>JASPKZ010001992.1:112500-510924 GCA_030220185.1 Diploptera punctata
CGTTCACAATTGTTTGTTGAAAAAAATTAAAAACTTCACAGCGAATATTTTATTTTCACTCTGAAAACATACTCATTCTAAAGTTACATCAGTTACCGAAAATTGAATATTGTAAGTACACTTATTAACAATAGAAACTCTATGATTTCTGTTAAAGAGATTGAAATCTTCGTATACATTTTTTAAAGAGAAAAAACAGTTTCCTACTATCTGAAAGTAGGAAAGAAAATATTTTGTTGCAATTGTTACGTCAGTTGCTAAGGAATTCACCATTACCTTATTTTGTTTCCCACTTTTTCAAATGCCACTGTTTTGTTTCCGCTATGTAAAACCATATTCTTAGTTAACTCAGTATAAAAAATGCATACCTGGATGTGGAAGGCCAATTAAATTTTGCCTAGAGGCACTAATTTAAGTTTGAAGTTCTTTTACAAGCCCGAAATTTTCAGACTCTGAACCCACGGCCTAAAACCCATCCTGAAGGGCTAGAATTAACAAATCCTTGTCGATATTGATGACGATGATACTGATCATGTAATTTGAGTTCATAAAATTTTAAACAATATATATTGACTTTGTTTTTGTAAAGTTATTACTAAAAGAATGCATTGGATTGTTAATACGTACAATTAAATTTAAGATATTTCAGTTATGCGTGTTTTACTAACTAGTTGTGTTGTTTGTTTCAGGTAAGTGAAAATTCCTGTAATTAACAGTTTGTATTATCGAGTCAACGCCCTCGTCAGTTCCCTGTAAGTACCACAAATTCCTTTAACTAAAAAAAAAATACATAATAATTTACTGTACCGGTACTGGGTATTGGAATTACAACCTTTTCCACAGATTCAGTTACTTATGATCTACTGAGTTTGGATTATATCAAGTTACTGGGTAACATATTATAAGATAAATATTTTCCTAATCATCGAATGAACTGAACAAAGATTTTTATGATGATTCGGATGTGTGAAAAGAATGTGGGATAATAATAATAATTATTATTATTATTTTATTATTATTATTATTTTATTATTATTATTATTATTATTATTATTATTATTATTATTATTATTAATTAATTTATTTATTTATTCTGGCAGAGTTAAGGCCATAGGACCTTCTCTTCCACTCAACCAGCACAAATTACAAGTACATATTTGACAATTTAGTTTATATGTACATTATGCTAATTATAAAGAATTAAAAATATTTATTAAATGTTACAATGGAAATTTCATGTACAAACAACATTTTATACCATGATAATAATAACAATAATAATACTTGAGGAGATACTAAAGGACAACACGCACACACTATTGAGTAACACTAAGAAATTAGGACTGGAAGTAAATATCAATAAAACTAAATATATGGTCACACGTAGAAATTCATTATATAATGGAAATGGACAACTAATGACAAATGAGGGAAATTTTGAGGAAGTGGCTGAATTCAAATACCTAGGAACAATGATCACAAATAGGAATGAGATGCACAAAGAAATTAAACATAGGCTCAATTCTGGAAATGCATGCTATTATGCATTGCAGAGACTCTTGATGTCCCAACTCCTTTCAAAAAACGTTAAACTGAAAATATATAAAACTATTATTCTACCAGTTATATTATATGGGTGCGAAACATGGACTCTTACTTTAAGAGAGGAAAGGAGATTACAAGTATTTGAGAATAAAGTACTTAGGAAAATTTTTGGACCAAAGATAGATGAACAGACAGGTGAATGGAGAAGACTACATAACAATGAACTACATGGTCTTTATAGGAAGTCAGATATAATAAGAACAGTTAAGTCTCGTAGACTGTGATGGGCAGGACATGTTGCACGTATGGGGAATGAAAGACGTGCATGGAAGCTTCTTGTAGGAAAGCCAGAGGGAAAACGTCCAGTTGGTAGACCAAGAATGAGGTGGGAGAATAACATTAACTACGATTTGAGGGAAGTAGATTATACAGGGAATGATTGGAAAGCATTAGCTCAGGATAGGGATGTATGGAGAGCTTATGTCCGCGGTTATGTCTACGGTTTCGATAGTGCCAGTGAGTAAGTAAGTAAGTATAATACTTATGATGATAATTATAGTACAAATATGATAAATTATACGAGAAACACCAATTAATATTACCTTACACTGGGTAATGATGAAGTCGAGGTTAGAGCAAATATAGATTCAGATTTCTTTTAAAAGATACCAATGTCCGGATAGATGGTCACGCAAGATATTCAATTGACAGTATCCTGGAAAAGTGTATATTGCAAGACTATAATCTTATCGATGGCGCGGCATGTCTACAAGACCCTTGGCCTACCAACCGGATGCTAGCCTCTCATCCACATGTATTAATCACAGAGGTGTACCATCATCCACTCAGTATAGAGGTGACATATAGTTGGTATATCGGGACCCCACCATTTATAGCTAGTTTTCTCAACCTGGAGTAGCTAGTTACTGTAACTATTCAAATTCCACATGATGCTGGTTGGGTATCGGCTCCATATTGACCGAAATTCCATGAGAAAATTTCTTCCCCTTTGAGGACTCAAACCAACGCAAGGTTTGATGTCATAAACCGCCCGGCTACTGCACGATCTAAATGGAAGGAAAAAATGCCGAGAGAGATAAAACCGCAGGATTGATTTTGGAATATTCAGTGAATTAATCCCACTACAGGCCTTAAGAGGCCATTGAGATAGTAGGAGGTTAAGGATCACACCTTTTTAGACAATCGCACTTGATGTCAGCCGGATTGTGAGCCTTTTTGACTGCCGCCTTTACCCCCAGAACAAGCATTTGTTACTATATTTACGTTAGAGGCTGAATCGACGCCAGGATCCTGCTCCCGCCAGAAGGTTTTAGGCTAGTTTAATAATCCTGACCATACGGGAATTCGAACCTCTGGTCTTCCATAATTCTCATACTCCATGGCATGATAGGGCTAGGAGGCCTTGCCCTACGATCTGTCTACTGGTCTCACATGCACATGTATTACTTAGGTAGACGATCATCTAGCCAGTACAGAGGTGAAATTTGATCAGTATTTTTTGGATCCCTGTCGTTATAGCTGTTCTTAAACTGGAGTTATTACTTATTGTAGTTACCCAAAATTTTGTGATAAAATTGCTTCCATAATAGGGCTCAAACTAGTACATGTCATTTTGCTCTGCACAAGGCACCATGCATTAAACCGCTCGGCATAGGCGCGGGACTACTCTATATAGGCCTATATTCTTGCATAGAGAAAGGTGTCCTAAAGTGAATTCATTGTTCAGAAAGAGAATTCCAGAGAAAATACATAAAATATTATTTAATATAGGCCTAAGTATACTACATATTTTCGATTTACTTTTATATAAATACGTATTTTTGAAATTTTGGTTTAAAACACACATTTTTACTTGCTTTCAACAATTTTCCAGTATTTTACTGTTTTTATTTTCAGAAAAAGGTTAACATTTAATTAATCGCAAATAGATATTATTACCACTTTTTTTTTACTAAACAGTGTCTTAGTTTGAGTTCAATGTTTTTTTGTTGTGTGAGCTTACGCATATTTGTCGACATAAAGGAAGTATATGATGGGAACCCAAGAGAAAGATAGGAAATTTCTCAGAAGAAGAAAGGCCAAAAGCTAAGCAATGAATAAAACAATGTAGATATTAAAAGATGATTTCTTCCAGTCATGACATCTGCTCGGCTAATTTGACCGAATGACCGTAAACGTTCATTACTCATTCTTGCGGTCACTTACAACTCATGTAACGTAATCTGATAAATTACATCACATTGATGTTTTCATAACTTTATAGCCACATCATTGCTCTAGGAACAACGCCTACATATCTCGGGTTTGATCCAAACAAATAGGTTTTTTGATTGTTCTATGAAAATTGTGACCGATACATCGATTTTTTAAATTTTTGTTTCAGGTGGACTCCTACGCCTAATATAAATTGCTGTATGCCAAGTTGCGGCCGTCTAAGGCGTTAAAAACTATATATATTTAGGCCTATATAAATTTTGGTCATATTCTTTTCCAGTGTCTATTATTTATTTAGGATCGGTGAAGATCTGTAAAATATTTTCAAAAATCTCTTCACGAGAACAACCTCAATAACCCCATTCCTTCAGAATTTGTTAAATGTCAATAAAAACAGTATTATTCAAGACTTTCATATTTCTAAAAGTGCAACTTCCATTCCTAAGAAATTTAACTTATTGGATCCATTGGTCTGTTTTTTATTAACCTTTTAACAAATTCTGAAGGAATGGGGTTATTGAGGTTGTTCTCGTGAAGAGATTTTTGAAAATAATATTTTACAGATCTTCACCGATCATAAATAAATAATATACACTGGAAAATAATATGACCAAAATTGATATAGGCCTAAATATATATCACTTTTAACGCACTAGCAGCCGCAATTTTTGTTTCATTGAAACCAAACTTGACATATAGCAATTTATATTAGGCGTAGGAGTTCACCTGAAACGAAAATTTAAAAATCGATCTATCGGTCGCAATTTTCGATTTTTCACGACAAAACTCATCATATGCTAATAAAATATACCAAGGAAGGTAAAGTAAAGTGATCCCACAACAGGCCTCAGGAGGCCCTTGGGGTATAGGAGGTTAAGGCTCCCACTTTTTCTAGACAATCGGCACTTTATGTCAGCCGGGTTGTCAGCCCTGCGTGACGGCCGCCTTTACCCCAGAACAAGCGTCTGGTACTCATTTCAGTTAGAGGCTGAGTCGACCCCAGGGCCATAGTGCCGCCAGATGGTTTTGGTCAGTTTAAAAATCCCTGACGCCAACGTGACTTGAAAACCCTCGACCCCCCTCCGGCTTGGTAGTAGCTCCGTGGCCTAACCAATACGCTACGGCGTGCCCCCTACCAAGGAAGGTACTGTATAAAAATAAGCGAAATCCGGCCATTTGGGGGTGGGTTTGAAATCCGAAAATAAATTTTACTCTAACAATGCCATGTTTGGTTCATCGAAATCTATAGTCCTACCATTCAGTTCAATTAACTCTTAAATAGTTAATGTATCATATTCTATTCTATAGTGTCCCAGGGCAAGTATTTCACTGCAATCATAGCATTTTCATGCTTTGCAACTTTACTAGGGAATGATAGGTGTCGTGCTTCCCGTTGCTTTCCATGCCGGTAAAAGATAATAATAATAATAATAATAATAATAATAATAATAATAATAATAATAATAATGATGACGATGAGGCAAGATGATGATGAGGCCAGATGATGTTCGGGGACCTTGTGGGCCTTAAAGCAACGTGACATTTGTCTTACAGGTGAGGAAACCCCCCGAAAAAAACCTCACCCAGGAAGTTTGTCCAAGTCCGCTGCGTCACAAGGCATCACGCTACCTCGAGACCACAGCGGTGGACCATTGTATCTATAAGATAAATTAGTATAACTAACTCACTGGCACTATCGAACCCGTAGGTTCCTGACCGCGTGGACATAAGCTCTTTATACATTCCTATTCTGAGCTAATTTGCCCAATTTTTCCCTGTATAATCTACTTCCCTCAAATCATGGCTTTTAATTAATTTGATTTTTTAGTAAAGTCCACATAAAAATAAATCTATAGATATTATTTAAATTCGTGTCAAATTATGTAACACTATCCAAATAGGTAATAACTTACGGTTATGCATGATATGTTTTTATGCATTCCTACATTTTTAAATAAGCTGGCATCACAAATTGACTTTCTCCAATTTAAGAAAAGTCCACCGCTGTATTCTCGAGGTAGCGTGCTGCCTTGTCACGCAGCGGGCCGGGGTTCGATCCCCGGTCAGGGCAGTTTTTCTGGGTGAGGTTTTTATCGGGGTTTTTCCTCACCTGTAAGACAAATGTCTGGAAAACTTTAAGGCCCAAACGGTCCCCGAAATCATAGGACCATCATCCTTATCATCATCATCATCCTTCACCGGCGTGGAAAGCAACGGGAAGCTACCACACATACAATTCCCTAGTAAAGCTGCAAGCATAGCATGAAAATGCTACGATTGCAGTGAAGGACCTGCCTTCGGGCAGAATTGCTATGGATGGATGGAATTTAAGAAAATAAATATATATTCCATATTCTCCGGTTTTCTCCTGCCATAAATTCCATTCCACCATTTATCTATATTTATCTCATCCATTTAGCTTCATTTCGTCCATCCGCCCCTATAGCGGTGTGTCAGGGACCCTTGTAGTTCACAGCCTCTAAAATATAGGGGCTTCATCTCATCTCATTCCTCGACCTGACCCTGAGTTTGACACGAGTTGAGGATATTTTATAAACCAGCAAAAAAAGGAGTCATAAATTTGACTTGTTGATGAATTTGCTTAATTCCTGCTTCAAGGACTATTTCTTTATTGAAAAGCGCATATGCTGAAAATGAAAACACGCACGGGCCTATATGGCCGTTCCTATCTATTCTAATTCCACGATAAAAGAACAAAAATACAGAACAATATGTAAACGCATATCTTTGAGATGGTATCTTTACTGTCCTGGTGGAGTGACTTCCGTGCTTAAATGACCCCGAGAACAATGCCCGCGATAGAGTTGCTGCTAGAAGGAATATACCGGTACCTGTCAGAAAAGTCAAAAGCGATATTCCAGACCAAAAAAGTACCTTGATCGAAATAGTATTTATTCTTATCCGAAAAAAAAAATAAAATCGTCAAGAAAGGCCGACGTTTTTTTTTTCTACTGTGGTAAAATTTGCGGAGATAAAATAATCCCCCATTCCAATCTCCGAGCGAGAACTACTACAATGAACCCATGGCTAAAAACATAGCACATATACCTCGGAACGTGGAATGTTAGGACATTATATAATTGTGAGGCAGTAGAAATATCATCATCATAATCATCTACCATCACGGTTTAGACCATTTCTGATCTGTTTTGGCTCCATATTATAGTTGCTCGCTCCATCTTTTAGTTGGTCGTCCACGACTTCTATGTCCTTGTGGAAATAATAACATATGAATTATAAAAATCCATCGGCCTCGGTATTTAGAAGTTATTTTCCTTGCCTTTAGTCCTGATGGTTGCGCATTCAAATCGAGCGGAGTCGATGAATTTTTAGGGCAAAAAAAGCAAGGGACAATTTCTCCGAGAGGGACTTTAAACTATGGATCCCATGTATGAAGATTTTCGGGCTCATAAAAGAACCTTAAACCTAAATTAGTGTCTCGGAACAAAATTTAATCGGCCGCTCCATCCAAGTTATACATCAGTTGTCTACTAGATGCGTCACTCGTAGACATTTGTAGGGAAAAAAGTTAACTAAATTTGCTTGGTCAAGAAACTCCCGCTAGGGAGTACCCATGCCCCCATGCGGGACGTAGAGTAGACCACTACTATTACTACTACTAACAAGGGAACTGCCAATCATTGCATGTCGAAATCTACCTTCAAATTTCTTCCAGAAAAACGTTGTGATTTTTTTTTTCGGACACGGTATTGGTACTTCACAACGCTTGTCTGGGAGGAATTTCAAGGTAGGTTTCGGCATGCAGTGGTTGACGGACCCCTTGTAAGTAAATCCCCCTTGGATACAAGAGGTGATTGGAAAACTGCCTAATTGTGAATTAAGAGAGCTTATAATCGACCGCCCATGAATCTCCGGGTTTGATATTACTAGTAAGTTAATTAACGTATACGCCCACACATCTATACTCATATGTAAAAAGTTGTATAAATCTAACACATTCCCTTTCCTTTACGCTCATCCATGTACCTATCATTAGAACCCTCTAATTATAATAGATCAAATTATATTTCTAACATAATCCAATCTAAATTTTGATCACGATTTTACCTATGTATCTCTTATTGTAGTCCGACACTTCCTTTCTTTAATTAGAATTTAATCTACAAAACTAATGTAAAACAAAAATAAACATTACAGTACGACAAATAAAAATAAAACGATTCCATTACAAGGTACCTATGGTCATTGGGATGGTATGAGGTTAAGCCTCTTACCTCTCTAGATAATAAACACGATATGTCAGCCGAGTTGTCGGTCCTGTGTAACGGTTGTCTTTACTCTCTCAATAACTCACTGGCACTATCGAACCCGTAGGTTCAGGGCCGCGTGGACATAAGCTCTCCATATATCCCTATCCTGAGCTAATATTTTCCAATCATTCCCTGTATAATCTACTTCCCTCAAATCATAGTTAATATTATTCTCCCACCTCATTCTTGGTCTACCAACTGGGCGTTTTCCCTCTGGTTTTCCTACAAGAAGCTTCCATGCACATCTTTCATTCCCCATTTCGTGCCGCATGTCCTGCCCATCGCAGTCTACGAGACTTAACTGTTCTCATTATATCTGGCTTCCTATAAAGACCATGTAATTCACTGTTATGCAGTATTTTCCTTTCACCTTCTGTTCATCTCTCTTTGGTCCAAAAATGTTCCTAAGAACATTATTCTCAAATACTCGTAATCTCCTTTCCTCCCTTAAAGTAAGAGTCCATGTTTCGCACCCATATAATATAACTGGTAGAATAATAGTTTTATATACTTTCTTATTCTCACAATAAACATTTGGTACGCAGTTCCGCTAGAGGCTGAGTCGACTCCAGAGTCATGGTGCCGCCAGAAATTTCAGGTTAGTTTAAATATCCTGACGCAATCGGGACTCGAAATCCCGACCTGGTTTGTAGCGTACTGACTAAACCAACTGCGCTACAGCGTACTCCTTGCAATTCCCTAAATGTAAAAAAAAAAATGTTAGTGCGCTCTAACCGACCGGTTTAAGTCATTATGGCTTGGTGCAGAGCTACTGGACTTGCACTGATTCGAGCCCCATGGTGAAATAATTGTTCTCATTGAATTCCGGTCAATATAGGACCTGCGTCTACCCATCATCGTGAGAAAATTGTGTAGGTACAATAAATAGCGACTTCAGGTTCATAAGACAAGATATATCGACTGGGAGATTCGACATGCTGACACAATGTCGCCCCTCTATTGGCTGGATTGTCCACTTCTAGATTAACACGTGATGATGTGAGGTCCGTTGCCGGCTGGTAGGCCATCTAGGCCTGTCGCTCCATGGAATTTAATTTACTTTAGAATCTAGCCTTCAAAACAAAAGTTTAAAAAATATGTACGGTAGGGCCTATATAACAATTCAAACGGTGGATTCTCATAAATACAATACGAAGAAATCAGTGCAAACTTAAATTAACAGAAATAAAATGTCATGTTATAAACTAGAGTCATTAAACAGTGCTCACTGGGTTTACCAATATTCCCCTCCCCCTCACATTCAACCCTGGCAAGGTAAGACACTGCTACTCACTTGTCAGTTGTGTTGTTTCATTGGTAGTGCGGGTAGGAGGAACAATCGCCTTTTCACACCTAGTGAGCACTTGTTAACAGCCCTGTCTTACAGGTAGTCTCCAAGTTCTCGCCAATTATATCGTCGATTTCCACGTTTCTACTTCTTCTTCTAAATAAGGCGCCACAGCTTCAATTTGAGAATTCTTTGGCCTTCTCAACGGGTTCTTTACACACCTATCTATTCTCGACACATTTGTTCCAGTTTTTTTATCTTCATCAATGTTTATATAATTTACAACATTATCTTCCCATCTTTTTTGGGTTGTTCAATATATTTAG
The DNA here is from genome assembly GCA_030220185.1 of Diploptera punctata. Classification (NCBI taxonomy): domain Eukaryota; kingdom Metazoa; phylum Arthropoda; class Insecta; order Blattodea; family Blaberidae; genus Diploptera; species Diploptera punctata. The sequence goes on from JASPKZ010001992.1 coordinate 122,187, forward strand.
GGATTAATGATTTATACTTGTAGATCTTTTTCATCATCTTTTCACCATCCATTCTATATATTATGTTCAATCCAGCCTTAATTTTTGTGCTTTAATGAGTTAATTATATTTCTGTTTTTTATAATTCTATTTATATTCCTTTTGACATGCCATGATCTGTGTTCATTGATCCATCCGGCTTTCATTCGTTGATATTTCTGAGCAATTATTTTTTTTACGATGCAAGAGAACTGGCATTACGCTGAACCGCCACTACGTTGGAGGATCTCGGTTTTCTGTCAGGGTTTGCTCCCTTAGCTAGTGGGTTTCAACTACAGCGATCCTACTAACCAATATTATTCAAATGATTGCTAAGTGTTTCAATATTTTTATCCATGTTTACTTGTAAACTAATTTAGTTAGAGTTTTCTTTAAGATCTTGAAAAGTTTTTATCAAACCCCGATTTGTCCTTAGCATTATGTTTGTCATCAACATAGACCATCAGTTGAATATTTGGAAGCAATTGCCATAATCAAGATTTGTTACCAGTAATAACTTTCATGTGTGATAATAGCCGAAGTGTGATTATAGCTGGTGTAGAAATTAAATTATTATTTTGATAGAAAGATAATTTTCATTGTGGAAGTTGATGGTGAACTTACTTTGTGCAGCACATCTCGTGCTGTGAATGTGTTATTAATGCTTTTTTATTCCTGTCTTTAACAGCCCAGTGGTCATGTCCATGGGAACACTACATAACTTTGCGAAACATTTGTCTAGCGGGCTGCCTAAACGTTACACCCCAGGCGTTTCAATTCTTGGCAAATACAACATACAAGATTCCATTTATTATGTATATTTTTTCTTAGAACTGTTGGCAACACTAGAGTAAAAGTGGGTACACATTACTTTCTTTATTAGTCATAACAGATTTAAATATAAGATATATACACACGTAGAAGTAATATAAATGCTCAGATTTTAGGTAACAATTCGTTGGGGTAAAATTAACAAGGGGCTCAGTAATTTAAGCGGTTAGACACTCGCCTCTCACCGCTCAGGTCTCGAGATCGAGTCTCGGGCACTCAATGTGGGTTTCGTGGTGAACGAAAAGGAACTTGGCCAGTTTTTTCTTGGAGTTTCTCCCATTTTCTCCTGCCACAAATTTAATTCCAGCATTTCTTCAAACCGGACTCATCCATTTCGTTTCGTAAATCCGTCCAAGTGTCGGTGCGAAAGCCGTGGTTGGCCGGCTTGTCGCTCACATATTTCTATAATATAGGGGCTTCATCTCATCCTATCCGTCGACTCAACCCTGGGTTGCCTATGAGTTCAATAAATTAATAAATATATACATATCCATCCATAGTAATTCTGCCCGAAGGCAGGTCCTTCACTGCAATCATAGCATCTTCATGCTATGCTTGCAGCTTTACTAGGGAATTGTAGGTGTGGTAGCTTCCCGTTGCTTTCCACACCGGTGAAGGATGATGATGATAATGATAAGAATGATGATGATGATGATGGCCATATGATTTCGGGGACCGTTTGGGCCTTAAAGTTTTCCTGGCATTTGTCTTACAGGTGAGGAAAAACCCCGATAAAAACCTCACCCAGAAAAACTGCCCCGACCGGGGATCGAACCAGGGCCTGCTGCGTGACAAGGCAGCACGCTACCTCGAGACCACAGCGATGGACATATATATAAACAAGTCCCGAACGGTTTAAGTCATCTTCCCCTGATATAGGCCTAAAGCTATGGAACTCGCTCTGGTTCGAGTCCACAGTCAAGTGTACAGACAACAACTGACGTCGATTATTTGAAGCTCAGAATCCTCCTTTCAATTCAAAAGGTTACTATTGATATGCTGAAAAATACCTGGATAGAAGTTCAAATGGTAGTCATGTTGAATTATATTTAAATTGCAAACCTTTAGGTAACAATTACAAAATATTAACTGATATTACTAAGAGATGACGATGACCACCATCGTCCATTGTGCTGAGCCTGAAAACAGAGTGGCTCCCTGTTAGCAAAATTTTGTGACTACCGTTAAGGGGTTTATAGTCACGTTCACATTTTTAGTGACGTAGTTGTTAAGTCCTGTCACGATGTAGATTATGGTGAAATGACATCGGAATAGGGCATCAGAAACTGTACTGCCGACGAGCTCTAGCTGAGAAATAGATTAGATTTAGATTAGATTAGATTTATTTAGCCTGGTGTATTTACTACTCCAGCTGTAGGTAAAACACTCATTTCGAAGCATAAACCGTTTCAATTAACCCTTAAATTGATGACGCACTAATACCTCGTATGAGTTATGTGTCGGACCCCAGTGAAAATAAAACCGTGTTTAATTAACAAGGGAACTGTTAGCCATTGCATGCCGAAACCTATCTATAAATTTCTTCCAGAGAAGCGTTGTAATGTATAAAGGTGGTGTCCAAAAATTATCTGCTGTTTTTAACTGCAAGACACCCAAATCCAACGTCCAATCTTTCATTTAGGCTATAGGTAAGTAATACAACTGCAGGATTGCTCGATTGGATAACCGTCACTATCTGCCGTCCGCGCCGCATCCCGCCACACATCACGCCACTTCTACTCATGTAGCAATTCCATCTGTTCCGCACAATGGGTTGCCATTACTGAATTCTGGCTTCTATGTATGTGCCCTGCAATTAAAAAGACTTTTTTTTTTTTGGACACGGCCTTGGTACATCAGAACGCTTCTCTGGGAGAAATTTCAGGGCAGGTTTGGGCGTTCAATGGTTGACAGTTGCCTTGTAAGTTACAATTGTATTTTGTGTAATTCAGCACAAATTTAAATAATTTATTCTCAATCTTTTTCTACTGTTCTAATAATTTTTTTTTGCAAATGCCCAAGGTTGTCTTTCGACATTCCTGGTGCTCTCTCTTGGCATGGCGTACTTGTAACCCACTTCTGAGGTTGGGGCGCCTGGAAGGCGGGGTTACGTTGCCCCGATGATATGATGGATGATGATGACGATAGTGGTGCGCCAGGAGAGTCCCTAATCCTAAGCTTAATCTAAGATGAATATGAATGATGATGATGATGATGGCCATATTATTTCGGGGACCGTTTGGGCCTTATAAGTTTTCCTGACATTTGTCTTACAGGTGAGGAAAAACCCCAATAAAAACCTCACCCAGAAAAACTGTCCCGACCGGGGATCGAACCCGGGACCGCTGCGTGACAAGGCAGCACGCTACCTCGAGACCACAGCGGTGGACTCTATTAAAATATTAAATGAATAAAACTAAATGAATAAAACTAATGTATCTTATAGGATAGATTGTCAATTGAACGATGTTATACATTAACAAGCTAAGCGTCATTTTTTAAATTGATATTTTGATTCCATTTATTGCACTGGCTCATGAAGTATAAGTGTACGCACACTTTTAGCGTCAAATATTTAAATATAGCCTTATTACTAAAGAAGAATGTAAACACCATCAGTCCTATCAGAGATTCTACCTTTTGTAATAAACGGCTATGAAACCAGATCTTCGTAAATGTTAATCTAAATTTTGCATCATGCAGCTAAACGCCAAATTTGTCCGCTCTTAGATTGTTGATGCGTAACTTGAAAGGAAAATAACTTGAAATATCAAATAGTATTAGTTTGGCTCTACAATGAATAGTAAATATTGCCTTAAACTTTAAATGTAGTTTTCTCGAAACTTATATAAAGGCGCATAACTGGTTGATGCATAACGCCGTCTAATTTAAGTGTTAAATAAGTTTTTTATTTCAATTACGAACGTTCGTTTTATTGGTGTTTTAAGAGAGACATGACGTATAATTATGTTTATGCAATGGGCAGTTGAGAGACTAACAAAAGTAGAAGCAACACAAGGGAATTGTGGACAGGTGGAACATCTGTTAGACGAGCTGTGGGTGGACACAACTCGTGACGTAACAAACAGAACTTCGCAAACCAGAAACCTTTAATGGTAGTTCCGACCTTGTCGCCAATTAGCATGTTTCTTTGGTAGTATTGCAAGATTCCACGCCACATGTTTTCTGATGTCATCACGTGGGCGAAAGTGCTGCAGCGAGAACTACACAAACTCCTATTGAAATCGTTGGTTTAGATCTATATATGATCACCAAATCTTCTGTTTTTAGGTTATGTAACATTGAGAGGTTTCTCCTCAGATGCCCAATGTAAGTAACTGTTTGATTAAAAAAATTAACTAATCCGCAGAAAATGTATTATTAAAATTAAAATTTTTGCAATTTTTAAATTGTGATATGATAATTCCCCAATTGTATCACAATTATTTTCCATTTCTTTAATTTGTTTAAACAAGTTGTAATTTTTTTGTTTATAATTTAGGAAATAAAATGTTCTTAAACAAATTATGAAAGTGATGGAAGCGTGTGTATCTAATACCACATTTTGCACTTTGCGTGTAATGGAATCCGCGTTGGTCAGATAGATGGCGTTTATGTAATCTATTTTCAATTTACGCATCACTTCGGCAGACCATTTTATATATATGGTGTATTCCTGTACTGTATTCGGGAAGGAATGCAGGATGAGTATATATACGTATATGTGCTTTGTAGTATAAAGTGTGCTGTATGAGGGATGATGATGATGAAAAGAAGAGAAATTGAAACCCTGTGCCGACACGTGGCCTACTTCTGTCGAAAAACACCAAGGGGACCTCCAGGCTTAACATCTTTATTCGACGGACGAATCGCTATCATCAGTACCACATGCCTTTTCAACATATGTATGTGGAGGGATTTGCAATTTAATGCAGGAATCTGGTGCTCAATTTAGCGATTACATTTTTTACACCATCACTCCTCCTGGTTCCGAAAAATTAAATTACTTTACCAAGTAAATGTTTAAAAAAAATTAAAACTCATGTTAATTGTTAAGATTGGTTGGAGAAAACCCTCAATGATGAGGAAAATTCTCAAAATGAATTAATGAAAAATGTTCATCCCTGCAGGGTATCGATCCCGGGCCCGCTGGTCAGGAAGCTACCTGGCTTGCTACCACATGACCTAGCACAGCGGACTAAGTGATAGAAATAAGATGTAGTCAAATGAAATGAAATTCAAGGATATAGGCTACAAATTTGGGCTACAAATTTGGTCTTAATACAAAATGAAAATATACGAGAATAAATTGTAGGCCTGTAGTCTAAATGATGAAATATTAGAATACAAGGACAAATGGAGAATCCACCATGGTCGCATGAGTAACGAAAGAAATTTAGTTCCAGAAAAAAATATACATTAGTGTGGTTAATTTAATTATACCAGGATACGCCTTTCATACACCCCGTAAATGAATGTTTCTACAAGTTATGCAAACATAAAATGCTGTTAAATCTCTAGCAGCTTAAGAGCCTACAAGAGTCAACATGTTAGCGAGTCCGAGAGTTCCATGAAAAGGCTTTGAAAGGAAGTTACTATTGCTTCTCTTTGAGATAATTGAAGCAATTTACTACAATTGTCCTGCGCTGTAAAAGAAGATGTTAAGCTTGTGTTTCCCATCACCACCGCCGTCGTGTCCGTTAACACCTTATTATATTTATGTAATCAAATACTAAATTTTTCTATGAAGCTTCCTAACTTTAGTAAAAAGTAAACCATCTATTTGTTCGGAGTAATGCTTGGTAGAGAGATACATTCAGTAGAAGCTGCTATTATTCTCTAGGAACTATAACTATAAAGTGAAGATAAACAAATGCAACAATTATTTACTAACATTCAATAATAAAAAACAACTCTAATCGACCAACTCATTTAATTGTTACATGACATTTTACTTAGAGCATCTTGAGTATAACGAATGTAGCAGCAATTGCGGTCGTTTTCGAGAAACTATTTTTGAAAAATGTTTCTCATCTTTATCGGGCCTACATGCTATATATATATATATATATAATATATATATATATATATATTTAACTTATTAGCACTTTCGAAACCGTAAGTTCATGGCCGCGAGGACATATGCTCTCCACATATCCCTATCTTGAGTTTTACAATCATCTCCTATATAATCTATCTTCCTCAAATCATGATTAATAATATTCTCCCACATCATTCTTGGTCTACCAATTGGGTGTTTTCCCTTTGATTTTCCTACTAAGATTTCATGTCTCTCTACCATTCGTGCCACATGTCCTGCCCATCGTAGTCTACGAGACGTAACTGTCCTTATTATATATAGTTTCTTATATAGATCATGTAGCTCATTGTTATTAGTCTTCTTCATTCGCTTGTCTGTTCATTTCTCTTTGGTCCAAAAATGTTCCTAAGAACTGTATTCTAAATAGGCCTATTCGCAATTTTTTCTCTTAAAGTAAGAGTCCATGTTTCGCATGGATAATAATAGTTTTATATATTTTGAGTTTAACGTTTTCCTACAGAAGTTGGAATGACAAGAATGCCTTTATGCATAATTGCTTGCATTTCCAAAACTAAGCTTATGTTTAATTTCTTTTTACTTTTCATTCTTATCTGTAAGTTAATTTTTGATCCTAGGTATTTCAATTCAGCCACTTATTCAAATTTTCCCTGATTTGTCATGAATCGTTCATTTCCACTATATAATGAAAGTCTATTTATATGTGTGAACATATATTCCTGCAGTATATATGTGTGCGTGTGTTTGTGTTTGTATGTGTGTTTGTGCGTTTTTGTGTGTGTGCGCGTGCGTGCGTGTGTTCCTGTGCGTGTGGAGGGTATCTGTTAATGCTCCAGGGGCCACAATTTTTAGAAAGTAAATCGGCATAATAGGAATCAATTAAAAGAATAAGGTTTAGTTTGTTAACCAGCTAAATAGGAGCATTGGAAGTGAGGGTTCACCAGAAGAAAAATTTAAAACCGCTCTAGATGTCGCAATTTTCGATTTTTCTTAACAAAAGTCGATATATGTCGTTGAATAAAACGAGAAAGACGTCCTTCAAAAGAATCAGCGAAATCTGACCATTAGGAATGGGGGGTTTTACTTAAAAGGTGTAATTTAAAAATTGCTGTAGCGGCCTCAATCTTTGTTTTCTCAAAATGTAACCATATAGACCTATATATGATTTAATCAACACAATAATATAAATTCCGTAAACCAGTGAAATCGGACCGTAAATTCTAGGCTTACTTGCTGAGAAAATCGCCTAGTTAGGCAGTTCCTACATAGCCGTTTTTTTTTTATTGAAGGTGTGTGATTATACAGGGATGCCTGCTTTCGCACTATCATGAGGCAGATGAAATTAAATGGAATACAATGGAGAAGGGGTGGAATGAAGCTTTCGACAAGGGAAAACGGAAAAAAAACATGGTATAACAGTCCTAGAAGTCTCTTGTCCTACAAGCCAGCTGCTGATCTCACATCGACATGTGTAATCACAGAGGTGGAAGGTCAACTTGCCAGAATAGGACATGTGATCAACACATCGAGTACCACAGACGTTATAACTATTTTTTCTCAACCAGAAGTCACTATCGAATCACTACTTATTCTAGCTACCGAAATTGTGGTCACTGAGTAAAATTCCATGAGAAATTATCTTCCCTCTTGGGGACTCAAACAATCGCAAGTCTCTTAGCTGTGCACCAAGACAACATGCCTTAAATAGCACAGCTATGGCGCGGGACGAAATCGGGAGAAACCTCCATAAAAATGTGCCCTGAGTTTAATTTGTCCTTCACGAACCGCACATGGAGTGACCGAGATGCAAACTCAGGACCCAGAGGTGGATGGCTAGCATCTAACTACTTGTGATTTCCAATAATTACCTATGTTAATTTAAAACACACCTTTAAAAGTAATTCTATATTTGTGTTGTATTTTATTTTGTTTCATTACGAATAAAGGACATTTGCGAAACATTGTCATCGCTTCTGTTCCTCCCCAACTTTAATATGTTGCCTGTCTTACATCCCACCGCCAGATTGTATTGATGACTAGTTGACAGAACAAAAGAATTGACGTCCTAGAGACTTTGTTAGCATATTTTATAACAATTCTCCTTCTTGTTTGCTTAGGTCTTCTCACTCTTTATTCAAATTGTGGATTCTATTACAGTGATTGATGGATGTGTCATCCTTCGTCATATTGTGATCTTTCTAATTTCATTTTCTCATTCTGGTTTGCTCTTTAATGAGCTATCACCAGATCTTATCCATAATTCATAGTTATTTATATTTGAGAATGCATTTTTATTATCGAGTTTATTTTCGATAGATGCTATAAATGTCCATTGCAATCATAATTACATATAAAATATATAAGTAATAATATAACTATGATTTCTGTATGTTTCCGTCTTACTTCGAGGGAGGAGAAAAGAATACGAGGATTTGAGAATACAGTTGTAAGAAATGTTTTGAACCAAAGAAAGACACGAACACTTACCTCGATATCATTATGATAAATTGATATATCTAGCGTGGAAGAGTTTCTTGCCTTTATCTTTAAATTATTTATTATTTTTTATGAGGTTTAAGCTTTTTTATTTCTCTTATAAATGAATTATTACTATTGCTACGATAATAAAGGGCAGTAGAAAATGAAAAGTAAAGAATCGGTTCAAAGTGGCATTGTGTAGAGCTGGATGAATAAGAATACATAACAATAAGCTAAGTGGTCTTTATGGAAACCAGATGTATGAATGGCTAAATCTCGTAGACTGTAATGGAGGACATGCGGCACGAACGGGGAATGAAGGAAAGGCAACGAAGTTTTTTGTAGGAAAACCAGAGGAAAGCGTCTAATAGGTAAACCAAGAATGAGAAGAGAGAATAACTTTAACCATGATGTGAGGGAAGTAAATTATATAGGCGATTACTGGAAAACATTATTTATATAATTGCCTCCGAATTAAATTAATAATAATGATCGGAAAACATTAGCTTAGGATAAGGAAGCATGGTGAGCTTATGTCTGCGCGGCCATGAACCTACGGGTTCGAAAGTAACAGTTAGTGAGTTGGTTAGTTAGTAGGTAAATAATGACATTCGTTACGATGGGATGCCTATAAGGATTTATGAAAACTGAAAGAAAAGAAAACAAAGAAGTTGGTTATTGGTGCGAAAATACTGTATAATGGAAGAGCTATTGAATAATGACATGTTTGTCAAGGTACACCTACACGACACCTACTGACAGCCGTGTGAAATAATATAACAAGTTGCTAATGACGAGCGACATTGTAACAATTACCGGAGACAAGATTGCCTGTAGATTACCGATGGGAACTGGTTCTTCTCCCGGAGATTCATCGTGGGAAATTGTTATACCGTGATGAAATGTCCTTCTATCGTGAGGCGCTTCTCCTACACTTCGTAATTATTACAGTTGGTTCAGACGATATTATTAAGCATAAGAATAAATTGTATTCGCAAATAAATGTTGTACTCAGTATTGACACCTGAATGAGCAAGTTCTCGTGCTCGGGTGCAGTTTAGTTACACAAATAATAAATTTGGGACTGGAAGTAAATATCAGTAAAACTAAATATATAGTCATACATAGAAATACATTATGGAAATGGACAGCTAGTGACAAATGAGGGAAATTTTGAGGAAGTAGCTGAATTCAAATACCTAGGAACAATAATCTCAAATAGGAATAAGATGCACAAAGAAATTAAACGTAGGCTCAATTCTGGAAATGCATGCTACTATGCATTACAGGGACTCTTGACGTCCCACCGCCTCTCAATAGACGTTAAACTGAAAATATACAAAACTATTATACCAGTTATGTTATATGGATGCGAAACATGGACTCATACTTTAAGGGAGGAAAGGGTATTACGAGTATTTGAAAATAAAGTACTTAGGAAAGTTTTTGGACCAAAGAGAGGGGAACAGACAGGCGAAAGGAGAAAACTACATAATAATAAGCTACATTATATGTATAGGAAGCCAGATATAATAAGAACAGTTAAGTCTCGTAGACTGCGATGGGCAGGACATGTTGCACGAATGGGGAATGAAAGACGGGCATGGAAACTTCTTGTAGGAAAACCCGAGAGAAAAATCCCCAGTTGGTAGACCAAGAATGAGGTAGAATAACATTAACTATGATTTGAGGGAAGTATTTAGATTAGATTTATTTAGATTTATTTATATAGCCTGATAGAGGGATGATTGGAAAACATTAGCTCAGGATAGGGATGTATAAGAGCTTATGTCCGCGCGGCGATGAACCTACGGGTTCGATAGTGCCAGTGAGTTAGTTAGTTAGAATATATACATTACCGTACAAAATTTTAGTTAAAGGGAGAAGGAAAACAAAATATATAAATTTTGGAGACAGTTTGATGACATAAAATAAATTCTGGCACATAAAAAATAAGAAATGATACCAGGGGAAACAAAACAGTATAATTATAATATATGAATACCAGACTGAGAAACGCTATATAAGACATTAGAAAATAATATAAAACAAAACTAATAATATAAAACAAAACTATTTCCTAGATGCTGAGTTAAATTTCTGTAGCCGAACATGCACTAATTCCTCGGTTGTCTAGATAATACGTAATGGGTTGAAATTACTTATCTTTGTGAGGTTCATTTCCTAGACTTAATAAAACGCTTTTTGAGGCTAATAATTATATTTGAGACACTTATTCCAGAGGTCCCGAGTTCTATTTCTATGGCCGATCATATATTCGTTACTCAGTTACCTAACAAAAATAGCTAACTCAACAGCAGTAACGAACCCGTAGGTTCACAGAAGCACAGACATAACCTCGCTATACATCTCTCTCTTGAGTAATTGTTTTCCAGTCATATTTTGTATAATTTACCTCCCTCAAATCATGGTTAATATTATTCTCCTCTCTCATTCTTAGCCTACCTACTTGTGCTTTCCTCTGGTTTTCCTACAAGCCGAGTTTCCATGCTCTTCTTTCATTCCCCATTCGTGCTACATGTCCTGCCCATCTCAGTCTACGATACAACTGTTCTTATTACATCTCTAGCTTCCCACAACATTCATGAAGATCAGTCCTGTATAGTCTTCTCCATTCACCTGTTTGTCTCTCATTGACCCAAAATAATTGATAAGAACTTAATTCTCAAATACTCGTAATCTTTTCTCCTCCCTTAAAATAAGAGTCCATGTTTCGCATACATATAATAAAATGGGTGAATAACAGTTTTATACATTTTCAGTTTAACTTTTTTTTTTAAGTTGGGATGACAAACGTTCATGTAATACATGATAGCATATAGACCTATTTCCAGAATCGAGCCTATGTTTATTTCTGTATTTTATTCATGTTTGTAATCATTGTTCTTTAAAACTTGCCTCATTTTTCATTAACTATTTCCATTTCATAATGCATTTCTATCTATTATCTTATATTTAGATTTACTGATTTTACTTCCAGCCACAATTTCATAGTGTTACTCAATAGAATGTACGTATTTTCCCTTAGTATTACATCATCTGTGTAGGCCTATATGAATACTAAGAGCTCCTCTAAGACAAATACTACCTTGAAATGTCTTTCTATCGTGAGGTGCAATTTCTATAGTTCATATTACCTCCAGTAGGCTCAGATTACATTATTTGAGACACCCATTCCCGAGATCCCGAGTTCAACTTCTATAGCCGACCAACCATGTAGGCCTATTTCCAAGCTATAAAGGCAAATAAAAACTCCTTGTTGCGACAGCAAAGAAGGCCCTTGGCCTACGAACCGGCGCGGCGGGCAGCTGCTTGCCTCAGGTCCACATATGTTAATTTCAATGGACAATCATCCAGCCAGTGTAAGCGTGACATGTGGTTAGCATATCGGTTGTCCAACTGTAATAGCTTGTTTCCTCAATCTGTAGCTGCTACGTAATGTAGCTACTCAAATTCCTCATGATTCTGGGTAGACATGTTCCCATACTGACCGAAATTGGACGAGAAAATTTCTTCCTCCATCATGAATCAAGACAAATATACCTACTATCGCGAGGCATATTTCCTAGACTTCACAATAACTCAGTTGAGACAAGGTTGAGGTACGAATTCCCGAGGCCCAGGGTTCAAATTCTCTAATCACCAATCATATATATATACACACATCTGGTAATAATAGAGAATATGTATAAGAAAAATAAATGTTTGTTCTGGATTCGCCTGGTAGCGTAAGTGGTAGTGCATTGAGATATCAACTCATAGGCCCGGGTTCAAATTCCGTCCAGGCATTTATTTTTCTTATCTTGTCATATATCAAAATAAATACCGTACTGGAATGAAATGTTCTTCTGCCGTGAGGTGCATTTCCTGGACTTCACAATAACTGAAGTTGGAGCAAACGATAGTATTTTAGGCACGCATTCCCGAGAATCCGGGTTAAATTCTGCGATAGGCCAACGATGATTTCTCAATTATCAAGACAAATAATGGATTGAAATTGCTTTCTGCCGTGAGGTGAATTTCTTCCACTTACTTGATTCGCAGAAAGTTAAGGTCTTTGATCCTTCTCTTGCTTTCAGCCAATTAAATGCTAAATTTTATCTTAGAACTACGATAAGAGATCTATGATTTATATAAGTGGCCTGAAATATAGAATCTACATTCATATTCAAATTAGGCCAACATATTATAGAAGTCGTCCCGCGTCGCAGACTAGCGATTTAAGCCTCATGCCTTTGAACAAAGCTACGGGACTTGCGATGGTTAGTCGCTTTTGGGAATAATTGTCTCATAGAATTTCGGCTATGTGACCGAGCTCACCCAGCATCATGAGGAGAATTTGGGTAGCTACAATAAGCAACGGCTCCGGGATGAGTTAACTAGCTGTAAGAGCTATGGAACATGATCACATGTCACTCATATATGTTTGGATGATTATCCATCTCTGTCGTTAACACATATGCATGTAGGCCGCTAGACGGCTGGTAGACCAACGGCCTCCTAGGCCTGTCGCGCCATGGAGGAAAAAAATCGGAAACTCGTTTAAGTACAGAAATATATATAGAATACTACATAACAAGCAGTTATGTCCCGAGTAATAGGCCTATATTTTTTCAATCTGATCGGCAGTTAAACCATCGGACCTGGCGTGGACTGTCAGAAATGTGTCAACATTATTTAACACCTGTTATCGTTGTTTACTTGGTAAATTTGTGTTATAACAAACCGAGTTAAGGTAATTAGTTAATAGTCATATGACTAGAATGATTAACAAATTCCAGTGGTTTTTCATATGTAGATTAGGCCGTGTCAAAGACACCATTCACAAACAGTAATATAATAGCGTTTGTTAGACAACTCGTTGCATAAATTACACGAGTTTCTACTAGCAAAAATTTGAATGACAATACGATGATACGCGGGAAAAAAGGACATAAGTCGAAAATTGTGAAAAATGGGACAAGTTCTTTTATAATTCATTGATGATGGCCGCACATTTTTGTAATAAACGAATCAAAGAACTTATTAACGAATTCCGAACGACTTTAGCTATTGCGGTGGTTCTCATTTTTTAATTCTTACAAATATTCACCGAACCTATCTCGTAGACACCGAAAATGACCGTGATCAATATACATATCCGTTAACGCTCTAGCGGCAGTTATTTTTGTTTCATCTAAACCAAACTTGGCAAGTAGCAATTAATTAAAAAAGTAAAGTCAGGTTCGTTAATCAACAACATCAGACCATTAGGAATTCACTAGAAATAAACATCATGAAATCGCTCTAGTGATCGCAATTTTCGATGTTTCACAACGAAACTCAGTATATGCTATTAAAATAAACCGAAGATGGTATTCTCCAAAAATCAGTGAAATTCGACTATTAGAAGCGGGATTTAGCTGAAACATAAAATTAAAAATTGACTCTAGCAACGACCATATTTGCTTCATAGAAATGTTTATTATAGAATTTAATTAACCGCTTAATTGGTAATGTATCATATAAGACATATTAGTTTAATATAGCCTATTTAATATTTTAAATAAAGTAAAATTATAAATAATATTTTCAAGCCAAACACTGTGCAGCAACACACACGAACTAGAATTTATAAAACACTGGCCAGACCCATATTATGTTACGGCAGTGAGGCCTGGACAATTCGCAGTGTAGATGAACAAAGACTAACTACGACATAAATGAAATTTAAGAGACGTACTGCAGGTTACTCAAGAACAGACCATAAAAGGAATTCTGAGATTCTCAAAGAATTACAAACAGAATCAGTCATGGAATATGTACAAAAATACAGAAACAACTGGAAATCTCACGTAAGAAGAATGAGCAGAACAAGAATACCACTTCAGATCTTAAATTACCAGCCACTAGGCAAGATATCTTTGGGCAGACCCTTCAAACGTTGGATTGAGACCGTAACAGACCACTAGGCCTATCACATGAAAGGAAGAAGAATAAAGTAATGGAAAAGTGTATCAGTATATATAATTTAAATTGGTGTCAAATCATACAGTACGGAAATAGGTAATAGGCCTAACTTACGATTGTGCATGATTTGCTTTTAAATAAGCTGGCATCAGAAATTGAATTTCTCCAATTTAACAAAATAAATATATTGTGTACCGTGTGTGTGTGTGTATATATATATATATATATATATATATTATTTAATTTAAGACGCCCTTTAACCACTCAGGTCATTAGCGTCAGAATTGATATCTGGGCGTAGAAGAGCCGACAAATTTTGCTGTGAGGTTTTTAGTTCCACCGCCTTCTTGGTTTTCCTTAGAATCTCTTGCCTATAGGTGCATATTTCCACGCTTTTTTTGGTATTCATTTGTCTTCCATTCTATTTAGATGTTGCTCCATTTTATTCTCTAAATTTTAACTTCATTGAAGAGGGGTGCAATTTTCAATTCGCTACACGTATCTTCAATTATAATACAATCTTTTAATGAGCATCCCTTTACTGCTCTTAAAAATTTCATTTCCGATGCATTTATTCTGATTTCATTCCTTTTATTCAGCATCCAACATTCACTGCCACACAGAAATAATGGCACAACCATTGTTTATAAAATTTTAATTGAGTGTCCTTTATATTTTTTTTCTTAACGTTCTTCTGTCCACCTCTGTGGTCTCGAGGTAGCGTGCTGCCTTGTCACGCAGCGGGCCCGGGTTCATCCCCAGTCGGGGCAGTATTTCTGGGTGAGGTTTTTATCGGGGTTTTTCCTCATCTGTAAGACAAATGTCAGGAAAACTTTAAGGCCCAAACGGTCCCCGAAATTATATGGCCATCATCATCATCCTTATCAATATCATCATCATCATCATCATCCTTTACCGGTGTGGAAAGCAACGGGAAGCTACCACACTTACAATTTCCTAGTAAAGCTACAAGCATAGCATGAAAATGCTATGATTGCAGTGAAGGACCTGCCTTCGGGCAGAATTACTATGGATGGAATGTTCTTCTGATTGTTCCACATATAAGTTACTTTAAAAACGCGAGAATTTTATTTGCGCGTCTTTATCATAGTTATTAGAAATGTGATTTCCAATATAGTTAAAATATGAAATTTGCTTCAGTATTATGTGATCTTTTACAATTTTAGATCCAATTGGTTCATTACCTTTAAAGGCCGTAGATATATAAGTTGTTTACAAACAGTTGCCAGTATAATTAGAAAATTTATGTACAACGTATAATCAATATCAGAATCCATAAAGCAATGCCTCAATTCCGTCCACATGGAGAGAAATCATTGGACTGTCCAAAAAAGAGATGGATTGAAAATCCAATCTTGAGATCGTAATAGGCTATAACACCTTATACTTATATGGAAGATAATCATAATAATAAAAACTCCAGACGGGTTTGAATCTGCTAACCTTGGAACTATATGCGAGCATGGCAACCATTAGTCCATTAAGTCTGACTTGTTCAAAAAGTGAATTTGTCCAAAAGTACATTATTACTCAATCGCATAAATGTATTATATCCTGAAAAAAAATGTCGGCCGTAGTGGGTTAGTGGTTATGTTTCTTGCCTCTAGTTCCGAGGGACGCGGGTTCAAACCCGGCCATGGTCCATGGATTTTTTAGGATAGAAAAATCCAAGAAAAAGTCGTCCGGGAAGGACTGTAAGCCGTGGGTTCCGAGTCTGAAAAATTTTAGGCTCATATAAGAACCACAAGCCTGATTTATATGATTACTGAGCAAAATTTATCGACCATTTCCCATCCAGAATTACCTTACTTACCCACTAGATGCCTCATCGAGGCGCTAGGCTGACTCAGAATCATTCGCTGACATCTATGGGTAAATGAATGTAACTAATTAATTTGGTCAATAAGTCCCCATTAGAGAGCGCCCTAATCTGGCACTCGGAAGGAAAGGGTTTAAGAAGAACAATTAAATAGGTAAATCTCCTTAACCCCCAATATCCAAAATTAACCATTCAAATGTGTCATTAGTCATATGCCTTACTGGCTACAGAGTGGAACTGAACTCTACCGACAAATTTTTTGCAAGTTGTTCAGGGATGTTGGTTGAGTATTTTGGTATTAGGGACCCATGGTCTCCTGCTGCATATTACAAAAAATATGTTTTGATATATTTACATGTAGTATGTCATCTAACTGTCATAAGATGGATTAGAAGAGATCACAAATAAAAATTAAAAATTATCGATCACAACACTTATTTCAGTGCCGCGTGGTAGTCGTGCAGTTAAATATATCATGCCTTGATGCAGAGCTACGGGCCTTTCGCTGGTTTGAGTTTTCATGGAGGGAAAAGATTTTGGATTTTGGATTAGTATGAGACCAGAGCACACCCAAACCGTTAGGAATTTGGGTAGTTTCAATAAGTAGCGGTTCCAGGTTTTCGAACCAGCTATAACGGCTGTGGAATCTGGCATGTCTTACATACATCCCACTGTTGCACTGGCAGACGATCATCGAGTTCTATGATTAACCTATGCAGATGTTAAACCAGCAGGCGGATGAAGGTCAAGGTCCTTTATACCTGTCGTGCCTGGAGTTTAGTTTAGTAGTTATTCCAGGTGATGATCAGTCGATTAATTTTTTTTTAATCTAACACAGAACTCATCGTGGTCCGAAGGATATGCTACAAATCTAACATACATGGTCACCGGATAATATTGGTTCCGTATAACAAAACACTCTACCAATATCCGTGAAAAACCTGTGAAAGTTTGTCGGTACATTCTGTATACTACACAAACAAACAAGTATGATGGCATGAAGTTCTAAAAAAGTTTTTATAGACTTTGAAAACTTATCACAGTTTCATATACTGGGAAATCATAAATTATGCATGTAATCATGCGTTATCAAATCCTCAAACAATACACAATAAAGAAAAACAATAAATATCCACTCTCATATTTTTACTTCATTTTGAATATAAATCACGTCGCCTTTTATTCTCAAAATGCTTTAATTTAAAAAGTGATGCAATAATTAAATTTATGATTTTTAGTTTTTATTATTAAAGTTGGTAAATAATTGTCGCATTTATTTCCACTTTTAGTTATACTGTATCCGAGCTAAGTTCCAGTTGTACTGTAAACAAACTTGCTAAGGTATTACTCCGCTGACTCCGTCCGTTGGGGGAAACGTGCTACTACTTTTGTGCGCCATATGAGGAAATCTTATATATAAAAATGAATGTTTGTTTGTTTGTTTGTATGTTTGTTTGTTTGTTCGTACTTTATGCGCGGCCATACCGTTGATCCGATTGTGATGGGTCTTTTTGCCAAATGTTCAGGAGATTCCCAGGATGAACATAGGCTATAAGAGAGTTGTGATACTCAACACTCCTACTTCCTTAAAAATCGCCCTTTGTAGTGGAAAACGTGAAAAAAGTAGCTCTTTGGACGCTTAAATGGCTTACGCTGCCTAAACCATACGAAATACGCAAAATTAATGTACACAGAATTGAATATCTCAAAAAGCTCTACAAAAAAGTCCGCGACAGCATATGTTTATCTCTTATGGATAACTCACAAAAACCATTTTTGTCTTTCATTGATATCAAGAGTCTCGCGCCGTAACCGAGCGGTTAAGGCAAGAAGTCTTGGCGCAGAACTACGGGACTTACGCTGGTTCGAGTCTCTACGGGGGAAGAAATTTTTCTCATGGAATTTCGGTTAGTATGGGACCGGTGCACAGTGGGTCAGAAATTAAATCTAGCCGGCTGGGGGAAGCTGTTTTGACTCACTCTCATCAATTTATCTTTTTTTTTTTTTCACTCAAATATAATTGTTGTATGACGGTTGAATTGAACGTTCGAGCAAGACAACGTCTGCCGGGTACGCTAGTTGTCTAAAAGAGTCAATGATAGAAACATTTTTCTTAGGCTACATCGTATTTTACGGGAAATAAGACTAAATACAAGTAAGATGGTACACATAAGTAGTAACTTCCATCTCTTATTTATTCATGACAAAAAATTATGTATAAAAAAGGTAAAGTAATCCCACTACACGTCTCAGGAGGCCCTTGGGGGTACTAGGAAGTTAAGGCTCCCACTTTTTCTGGACAATCGGCACTTAATGTTAACTAGATTGTCAGCCCTGTATGGTCCTACATAATAAGACGATTACGCTTTTTTGCATGATGTCGATAGATATACTTTGCAGAATATATGCTCAATGCTGACTTACATGCTGTTATTTTCACCACATCCTCAGTGACTAATCTAGGATATTTTCACTAAACTGAAAACATTCAAAATAATTTGTTTCTTTCCGCTCTTCAATGGTTTTCATGTTTGATGCTTCAAAAATTGTATAGGAAAAGCAGCAATTTGAAACAATTGAAATTCTAAAGTATTCTGCATTGCACGTGCAATGAAACGCTTGTTTATTTATTCTATTAAAATTGTAATTATAGATTTTAAAATTCTCCCATATAACTTATATAGACATGTGCTAGATAAGATGCATTATTATTATTTTTATCTTTTTTATTTCGAGTGTTAGCAAACTACATATTCTTACACGCTGAAAGGTAAACAGTTATTCAATCAATGAAGAAGCATCCATACATCTGTTTTGTTTACATTACAACTGGAACTTATCTCGGAAGAGGTATAGAGCATATTAAGTGTAGGATCTTTAGGTGTTTACCAGTAGGCTGTTTATTCCTATTGTTACGTGTTTCCATAATATGTCTTATGTAAGTAGGTAGTACTATGTTGTATTAACGACGCTATTTAACTTCCTTAAACTGAAGTAACTTTTTCTCATATGCAAATAAAATGTGATTGTTCTTTTTTCGAGGTTGATTATAGATATTGGAAATTTCTCATACTGTACAGAAATATTGAGTTATCACTTATCAACTTGAAAAACAAGAAACAATTGAACTCTTTTTGTACAAGGAAAAATTCACCTAATTTCATTCAAAAACCTCATTTTACTCTAATCGTATCATTAAGTCGCAATTCAAATCTGGGCACGAAACGGCTGACTAATTTTGCTCACAGGCCTCTTTATTCAAGCTTAAGTTCCTTTATTTGCCGTATATCTACGACACGGCACACAAGTCTTTACTTCCCTTCCCAAGGAAATCATAAGAAGGAATTTTATTTCCTTTATTTTACGATCCCGATCGGTTTAATCTTGCGAATCTCGGAGTTATAGTTACTGTATGGGCGTACAAAATGCTCTCTGACATTAAGAAAAGGAGCTAAAATAATTCCAAAATACGATACTAAGACGAATATTCGATCCTATAAGGGATGAAAAGATTGAACATGCTTCAAAAAGAGGAACTTCATAATTTATATCGTTGTTCTAATATCGTGATGTTTGTTCTGTCTAGAAGACTGAGATGATCAAGTCATGTACAATAGCTGAAATAGATGAGAATAGATGTGCTTTCACAGTTTTATTGAGAAACCTTTAGGGATAGGACTATTAAGAAAACCTAGATCCCATAGACTTGCGGTTCCCAACCTTTTCGTCTCGCGAACCCCTTCCACGACGATTTGAATTGGGTGAACCACTGACTTTTAAATATACATATACAATAGACATACATAAAATTAGTTCCAAGCAAATAATAATAATAATAATAATAATAATAACAATAATCATCATCATCATCATCATCATCATCATCATCATCATCATCATCATCATCATCATCATCATCATCATCATCATCATCATCATCATTATTATTATTATTATTATTATTATTATTATTATGTCAATGACGCAGAAATTAACTTCAAACCCGCCATTAAAGAAAAACTTTTGGTGAACCCCTTGAAATACAGGTTGGGAAACGATGCTATAGACCATAGAAGGCTTTGGGGTAGTTCCTACACAATCGGAACTATACCTCAGCAAGGTTTTTAGCCCTACGCGACGACTCCTTTTACCCCAGAACAAAGATCTGGTACTCATTTCAGTTGGAAGCTGAGTCCACTCCGGGCGATAGCGTCGATAGAGGATTTAGGCTAGTTTATAAATCCCGATATAAAATTATAATCAATTAACTTATAATTTACATTATTAATAAAAGCAGACCTATGCCTCCTCATCACACTACCTACTACTCGCCATTTTTTACAGTTTCACTTGCCAAAACATAGAATTTTCTTCCACCCCATATTACATACTGCCAAATTATAACATATTTAAAAAACGAACTGAATATTTTAATAACTAACTAACGAAAACGCCTCACTAATAATATTCTTTTAACAATTAATAATTTATTTTATTTTATTAAAATAGTGTTAAGATTTGTCAATATTTTAAGCTGATGTATGATGTCTTATATACAATCGCATATTAATTAATTACATTTTATTATTCTCTTTGTATTTTTTGTGTGTTGTATGTAGATAGGAACTATTCTTCCTTTTTGTATGTTTTATTATTAGTTTTAATTTTAGTTATGATTAACTTCATATTGTTATTATATCTTACTTCTATTATTGTTCAGTTCGGCAAAATAATCGTTCAGTATCTAATATTATTTTAATTGTATTTTTTATCGTAGCTTAATTCGTTTATCCTGGTGAATGGAAAAGAGGGTCACATGGCCTTAACTCCACTAGACTAAATAAATAATATCTTATTTCTATGGGAATTCGAACCTCCACCCGACATTGGGGCTTGTAGTATATTCACTTAATTAACCAGGCTACCTCATACCAGTTGGCTGAAGATAGGAACGAATGGAGGACTATAGTGAATGTGGCATTGGAAATACGGATTCCATGAAGCATATAATCAGTTTATTATTTATTTGAACATTTTGTTAAATAAACATGCTGAGTACGTATTACCATGGAAGATTTAAAATTACATAACAACAAAAGAAATTTACACAATGAGATACATCCATTATATGTGAATGTGTTACTATATACAATATTTTTCAATTAAAATTCACTCCTCATAGGAACTGGGCACATTTATCATTGTCTCTTCTCAGTAAATATACATTTATTTTCAATATTAGCACATGTTAAGGTCAAATAGTGAAGAGAATACCTACCTGTAAGAAGGCAATGTATTCTTCCCACTAACCACCCACAGATAAATAATGGCATTTCCTAATACATTAACTAACTCACTCTCACTATCGAACCTGCCCGCGCGACCATATACTCTCCATGCATCCTTATCCTGAGTTCATCTTTTCCGATCATCCCATGTATATTCTATTTTCGTCAAATCATGGTTAAAGTTTTTCTTCCACCTACTGGGCGTTTTCCTTCTGGTTTTCCTACAACGCGTTTTCATGTTTTATCTCCCATTCCCCATTCGGGTCACATGCCCTACCCATCGCAGTCTACAAGACCTAACTTTTATTACATCTGACTTTCCAAAACGATCAAGTAGTTCACTGTTATGTAGTCTTCTCCACTCGCTCCTGTTCATCTCTCTTTGGCCCAATAATTTTCCTGAGAACCTTATACTTAAATACTCATATTCTGTTGTCATCCCTTAAAGTAAAAGTCTATGTTTCGCATTCGTATAATATTATTGAGTCCCGCGCCGTAGCCGAGTGGTTAAGGCAAGAAGCCTTGGCGCAGAGCTACGGGACTTGCGCTGGTTCGAGTCCCCATGGGGGAAGAAATTTTTCTTATGGAATTTCGGCCAGTATGGGACCGGTGCCCACCCATCATCGTGAGGCATTTGGGTAGCTACAATAAGTAGCGACTCCAGGTTGAGAAGACCAGCTATGACGGCTGGGGACCCGACATGCTGACCACATGTCACCCCTACAATGCCTTATGATCGTCTACCTCTGTGATTAACACATGTGGATGTGAGGTCAGCAGCCGGCTGGTACGCCTAGGGTCTTCAAGGCCTGTCGCGCTTGGAGTTTATAATATTGAGAGAATAACAGTTTTATATATTTTCAGTTTAATCTCTTTTGAAGTTGGGACGACAAGAGTCCCTATAATGCGTAATAGCTTGCATTTCCAGAATTGAGCCTATGTTTAATTTCTTTATGAACCTCCCTGTTTGTAATTATTGTTCCTAGATATATGAATTCAACCACTTCTTCAAAACGTCCCTCATTTGTCATTACTTTCCATTTCCATTATATAATGAACTAGCGTACCCGGCAGACGTTGTCTTGCCCGAACGTTCAATTCTCATGTCATGGGCGGACGATAAAAATATGTTACTTTTTTACCATAAAATTCAGAAGTTAGGACATAATTAGATATTATTAAATAAGTTCGCAAGAAAACCTCTTACAGCCTTCTGTTGTGGCTCAAGAAGTGTGAATGATGACGTCACATAGTCATGAACATTAGAATATATTGTACCCTCCTTTGCAGATAAGTTAAGAACCGTCATATAACAATTATATTAGAGTGAAAAAAAAAAAAAGGTAAATTGATGAGAGTGAGTCAAAACAGCTCCCCCCCCCCCAGCTAGATTTCATTTCTGTCCCATACTGGCCGACATTCCATGAGAAAAATTTCTTCACTCGTAGAGACTCGAAACAGCGTAAGTCCCGTAGTTCTGCGCCAAGACTTCTTGCCTTAACCACTCGGCTACGGCGCGAAACTCTTGGTATCAATGAAAGACAAAAATGGTTTTGTGAGTTATCCGTAAGAGATAAACATATGCTGTCGCGGACTTTTTTGTAGAGCTTTTTGAGATATTCAATTCTGTGTACATTAATTTTGTGTATTTCTTATGGTTTAGGCAGCGTAAGCCATTTAAGCGTCCAAAGAGCTACTTTTTTCACGTTTTCCACTACAAAGGGCGATTTTTAAGGGTGTAGGAGTTGAGTATCACAACTCTCTTATAGCCTATGTTCATCCCGGGAATCTCCTGAACATTTTGCAAAAAAACCCCATCACAATCGGATCAACGGTATGGCCGCGCATAAAGTACGAACAAACAAACATACAAACAAACAAACATTAATTTTTATATATAAGATTTATATTGTGACCGTATATTTTGTTTTATGAATGTTTACTTCCAGCCCCAATTTCTTAGTGTTTGACCAACCCACTATAGTGTGTGTGTGTGTGTGTGTGTGTGTGTGTGTGTGTTGATACTTAAGTATCTCCTCGCTATCACCTAACAATACTACATCATCATCATAACCTAACAGCTTATTAACCCCATTGAATTGTAAGCCGTCTGCATTTACTTTAAGGATTTTGTTGGTATGATCTACTATAGAATTGAATAGTAGTGGAGATAGTGGATCTCCTTGCTTTAACTGATTGTAAATTTTAAAAGTATCTGAAAACTGTTTGCCTACACGCACCGTAATATTTGTGTCATTTAGATAGGTCATTCGAATAAGCCTAACCAACTTTTATGAATTCCGACCTCCACTAGATAAAGGGAGAGGCACTGCCTTTCTTATCACAACTCATATACGCATGCATCTGTTGACTTTTTTATAATTAAAAGGGTAGAGATGAAAGAAAGTAAAAAGTTAAAAGTAGAATTTGAATAAGTGTGAATATAACGAGCTGGAAAACTGATTGAGAATTGTAAAATTGGTAAGTGGAAAGTTGCCAAAGCATAAAGTTAGAAATCAAAGAACTGGAAAAGTGAAAATTTGGAAATATAGTATATGCCTTTAAGAATTTATTTCGATGGAATTACTTTGGTAAGCTATTTGTGAACACCGGAAAAATATTAAACATTAAAGACGAAGAAAAAAAGTAGGCCTATAATGCACGTCTTCTACATTAGATATAGAACAAAAATGCACAGATATACCAAAAATAAATCCGGAGAAGTGGGTTGTCCTCAGCTAGTATTTATAATAAAATTATGTAGTTAAGATGTTCTAGCTGACCAGTCTCAATGACTAGTGGTCATCGCTTCTGACTACTGTTCATGAGGTCCCGGGTTCGATTGCCGGTCAAACCATATGAAGTTTTCCTTAAAGGGAATTATTTCGGTGGTTGCCCATGGTCTGGAATTTAGGTTAAGAACTCTCCTCGCGCTTCATTATCGTTTATCACCCATCCTATCATCGGGATAACGTAATTCCGCCTTCTAGGCGCACAACTTCAGAAGTGGGTTAACAATTACCCCAATGCCAGGAGAGAAACCAGAAATGTCGAAATGACAACCTGGGGCATTGAATAAAAAAATATGTTCTAGCTAAAAAGTGATTCAACAATTAAATTAGTTGATTATAGTTTTTACTTTTTATTACCATATAATTTTTTAATATTAAAGGCTAGAAAATATTGTTACAAATGTTTGTACTTTTTAGTTAGAGCATTTTGAGTATAGATTATTCTAGAAGCAAGAAAAAATCAAAGAAGACTTTAATGCTATCACACTAATGAACAATATAATAAAAATTGAAAATTTGCTTGCAATTGTGGTTTATTTTGTTTGGAATTTAAAGATGACGTCATTATTGTTACGTGACTAGTATTGTGACGTGTCATTTGCGATGTTTTAAGCTTGTCTTTCCTTTTCTAGTTTTTTGTTAATTTTCAACCTGACTTAAAAATTCTAGCCATGTTATTTCCACCTTCCTTGTATGGAATTGCTGAAAGAATGTGGCGACTTCTCAACGTGTGCAGATGTTCAACTGTTTTGTTTGTTTGCTTGTTTGTTGTTTCTTGTAGTCAATTTTAGGATTAACTTTAGATCGTTTACATGATTTTTATTAAAAAAGGAATATACCTATTTGGTTCAAACTTTTATATTATGCATTTGAGAGTTAGTGAATTCAAATCCCAGATCCAATTTAATCTATGTATGAATATTTTGCAATTGCTCTCAGCATTAAGACAAATTCTGAATTAGTATTTTACTATCTATATCTATACCCATTTCAAAATTCATTATTTAATGAATAACTTGCAGTCGGTTCCAATAATTCGCTGGTTCAAACCCGACCGGGGCAAAAAAAAAAAATCCTTTATTTCGAAGGGAAGTAAAGTAATGAGTCGTATGGTGTACATTTAGGCCTACATCATGTAAAAGAGCCTCAAGCCTGAAGGAAAAAGGCCTCTAGCATAATATATCGGTTCTTTTAAGCCAGATTTGAATTGAAACGCTAATGGCCTAAATTCTTAAATACTGACATACGCTACTACATAGCATAGTTGGTTAAGACAATACCTTCAAGCCGGCAGGTCGGGGGTTCGAGTACCGGTGGGGTCAGGATTATAAACTGACCTAAATCTTCGGGCGGCACCATGACCCTGAGGTCAGTCTCTAACAGACGCTTGTTCTAGAGTTAAAGAAGGTTGACAACTCTGCTGACATATAGCCTAGTGTCGATTGTCAAGATATGTGGGTGCCTTAACATTATATTACCGAAGGCCTATAGTGATAACTAAAAATATCCTCAACTCGTGTTCAACTCAGGGTCGGGTCGAGGGATGAGATGAGATGAGGCCCCTATATAGTGGTCTGTTAATGACAAGGGTACCGGCGACCACGCCTGACGCGCCATCATAGGGGCAGATGAACGAAATGAAACGAAATGAATGAGATGAATATGGAGAAATGATGCAATGAAATTATGGCAGGGGGGAAAACGGGATAAAACCCCGAGAAATACCTGCACAAGCTCCTTTTCGTCCATCATGAAACCCACTTGGAGTGACCGAGACTCAATCTCGGGACCGCAGCGCAGCGGTGAGAGGCGAGTGTCTAACCGCATGCGCCACGGAACCGCCTACCTTTTTTTTTACATAACTTCATTATTGTGTGATATCTTATTTGATATGTTTCTATACAGAATGTGTTTATTATATTGTTATTTTTTACACCGCGATCGAATTTGAATAACTCACTGGCACTAACAAACCCGGACCTTCATTGCCAAACGATTTTAAACGCTCACACATTCCTACTATTGTTATTTTTATTATTGTTCTTGTCATTATTATTACTATCCATCCATCCATAGTAATTCTGCCCGAGGGCAGGTCTTTCACTACAACCATAGCATTTTCATGCTATGCTTTGCAGCTTTACTAGGGAATTATAGGTGTGGTAGCTTCCCTTGCTTTCCACACCGGTGAAGGTTGATTATGATAATGATAAGGATGATGATGGTGGCCGGATTATTTTCGGGGACCGTTGGGTCCTAGGCTTCCTGACATTTGTCTTACAGGTGAGGATAAACCTCGAAAAAAACCTCACTGAGGAGCCTGTCCCGACCGGGAATCGAACCCGGGCCCGCTGCGTGACAAGGCAGCACGCTACCTCGAGACCACAGCGGTGGACATTATTACTATAATTATTATTATTTATTATTATTATGTCCACCGCTGTGATCTCGAGGTAGCGTGCTGCCTTGCCACGCAGCGGGCCCGGGTTAGAGCCCCGGTCGGGGCAGTTTTTCTGGGTGAGGTTTTTATCGGGTTTTTCTTCACTTGTAAGACAAATGTCAGGAAAACTTTAAGGCCCAAACGGTCCCCGAAATCATATGGCCATAATCATCCTTATGATTATCATCATCATCATCATCATCATCTTTCACCGGTGTGGAAAGCAACGGGAAGCTATCACACCTACAATTTCCTAGTAAAGCCACAAGCATAGCATGAAAATGCTATGATTGCAGTGAAGGACCTGCCTTCGGGCAGAATTAATATGGATGGATTATCATTATTTATTATTATTATTATTATTAATTATTATTATTATTATTATTATTATTATTATCATCATCATTATTACTATTATTATTATATTACAGATCGTTACAACTGATGTTGTTTCTCTGTTCCAACTTTCTGTAACCCTCTGTTTAAACAATCTTTTTCTTCCTTTCATGGCTTCCTGGATAGGCCTATATATCGTATCCTGAACTAATATTTTTCAGTCATTATTTGTATAATTATACATAATATGAATTATAATTCATCTCCTTCAAAAGTATATTTAATTCCCCAAACCCATCTTGGTCTACCTACTAGGCGCTTTACTACAAAATTTGTGATGCCTCTATTTCGTTCCCCATTCGTGTTACATATCCTGCCCATGCAGTGACAGATACGTAACTGTACTTATTACATATCTGGTTTCTTATAAATATGATGAACAGAGACAGCCGAATGGAGAAAACTTCATAACAGTGAACTACATGATATTTATTGTAACCAGATTTAATAAGAGCAGTTAAGTCTCATAGACTGCGATTAGTAGGACATATAGCTCGAATGGAGAATGAAAGTGGAGCATGGAAATTCCATGTAGGAACATCAGAAAGAAAGCGCCCAGTAGCTAGACCAAGAATGAGATGAGGAGAATAATATTAACCATGATCTGAGGAAAATAGATTATACAGGGGATGATTAGAAAACATTAACTCAGGATAAGGGTGTATGGAGAGCTTATGACTGCGTGTTTATGAAGCTATGATTCGACAGTGCCAGTGAGTTACATAGTTAGTTCCTGTGAAGATCATGGAATTCATTGAAATATAATTTCCTGGGTGTGGTCTCGAAGTAGCGTGCTGCCTTGTCACGCAGCGAGCCCGGGTTCGATCCCCGGTCGGGGCAGTTTCCTGGGTGAGGTTTTTTATCTGGGGTTTTCCTCACCTGTAAGACAAATGTCAGGAAACTTTATGTCCCAAACGGTCCCCGAACATCATATGGCCATCGCAATCATCATCATTCATATTAATTTTAGATTAAACTAAGCATTAAGGATTCTCCTGGCGCACCACTAGCATCATCATCATCATCACCCATCATATCATCGGGGCAATGTAACCCAGCCTTCCAGGCGCCCCAACCTTGAAGTGGGTTACATTTACACCAATGCCAGGA
Source organism: Diploptera punctata (assembly GCA_030220185.1). Lineage (NCBI taxonomy): Eukaryota > Metazoa > Arthropoda > Insecta > Blattodea > Blaberidae > Diploptera > Diploptera punctata. The sequence continues at coordinate 150,409 of JASPKZ010001992.1, forward strand.
GAGAACACAAATGTCGAAAAGGACAACCTGGGGCAATAAAAATAATAATAATTTCCTCCCTTTATCTGCATGTTCATTACTATTGCTCCAAATTGACCATGTTCCTAAGCATTTTATTCTGAAATACTCGTAATATTTTGCCCTCTCTTATTAAAGTAAAATACTATGTTTCACATCTATACAACTAGAAGTATCGCCGCTTTATATAATTTTAGTTTACTTTTTTTCCACTCCGGGAAAGATAATATTCATGTTACTTTCAACGTGAAGGACTTATTTTGCGAGAATCTGGAGGCAAAAACTATATAAATATGGAAGACAACAAAAACGCAAAATGAAATTTGGATGGAGATTAAATATCGTAAATGGAAATGGATTAGATACATTCTCAAAAGAGAACTAGACAAAGTGTCACAGAGAGCTCTGGAATGTAATCCATAGGAATTGGCAGTGCTGTAATAACAGAAATTAAACAACAGCAAAAGCGGAATGAAGTCAAAACTTCAACAAAAAACAGAATTCAATAGCACGCTTTCACTAAGGCCCTATGCTTTCAAGAGGAGTGACAGAACTAGTACTACTACTACTACTACTACTACTACTGTTATTATTATTACTACTACTACTATTATTACTATTGCCTTGATACTACTTATATCAAAGGAAAATTTCCAATTACACTGGTCAATATGATTTTTGTCTCATGAGTACCAATAGATGCAGTTTTTTTATCGTGTTTTCAAATGTGTATTCGGAATTTCTCCATCACACACAGTGTTTTTATTTCAATTTCAATTAATGGATTTAAGTAATTATTTTTTTAATAAACGTTTTTTCGTCCATTTGTCCATTGTAAAATAAAACGGGGAACGCTTTCATCAGGAGATTTCAGCTATGGAAAAGAGATATCAAGGCAAATGGAATCCTAATATGCTGGCCGATTATTGTTGGACCATCAAGAGGGATGCTCCACAGGCGAAATATAGCAGAAAATCGTCATTTCTTACTTTCTAGGTGAGTCCGTATGTTCGAATAATGTGTAGTTACGAATGTAGAAAACATGAAAGTGTTTGGAATTATAAATTCCTGTCGGAAACCTTGCGTGATGGAGAAAACACGATATCGTATTTGACTTCAGGAGAAAAAAATACTATCACAATCACATATTTTTCTTTCTGAGAAAAAAAATTGTTGCTCAGTGTTACCGGTAATAGCCTACTTTCTGCATGTTTTATTTTCATGTCACTACTACGTACATATGCATATATACATTGTATTGTATTGTAAGCCTATATTTTCCCTTTATAGAGATTTAGGCGCTCTCCCCCTACAGGGAAGAATTTGAACCATACTAATTTAGTTATACTTATTTTCGTATAGATGTCATTTTGAGTGGTACGTGGTCAGCCTTCCGCCTCATACTGACATCTAGTATTAGGACGGGAAAATTCGGTAAATTTTGCTTAGAGGCCTTTTAATTCACGCTTAAGGATTTTTTACGAGCCTGAAAATCTTCAGACTCGGGACCCACGGCTTAAAGTTCCTCCCAGAGGACTTGCTCCTGGATTTTTCCGTCCTAAAAAAATCCATCGACCCCGGCCGGGTTTGAACCCGCGACCCTCGAGAGCAGAGACAAGGAGCATAACCACTAGTCCACCGCGGCCGACGCATACATACATACATACATACATACATACATACATATAAACATACATAGATTATAATACGTAATATAAACTTTAATATCCGGTAAACTCTCTGAATACTGTTAAAGTAAAATAACGTAATACATTATTAACTTCTACAAGTATAAAAGAGGCTGAAGAATGAGATTTTTGAGGCCGCCAATTGGACCACGCTGGGCTATTCGTTTATTTTTTGTTCAAGTTCTGCCAGAACTGCTTGTTTCTCTACACTTTATACATGAGTCATGACTAAATATCTATTTCAGGAATGACCTATCAAATCCTGCAGTTGTTCGGGCAATAGCGAACTCTTTGAGATTACAATAGCACCAAAAATAATGCATTACTTTCTTTCCACTACTAAAAAACCTCTGTACTTTTGTTCATTTTCCGAGTCTAACGATTCAATTCGCAAGGCAGTTGTAATTGTATGCATTAGAATTTTGTCGCCTTCTTCTGGAGCGAGTAATTATAATGCATACAACTAAGCATTTGAATAAAAATGCTGAGTAATCATAAATCTCTACAAAAAATATGTTTAAGAGCGTAAAGAATCCTGAACTTGGCTTAGTTTGGAATAGAACGATTCCCAGGGTCCTGTGTCATGGATTTACTACTTACAAAAGAAACTCAAGCCTGAAATAATAGTTATCTGAAAAAAATTGTTTTTTCACGTCCAGATTTAAATGGCGACGCTATTTAAAGTCGTTAAAGAGAGTCCTTAAATAAAATACTGGCAAAGACTAGTAACTAGTAATAATGAAACACACTGGAGTAAAAACTCCAAGCGTGACAAGCCTAGAAGACCCTTGGCCTACCAGCCGGCTGCTAGCCTCACATCCACATGTGTTAATCACAGAGGTAGAAGATCGTCTGTCAGTGTAGGGATGACATGTGGTCAGCATTTCGGGTCCCCCAGCCGTTATAGCTGGTCTTCTTAACCTGGAGTCGCTACTTATTGTAGCTACCCAAATTCCTCACGATGCTGGGTGAGCACCGGTTCCATACTGGCCGAAATCCCATGAGAAAATGTATTTCCCTATGGAGACTCAAAGCAGCGCAAGTCCCTTAGCTCTGCGCCAAGGCTTCTTGCCTTAACTACTCTGCTACGGAGCGGGACCTGGAGTAAAACCATTTTTAATAAATTCGTAAATAGGCTATTTAAAACATGAATTTCGGGTCAAATATTTACTATTAATGTATTTTATTATTATAGGAATCAGTCCTGGTGATCTAGTAGATAGCATGCTCACCTTGGTTCCGAGGATCGCGTGTTCAAAACCTGGCTGAGATCGTTGGATTATTTAGAAAATAAAAGTCCTTAATTCAACTTCTGTTGGAAGGAAAGTAAAACTGTGACGTTCATTTACGACCATAAACATCACAAATCTGAATTATGACGCTTCTATGAAACATTTCTCAGCCATTTCATGCCGACATTTTAATTTCGACGCAAATAAACTAACATGTTAAAGTGCGCAGTAAAATGAAAATATTATCTTCGTAACTGAAGTACACCGTAGCGTGATTCGTAATAGCAATAGGCTACAACTAGGAATGAGGGAGATCGAGTTCCAATGGATCCAATATTTTTGAATCTGGCCTAAACCTTTTGGCGGACCGTGGCTCCGGGTTTGATTTAACCTCTGATGAAAATGAGACATGTTCCGAGCTGTAGTCGAGTGGTAAGGAAAAATGCCTGGCGCAGAGCTCTGGGACTTGCCCTGGTTCGGGTGTTTGTGGGGAAGACATTTTCTAATAGAATTTCAGCCAGTATGGGACCGGTGCCCTCCCAGCACGGTGAGCAATTTGGATAGCTACGATAAGTTTCACCTCCATGTTGAAAAAAACAGCTACAACGGCTGAGGGACCGGGTATATTGATTACACGTCGCCCTTACACTGGCTGGATGATCTTCTTCCTCCGTGATTAACACATGTGGAGTGAGAGTTTTATAATTTTATAAATTAAATTAGTTGGATTATTATCTTAATTTTTGAAATTATTTTGTTGGAGGTAGGCCAAGGGCTTCCTAGGCCTGTCGCGCCATGAGTTGGAGTTTCTGAAGACATTCACACATTTAATTTCTCAAATGGCGATTGTCCCTCAGCACCATATGTCATTGTGCTGAGGGATGGACTTTGGTAGAGGGACAAAAAACTAAGATCTTGGCAGTGGAGATGGATGGAATAAGACGCAGTGCCAGGGTGTCCAGGTTGGAAAGAAGAAGAAATGAATAAGTGAGGCAGATGATGGATATGGAGGAGACAGTGGTGGAAAGGATCGAAAGACGAGCTCTTCAGTGGTATGGCCATGTCAGGAGAATGGAGGATGATAGGTGGCCCAGAACTCTTTTGGAATGGTCACCTTCTGGTAGAAGGAAACGGGGCAGGCCAAGAACAACTTGGAGAGGAGAGATCCATAGATTGATGAACGACCGAGGCCTGGAGGAGGATGAATGGCGTGATCGGCAAGAATGGCGAATGGGAATACAGGGTAACCGCTGGAAAGTGGAGAGGCCTTCAAAAGTAAAAAAAGTAAGTAAATGGCGATTGTGTGTAAATAGGACATGTTAAATACAACGCATTTTTTTTTTGACGACTGAGTGAAACCACAGTGAAGTTGGTCGACATCGAGGTTTAAATTCGAAACCTCCCGAAAACAAGTTTCAAATCCTGCCGCCTCCTGATCCAACTCGATCGCTAATTTTTACATTAAACAGTTCTTGAAATTAAGTAGGCTACTATTAAAATAGAGAATTCATGTTATAGGAGGGTAAAGGTAATGTAAGCCCACCTCAGACCTTAGGAGGCCCTTGCGGTGGGGTGATAGGAATTTAAGGCTTCCATCTTTCTAGAAAATTGACAGGAGACGTAAGATGTATTATCAGCCCTACGTAACGCCCGCCTTTACCATAAAACAAACTATGTATTCATTCCCACTTAGGGTGAGTCAAACTCAGAGCCTTGTTGCCGCCAGAAGTTTTTGATCAATTTAATATCCTGACCACACTGAGACTCGAACTCCCGACCTACCGCCTAACATATTGCCTTAACCAATTACGCTATAGCGTGTCGTAAAATCTGTGTTACTCTTTGGTTCAATGTGTCCTGTCATTGTTAGCTTTTGCCAAAGAATCTAAAGATTAAAATATAATCTTGACTCTGGTATTCCCTGGATGTGAAACATTCTCTCTTAAATTGTGTGTGTGTGGGTGTGTGTGTGTGTGTACGTCGCACGTGGAACACGGGTGCTCCCTAGCGGGAGCTTCTTAACAAAGTAATTTAGTTACTCTTATTTACCTAAAGACGTCAACGAGTGACATGTGGTTAGCACATCGCCTCAATGAGACATCTAGTAGGAAACTAAGATACTACTTGGATGGATGAAGATCGGTTAAATTCAGTCTTGCGGTTCTTTTAAGATCCTGAAAATCTTCAGACTCGGGACCCACGGCTCAAAGTCCCTACCGGAGGACTTGTCCCTTGGATTTTTCCATCCTAAAAATCCATCGAACCCGGCCGGGTTTGAACCCGCGACCCTATGGACTAGATGCAAGAAACCACTAGACCACCGGGGCAGACTCTCCTACATTAAGGGAAGAAAATAAATCAAATGCACCCAAAATAGTTCGCCTACACTAAGTTAAATATTTGATCCCATAAGGAATCAAAATGGATGCGGTCTTAATATTATTAGGTTTTTAAATCTAGGAGATTAAGATTTGCAGGTCATATAGCTCGAATGGGTGGCAGTAGATGCTTTCTAAATTTGTATTGGGAAACTCTCGGCGAAATACCATTAGAAAGGCCTAGGTAGAACGATAGTATTCGGATGGAACTTAAGGAAGTAGATTATCAGAAATAAGAAAAGGATACAATCAATTTAGGATATGGACAAATCGTCTGGAAAGAATTAGAAATACAGAAATTAGAAAATGGATGAATGCAGAAAGAAGTATAATGGATGAGACTGAACACAGAAGGCTAAAATGATATGAACACATAAGAATAATGCAGTATCGAAGACTACCAAAGGCTGCCTATGCATGGAAAATTGAAAGAAGGAGCATAAAAGGAAGACCAAGAACAACCTGGAAGTATAATATTCAGAACTCAATGAGGAAATTTGGTGTAACGGATGAAGATACAGAGGACAGAGAACAATGGAGAACTTTAATTAAGGGAAATTTGTGAATGTTTGTTACAAAGTGATAGTCTATAAGTCCGTAGTAATTTATGTTTTTTAACTCATTTTAATTACTAAGATTGGTTGGAGAAAACCCTCAATGATGAGGAAAATTCTCAAAATGAATGAATGACAAATCGATTACCTTTATGACTGCGTCATTTTGGTTGCATAAGTCATGGAATTACGGAGTAGATCAGTGTATTTTACCTTTCTGTTTCTGCTTTGTTTTCAAGTACAGAAAGACTCATCTTTCTTGGACTTAGGGACAGGCCATAATGGACGAATATAGTACAGGTAGTTGTTCTCGTTTATTATGTAGATTTGTTACATTATTCATTGTAAATCTGTATGCTGTATTTATTACTGTAAGTATAATATATATGCATAATAAATTAACTTTCTCTGTAGAAGGACTCTTGGCATTGAAATCACCAACTGACCCAACATATGTCTCTCCCTCTAATCTCACTCTTCCTTATAAGGGACTGGATTCTAAATAATTTCATCTTAAAAATATCATATCCTTTCCTTTTATGAGTAATTTAACAGCTTGTTGAAGTGTTAGGAGAAACCAGTTCAATATAAACTTCAAAATCAGATGGTTTTATTATTTCGCATAAAAAATAAAACTATTTTTTCCCAGCTTTAAAAAACAATTTTTGGCCTATCTCTTGTTGATATATTTTGAGTAGTTTATTACAAATTAGTTGCCATAGTTTATACAGATGAGATGAAAGTTAAAACTCATTAAAAAATCACTTTGGAAACATTATTAAACTAACTCACTGGCACTATTGAAACCGGAAGTTCATGGCCGCGCGTATGTAACTTCTCCTTATATCCCTATCCTGTTTTCCAACCAATCGCTGTATAATTTACCTCCTTCATATTATGGTTTACATCCTGTTAATAAGTGCTCACTATATGTGAAAAGACAGTCATCCCTATGTCGGATAGCCTGACAAGGTATGACACTGCTATTCATGTCCATGCGGGTAGGAAGGAGGGGCCGCCTTTCACACCTATACCCAGATTCAACCCAGGAAGTAACTGTGTGTTTGGAATAGGGAACTGGGTTGCCATTTTAACAGTATTTTATTGAGAGAAATCCTTATATAAAACTGATCATTGTAACACAGCAGGTGCAAAGTTCTAAGTTGTAGCCGTCCAAGCCACCCCTCTTAAAGAAAAAAAAAACAGTTACGACTTGTCACTGAGCTCTTGCGGATCTGTACTATCCTGTGTGAAAGTGTCGACTCTCATATTTACTATAAACTAGTTTGCATACCGTAAAAGAAAACTATGTTTTTTAAATGTATAGTACATATATTTGGAAAAAATACTGCTAACCTTGCCGCTCCACCCCTCCCTAAACAAACAAATACCGTTATGAGTTTGGCAACATCTACCCTCTGTAGGTAGGGGGACACTGTCATAGCCCATAGAGTCTGCTGTAGTATCTTCCTGGGTTGAATAATAAAGTGTAGTGAGCACTTATTAACAGGCCTGGTTTATATTATTGTCCCACCTCATGCTTGGCCTACCTACTTGGAATTTACCCTCTGGCTTCCCTACAAGAAATTTTTATGTTCGTCTTTCATTACTCATTCGTGTTACATAGTCTGCGAGATTTAACTGTTTTTATTTTGTCTCATTTCCCACGAAGATAATGTAGCTCACTGTTATTTAGTTTTCTCCATTCATCTGTTCTTTGTGTCCCTCTGTTTTAAAAATTATTCAAAAATACTTTGGAACATTATTAAAGCTAAAAATAATTATTTTAATACTTGTTTATAAGTTAAATAATCGAAAGAAATTAACATTGTAAAACAGTTCATTAAAGCATCTTTGAAGACTGAAACTGCGCAAAACACAAGGTGAAGACCAAGGTATCTCAGAATAACCTTGATAATGAAATAGCATTATTAATCTTCCAGTAGAGAACAGGACTGCTATTTACATCATTGGTTAAAAATAACAACCGATACAGTATCTTGTGCAGAGGAAGTGATTCACACCCCCCAAGGGCATCGCCTTAGGATTCAAGTGATCACTCATATTCAGTTTTAAAATAAATCTCTTGTTAAGTTACACATCACATGTAACAAGGACATATAAGTCTCGCAGACTGCGATAGGCAGGATATGTGGCACGAATGGGGAATGAAAGATGGGGTTCGATTCCTTGTAGAAAAACCAGAGGGAAATTGCCGAGTAGGTAGACCAAGAAAGAGATGGGAAACTAACATTAATCATGATTTGAGAGAGGTAAATTTTACAGAGAATGATTAGAAAATATTAGCTCAAGATAGAGGTGTATGGGGACCTATGTCCGCGTGACCATGAACCTGCGGATTCAATAGTGCCAGTAAGTTAGTTCATTAAACGAGTAGTACCTCTGAACACACTCATCCCACCGCTGACGTCACTGCAACATTACCCCCTACAGCTGGTTGTCCAGCTCAGTATATAGGCCTAACAGTATGATGTTCATACATCTCTGTACTAAGTTGTATAATAAATATCGATTTTGGGGTGTAAAAACTTAAAGTCGAATTCAAAAATTGGATTATGCAGACAGTGTTTACGTATAGAATTTCCAATCATTCTACGTATAATTGATTTTCCTTAAATAATCGTTAATGTTAATATCCCACCTCAATATTGGCCTACCTACTGAATGCTTTAAATTTCCTAAAAGAAATTTTCATGCCCCTCTCTTATACCCCATTCGTGTCATATATGCTCCACATCGCAAACTATGAATTATAACTGTTCTCGTTATGTTTAATTTCTGGTCGGGGCAGTTTTTCTGGGTGAGGTTTTTATCGGGGTTTTTCCTCACCTGTAAGACAAATGTCAGGAAAACTTTAAGGCCCAAACGGTCCCCGAAATCATATGGCCATCATCATCATCCTTATCATCATCATCACCATCATCCTTCACCGGTGTGGAAAGCAACGGGAAGCTACCACACCTACACAATTCCCTAGTAAAGCTGCAAGCATAGCATGAAAATGCTATGATTGCAGTGAAGGACTTGCCTTCGGGCAGAATTACTATGGATGTATATACATATATATATATATATATATCAGATAGTTGAGTTAATCAATTTTCTTAATTCATTTATCTGTTCATTTTTCTTTGATCCAAAAGTGCTCCTAATTACATTTCAATACTTAGTTTTATAACTAATTATTTCAGTAATTATTTGAGTAATTACCGGTAACTCACTGGCAATATCAAATCCGCGGTTCATGGCGACCCGGAATTTGCTGTCCATCATGCCAACTGACTTACTCCATGGCACGACAGGTCTAAAAGGCCCTTGGCCTACCAGTCAGCTGCTGGCCTTACATCTACATGAGTTAATCACAGAGGTAGACGATCATTCTGCCTGTATAGGGGTGACATGTGGTCGGCATGTCGGGTCTCCCAGCCATTTATAGCTAGTTTCCCCCTATCCTAATATAATATTTTCCATTTATTCGCTACATAATTCATCACCATAAAAATGCTTAATGTTATTCTATAAGTATAGTATCTACGCCATATGCCTCTCATGGAGACATGGGTGCTCCCCTAGCGGAGATTTCTTGACCAATCTAATTTGTTACTCTTATTTCTGTACAGCTGTTAGTAACATATGATCGGTACATCGCCTTAATCAGACATCTAGTAGACAACAATGTAGTACTTAGATGTGAAAGGCCAGTTAAATTTTACTCAGAGGGACACTAATTTATGCTTAAGGTTCTTTTACGAGCCCGAAAATCTTCAGAATCGGGTCCCATGGTTTGAAGTCCCTTTCGGAGGACTTGCCCGTTGGTTTTTCCATCCTAAAAATCCATCGACCTCGGGCGGGTTTTGAACCCTCGACCCATGGAACATAACCATTAGACCACCGAGGCCGACTTAACGTTGTTCTCTTACCTAATTAATAACCACTTATTGAATGATTTTCCTGTGATTTTCATACGAGAAGTTTCTGTGTCCTTCTTTCATCTCCAATACCTGCTACATGTTTGTGTAAAAAGGGAATTAAATTGCTGATGTTAAGTGACAAACAATGTGTTTAACACGACAGATGAAGCTATATCTAGCAACGGAATTAATGTAGGTCACGGGCATTGTGTCATCTGTGGTTTTTGTTTGCGACAGGACAACGCCTCCACACATTCTAAACAATGCTTATTTTACATGCAAATGGCATAGTTCCGGAGCGCCCAACAACTTATGTATTCTCTCAGAGATTATAATCTGCCATAAGCTATGCTATGTTCATTTATTTTTCAGAGGCTATATGTTGTTTACCATAAAAAAACAACATATATTTGTTAAAGAACATTGGGCTAAACTTTACAACATGTGACATGACTTTTTAAATAACTTCATAAACTCGTCAAATTTTATTCTTAGGGTTTAATTTTTCAAATTATTTCTCACCATTTACAATGATTTTTACATGTTTCCTAACGATTGTTTCAATATATTTTTTCACGATATTGAAGTAGGCCTACATGAAGATGTGGTAGCCATATTGGCCGTCTCTTCTTCTACAAGGTGGCTCCAATTTTTTTCATGGGAATCTGTCTTCTCTCATTATTTTACGTGACCATATAATTTTGTTTTTTATGAAATCTACAATTTATTATTATTATTATTATTATTATTATTATTATTATTATTATTATTATTATTATTATTATTATTATTCATTGTGTCTGATGCAGCGGCTCCTAATTCGATCCTCTCACCTGTAAGGCAATTGTCATGAAACCATGAAGACCGAGGTAGTCCCCGAATACAACCTGGTCTTTATAACCATCACCCATACCATATTAATTTTGTTTAGATTAAATATGATTGAATATTGAGTCTTATCTTAAATTGTAATATTGTCTCGGAAGTGGTTCAGGTAATGGACATAATCACTCATCGAGGAGGTCGTCTTCCATGTACTTGTTCTCTCAATAAACATGAATGTGGCCCGGAAATAAAACCCTCTCCAGAATGGTCATGTCCTTGTAGGGTATCAGAAGCCTAAGGCACATAAATGTATCTACAAAAGGAAAACTAAAATGCTGAATGTTCAGAGACTTAAAAAGGCAGCACAAAATGATTAAAGGAAACAGTTCTATGAAAGTCCTGAGATAATACCAAGCACTTTACGGAAAACTACAATCGAAGAGTGCAGGGAGAAACCAGGTATGTCACTTTTCCATGAAACCTAGATCAAATCACCTTTTACCATACTCCAAACTGCAAGCGCGACAGGTCTAGGAGGCACTTGGCCTACCATCCGGCTGCTGGCCACATACGTTAATCAGAGAGGTAGACGATCATCTAGCCAGTGTAGGAGTGACATTTGGTCAGCAATGGCAGGTCCCCCACCCTTTATGGCTGATCTCAATCTGGAGTCGCTACTTATTGTAGTTACCTAAATGCCTGACGATGCTGCATGGGCACCGGTCACCTACTGGCCGAAATTCCATAAAAAAAATTTCCCCAATTGGGCTTCGAACCAGCGCATGTCCCGTAGTTCCGCGCCAAGGCTACGACAATGTACCTAATTCTTTATCCGTATGCCAAAGTAAATAAATCAAAGACTTAATTGCTTATTTTACTAACATAACAGACGATTTGTCTGGAAACATTAATTTCAATACAAGATTCGTAATTTGTTTATTTTTCATCGAAATTCCAGCATAATTCCTTCTCGTAGTAGAAGCGCTCCAATAAATCTTGTGAACACAAGTTTCACTGCTTACAGTTGACTGGAGGATTAAATGGAGGGGAATATGCCCTTGTTCCGGGAGGTGCGTCTGAGTAGTTCAAAGATAGAGCGCCTGTGCGTGAAGCTGGGGATGGATTCATATGCCAGTTAAGGTGCCTATTTTACTCTGTAGTTATGTTAACCATTCCCTACAGACATCTTGTCTAAGGGTCGGTTTCACCAACAGAGGTAACTGTATTACGCCAGTTAAAGCTATGCATTATACACGGGGAAAACTGGCGTAATACAGTTACCTCTGTTGGTGAAATTGACCCTAAGACATTAATTTTCAAATATGATTATTTTACTGCTTCGCACTTCTGAAATATAGTCCTTTCCATGGTATCTGAAACTCCATTTCGTCAAAAAAAGTGACTTCCTTGTTCTTTTGCTGGTTTCTTCAATTGTAATGTTTTGGAGAATTAAAGGTCATGAGGTTATGACTACATGGTTTTTCACGTCTAGAAAATAACATTGCTCTTGTGGAGCAATTCTTGTTAGTAAACGTGTCCTTTTATGTGATATTGAATTATTAGTTAATTTATTTGAAATTAATCATTTAGTTAAATAATGTAACCTACAACTATGCCAAGATGGTGGGTGCCCGATTTATGAAAAAAAAAAACATTATGGACATATAATTATCACCCACATATTTAATGGAGTTAGGGGGGGTGAACTCAATTACCGGAGCAGTGGCTACCGGAGATGCCATTGAACTATTCCTCTTTCAACGAAATTTGGAGATAATTATATTTCCATGCCTGTCGCTCAGTCTGCGGCGTCATGTGAAAATAGTATTCCCATAAGAGCAATACTATTTTCTAAACATGAAAAACCTTATACCTTGCTCGACACTTGCACGGATTCAGCATCATCTTTAATACATCATTAGTTTAACATTTGTTTGGACAAGTTGGTAGCAAACTGAAATTCTTGATTGTTCTGACAAATGTGATACGCAACAATACTTGTTCTTATCAATAAATTAAACACTCAAGGTCGGTTATCGAACACCATAAAGTACGGCGCACGAATTGAGCCATTAATCATAAAATAATAGTTTCATAAACATGTTCTCTTTCATTTGCATACAATTCTCTCAAACTCATGTATCATATTCTAAGTGCTCCATTTTCGTTATTCAAAACCACATTCCCCTAAAGATATAATAGATAAAACGAGAGAGCTCAGACAGTAGAATTTTCAGGTTCGTACTTGGAACGTCCTGATTTGAAAATCAGGGTCTATCTAACCTGAGTTTTTTTTTCCTCAGTCGCTTGGGGTTATATTTTTAATTAAACTGTCTTGGTGAAGCACTTACGGTAAAATGTTACTAGATTTAAAACTGTAATACATAATTTTTTTGAAAAAACATTTCATAAAATAAAATAAGTTAAAATATACGTTCTTCGGTAGGATCCGTCGTCCTCAACTTATAAAATATGTATTCTTTATGCCTGTAGGCCTTTCAGAACATCCGTTCCATCTTCAGCAGGTCCTTCTTCGCTACAATATCTAGTATGAAGGTTGATGTGTCACATTAGGACCAGCAGCATCAAGCATCATACTAGATATTGTAGCGAAGAAGGACCTGCTGAAGATGAAACGGATGTTCTGAAAGGCCTACAGGCATAAAGAATACATATTTTATAAGTTGAGGACGACGGATCCTACCGAAGAAGGTATATTTTAACTTATTTTATTTTATGACTCTCCACCCCAACGGTTTTAACAATGAATTTTATTAGTATTGATAACAATTTATAATGAGAGTGAATTTTTACCTTGTTCGGTGATTAAAGGAGCATTTTACATTCTACATTATACTAAACGACAATTTATTATTATTGATGACAATTATTATTATTATTATTATTATTATTATTATTATTATTATTATTATTATTATTATTATTATTATTATTATTATTATTATTATTATTATTATTATTATTTATATATATTCCACAATACAATGTTCCTCCTTCAGCCCAAAGTGATTTGTCGCTAGAGGTTTTTGTCTAAAGCATATTTTTCCCTCAAATCTCTAGATTCCATACTTCTCTTCGCTCCGTCCATACCATAGAGAACCGAAGGTCCATACCTCGTTCTCTAGCCTGCCTCTTCCACTTCTTCCATTAGCTTTCTAATTAAAGATCTTCTTTGGTATTCTCTTTCTACCATTCTTATGAGGTATCCATACCATTTCAAACGTTTTTCTTCTATTTTTCATAATATGTTTTTTTAACTTGCATAATTTCCCTTATTGTGCTGTTTCTGGCTTTATCCCTTCTTGAAATTCTTGTCGATCGCCTCCAAAAAAAAATCCATTTCTACTGGTAACAGCTTGCTGGCTTGTTTTATTATTATTATTATTATTATTATTATTATTATTATTATTATTATTATTATTATTATTAAATGTCCCGCGCCATAGCCGAGCGGTATAAGGCATGGTGCCTTAATGCAGAGCTGTGGGACTTGTGCTGGTTCGAGTTCCCTTGGGGGGGGGGGAATTCTCTCATTATAGCCAGTATGGGACCGATGATGACCCAGCATCGTCAGGAATTTTGGTAGCTACAATAAATAGTGGCACAAGATTGATGAAACATGTTGTAACGGCTGGTTGACCTGACATGCTGACCACATGTCATCTCTGTATTGTCTTATATCGTCCACTTCTGTAATAAACACACGTGGATGTGATGCCAACAGCCGGTGGTTGGGCAAGGGTCTTCTAGACCTGAAGCACCCTGCAGTTTATTATTATTATTGTCATTGTTACATTAAAAATGTTCGATTATCATTACCACGTTCTAAGGTATGCCACTAAAAATCAAAGCCAGTCAAGTACAGAACAAATCACTATTCAGAAAATTGAAAATGTATAATATTATATTTGTAGGGGCTTTCAAATGTTTTAAAAATGTATGTAAGCATAGGTATAGATATGAAAATTGAAGGGGAGTAACATTCCAGTATGACATTGATACGTTGATTACAATAATGCTTGGCTCTAGTTCCAGTTTCGCGGGTTCAAATCCGATCGAGTTCGATGAATTTTTAAGAGCTTCAAATCTCGAGTACGACTTCCTGGATTCATATCATAGATTTATTGAACCGAAAGTGCCTTTCTGCGGTTCAGTATGGTATCTTTGTTCTCCTCCCTACTACAGAACATTTATGAAATATGCCAATGTCCTGTGTTCCTTGTGCCTACCCCTCCCCTTTTCATCCTTTCCGCCGCGCATCTCTACGGCGCATATCCCCTCTACTTGCGAACCTTTATATACATTGTACTCTTACCGAACATTATCATTCGATCAGCCTAGCAATTGGCGTTTGGTTATTTAAAGACGGATTCAAAAGGTGGAATCCAGTTCCAGCCCACCATGCGACTGGAAGGTTAATATGGTGGTCTATATAGACAAGTTGATTGAGGCCGAGAAGAGGTCTGTTTTGAGTTAGTCCAGCAATGTACGGAAGAAGTGATTCCTAAAGCTTGGATGCGTGTGTGAGTGTGGTATTATGTATGGTATGTTATTTATTCAGTTATTTTTACAGCTATGCTTGGTCGTTTGATCAAGAATCATCTTTTGTTATTAATTTATTGTTTTATTTAAAACCAACTTGTTTATATTAAAAGGTTATCTTTTTAAACAACGCCCCTCTGTTATTATTCAAGTATAAGTAGTTGTTCACTCTCCTATACAAAAATCACTCACTGTATGCTTTTAATAATCTGTATCTATATATGTATATATGTTCATCAGGGAAAGAAAGATGAATTAATAGCTGCCTTTCATGGGCCCGAGGCAAGCTGCTTTCTTACAGATAACTTCTTTGAATATCAGGACCACATTAATAAATACAGCAAATTACAAAGCCCGATCCCGGACAAGTGTTACGCTGAGCGTGGTTTGCTTTTCTAAACCCACTAATGGTAGCAGTAGCGTAGTGTGGTTCACTTACCTTCAAATCTCGAGTACGACTTCCTGGATTCATATCATAGATTTATGACACGTAAAATAATCTCAAGCCTGAAATAAGAGGCCCCTGAGCAAAACTTATTGGCCTTTCGCAGCTAGATTTCAACTGTGACGTTAACCATTGAATTGGCAAAGTATCCTGCAGGATACAACAATTTAATTATTTAATTAAATATTTTAAATCAAACAGAAGAAAATAATAGAATAGAAATAACTTAAACGCGTGTCAAATTACATAATATCCTAATAATAACAATTATGATTGATTTCATTTTCACTCCGGTTCGCCACATATAAATAACTTACACGAAAAGTAGTGTATTGCCAATTTAAGAGTTAATAACATGGGCTATTAAAGTTAATACTTTAGTAAATATATTACCTAATAACTTCAATAGTTTTACTAATAGTTATCAATAAAAATAAATATATTGTCAAACATAAAAAAAAATTGTCAGATGGAAATGGACACTTATTAATAAATTAGAGAAATTTTGAAAAAGTGTCGGAATTTAAAGGAACGGACGATAAAAACAAAGAGTAATGAGACGCAGGAAGAAATTAAACATAAGTTCATCTCTATAAAATGCACGTTATTTATGCTTTATAGGGACACTTATCATCCCAGATTCTCAAAAAAAAAATTAACCAAGAATATAAATAACGGTCACTTTTCCAATTAAATA
This sequence comes from Diploptera punctata, assembly GCA_030220185.1. Classification (NCBI taxonomy): domain Eukaryota; kingdom Metazoa; phylum Arthropoda; class Insecta; order Blattodea; family Blaberidae; genus Diploptera; species Diploptera punctata. The sequence continues at coordinate 166,741 of JASPKZ010001992.1, forward strand.
GATGCGAATCATCCACGTTCCAGAGGATAAAAGCTTACAAGCAGTGCTTAAGAAAATGTTTAGATCAAAGAGACATAGATCAGTGAATGGATGAAACTACATAACGCGAGTTTTAATATATTTATTCATGGGAAGTCTGATGTAATAAAACAGTTAAGTCTCGTTGACTGCGACAGTAGGACATATAGTGCGAATGGGGAATGAAAAAGAGACGCAGGAATTTCTTATAAGAAAACCAGAGAGAAAGCGGCCAATAGTTAGGCAAATAATTAGGTTGGAGAATAACATTAACCATTAATAAGGGAGGTAAATTATACAGGTTATTATTGTAAAATATTAGCTCAGGATAAGGTTCCAACTGCTGTCAAAAAATGTTAACCTAAAAATATATAGGCCTAAAACTGGCACTCTTCCAGTTATTCTATATGGATGCGAAACATGGTCTCTCACTTTAAGGGAGGAGGAAATATTACGACTATTTGAGAATAAAAACTTAACAACAATTTTGGTTCTTAAGAGAGATAAACAGACAGACGAATAGAGAAAACTACGTAACAGCAAGTGCATCATCTTTATGGGAAATCAGATTTAATATTAATAATTACGCTCCTTATATTGACAAGGAAACTGTCAACAAATGCATGCCGAAAACTACCTTGACATTTCTCCCAGAATAGCGTTGTGATGTACTAAGGTCGTGTCAAAAAAACAGCCTTTTTAACTGCAAGTCACAAAAATCGAATCCAGAATCCAGGAATGTCAACCCCATTGTACGGAGTAGATGGATTCCCTGCAAGAGCTGAGTAAAGTGAGGCGGGACGGCAGGCTGTGAGGGTTATCCAATATACAAATTCAGGTGTTGTATTAACCTACTTCCCTATAGTTTATATGAACAATTTGAGATGAAAGAATAATACCCGTATTAATGATAATTTGAGGATAGTAAATTATAGGCCTACATGGGATGGTATGAAAAACTGCTGTCCGGCTGGGCTATGAACCTCTGCGTTCTAGTGCCAGTAAGTTAGTGAGTTAATGACGCTCCCACGAACATCCGTGATCGATAGCGCCAGTGAATTATTTAGGTATAATAGAGTTAATCATCTTATTAAATAGTCATTTTGCTTTATTTTACACTTGCTGCAAATTATATCAAGTAGATGACTTCACTTGGAAGTTGCCTGGAGCTGATTTGCAAATAATTGCATGAATGAAAACATCCAGTGTGTAATAAGCTGTATTACCAGGACGACCTTGAGAATATAATTGCAAAGTAGGCATACAAACAAAATTCAGACAAAAAAAAACTTTATTTCGTTATTTCATTCATACGTGCGTGTGTCAGAAATATCTTACCATATCGCGAAAGCGCCTAAATGTATTGCCAGATAAAACAGGGGTTTTCAAAAGTCACCGTAATGTGTAAGCTGCTCTAAAAAATGTTAAAAAAACTAATATTAACATAAGAAGAAAGCTCCAACCGTATCTTCCCTCAACCCCAAACTTCTGAACACGCTTCCCCTGTGAATAGTTAAAAACTATCACACTAGCACTATCGAAATTATGGTTCATGGCCGCGCGAATATAACCTTACGATACATTCCTGTCCGGAGCTAATGTTTTCCAATCATCCCCTGTATAATTCATCTTCCTGAAATAATGGTTAATGTTATTCTCCCACCTCATTATAGATCTATTTTTAGGCACATTTTCTCTGGTATTCCTACAAAAGTTGCCATGCCCCCTTTCTTCTTTATTCGTGCCACATGTCTTGTGCCCATCGGAGTCTACGAGACTTAAGTGTTATCATTCCATTTGGTTTCCCATAAACATCATGCAACTCACTGTTATGTAGTCTTCTTCATTCACCTGTCTTGGTGGGAAAAAAATCTAAGTTATCTATTCTCAAATACTTGTAATCTTTTCTCCTCCCTTAAAGTCAGAGTCGATATTTCGCATCCATTTATAACAGTTTTATATATTTTTGGTTTAGTGCTTTTTAAGAAATTGGTATGACAAAAGTCGCTCTAATATAATAGCATGCATTTCCAGGATTCAGCCGATGTTTAATTTGTTTCTGCACCTCATTCCTGTTTGTATTTTTTTTTATTTTATTGATGTTTACTTCCAGTCCCAATTTCCTAATGTTAGTCAATAGAGTGTGCTTGTTCGCACTTAGTACCTCCTCGTTATCGCCTGATATTACTACTCCATTAGTATAAACTAATAGTTTATCAATACCACTAAGTTGTACGCCTTCTTTATCCTCTAAATATTCCATGACATGTTCTAACACAAAAAAACTAGTAGAGGAGATAGAACGCCACATTGTTTTAACTCATTGTGAGTTTGAGAAGTGTTTCAATACTGTTTGCTTATTTGCACTTTATTCTTTGTGCTATTTAGACACATTTAAATAAATCTAACTTTCTAGCAATTCCAAATTTCAGCATAATACTATACAACTTCTCCCTCTTATTTGATTCGTATGCCCTTTTTAAATCAGCGACCAATTGATGCACAACGCCGTTATATTCCAATTAATTTTCTAAAATTTGCCTTTATACTAAAAATCTGACATGCCAGTTAAAAATCCACTTAAATTAAACAGGTAAATTGAAACGCGGAAAGAAAATAAAATGTATGAGATAAATTATTAGAAATTTACGTAACAATGGATAAAGGAAGTTGAGATTGAATTGCGTGCAACTAAGAAATTACTTGAGTAACCACTCAAATTAATTAAGAGAAGTTCCTGTCATCGACCTGAGCTTCACAGTGCCGTATATTAACTTTCAGGAGACCTGGATTCGCCTCTCGTGTCAGTACTCCATTCGAAACTCAATCAATTTAAAATACTGATAGGGGCTGTAATAAATAAATATCAAACTTCGATACATAAAATATAACTTTAGTGGAACCTTGTTTAACCGAAAGTGTTAGCTCTTTCACAATAATAATAATAATAATAATAATAATAATAATAATAATAATAATAATAATAATAATAATAATAATAATAATCATCATCATCATCTTCCTTGTCATTATTCACACAGACCTACCGTTCAATTTTCCAAATCAAAATTTATTTATGAATATATAAACATTATTTCAATTGTATAAATTGTATTAGCTAGTCAGAGACTTCTGATGTCCCAACTCCTTTCAAAAAACGTTAAACTGAAAATATATAAAACTATTAATCTATCTGTTATGTTATATGGATGCGAAACATGGACTCCTACTTTAAGGGAGGAAAGGAGATTACGAGTATTTGAGAATAAAATACTTAGGAAAATTTTTGGGCCAAAGAGAGATGAAGAGAGGTGAATGGAGAAGACTACTTAACAATGAACTACATGGTCTTTATAGGAAGCCAGATGTAATAAGAATAGTTAAGTTTCGTAGACTGCGATGGGCAGGACATGTTGCACGTATGGGAATGAAAGACGTGCATGGAAGGTTCTTGTAGGAAAACCAGAGGGAAAACGTCCAGTTGGTAGACCAAGAATGAGGTGGGAGAATAATATTCACTATGATTTGAAGGGCACATCAAAGTCCGAAGCTATTTTAATAAATAGAGGTGTAAGACAAGGGTGTAGTTTATCACCTACCCTTTTTAATCTATATATTAATGACATCATCCAAAATTGGAAAAGTAGGGCTATTTTTAATATAGGTACAAAAATGGACCGTTTTAAAATATTAAACGTTTTAATGTATGCTGACGATGTGGTTATTATTCAAGAAAATGAAAATAATTTGCAGTACTACTCTTTACATCAATTAAATCAGTTATGCCAAGAATATAATTTCAAAATATCAAAAGAAAAAACAAAAATAATGGCATTTTGGGGAAACGATCATATAAGATCAAAAATCGTAACAGACAACAAACCTCTGGAACAAGTAACAAATTTTAATTATTTGGGTTGTAATTTTACTATAAACACAAAAACTGAAAGAGACATAGGCCTACATATGAAACTGTCGAAATTTCAAATGATATGCGGAACTATACATAAAACATTAAAGAATAAAACAAGAAGAGATACTAGATTGAAGTTTTATAAAACATTGGCAGTTCCTGCATTACTTTATGGGAGCGAAACTTGGGTAATGACCAAAAAATTGCAAAGTAGAATACAAAGCGCAGAAATGAACTTCCTTAGAAGAACAAAAGGCTGCACAAGATTGGATCGGATAAGGAATGAAGATATAAGAACAGAGTTAAATATGTATCCATTGGATGAGAAAATCAGAGAATATAGAGATAAATGGTTTACACATGTGGAAAGAATGAACGAATCAAGATTACCAAAAGCAGCATTCAACTACAAGCCAAGAGGTTCAAGGAATGTAGGAAGGCCAGTGAAAAGATGGACAGAACAACTGTGAGGCGGAACAGGCAATTTGCCTAGCCCGTGAAGTGAAGAAGAAGAAGATGATTTGAAGGAAGTAGATTATACAGGGAATGATTGGAGAGCATTAGCTCAGGATAGGGATGTATGGAGAGATTATGTCCGAGCAGCCATGAACCTGAGGGTTCGATAGTGCAGTGAGTAAGTTCAGGACTTTTAAACTTCGTAAATATTCTGGTGCCACCATGCCCTGGTCTCGACGACCAGACATTTTTCTGGGGATAAAAGCGACCATCATGCAGGGCTGATAACCCAGCTGACGTCTAATGAGGCCGATTGTCTTTAAAGGTGGGAGCCTTGGCTTTCTACTACCCCAATGTCCTCCTAAGGCCCGTAATTGGATCGCATTACTTTTTATAATGTTTCTACTTTTTAATTCACACTATGTCGAATTTGATGTTTACGTTATTAAAATGAGTGGAAAATGAACTATTACAGTTCTCAAACTTTTTACTACATGTTTACTTCGTCAACATAAAAATTAAAATAGCATATGGTGTTTCATTTTAACGTAAGAACTGTTAAGAGGGAGATACTCACGATGGAACTGAAATCTAAAGTTCCGAAACTAATTTAAATGAATATAAGAAGAAAAATATGAGGTGAGTGATTAAATTTTACGTAAATTAAAAGTACTCTTTATATGTATGATCCCCAAACAGTCATTTCGGATAGTCACCTATAATAAGCGTTGCTTACCTTTAAAAACAGCACGATTCATAACTATAAATAGAAGCTTTTCAATCTACACAAAACCAACGGTAAATAACTCACATACCTCAGATCGGTGCACAGCTGGTGTCGGGGTAGCGTCACTGCCTCGTACACGTGAACCCGGGTTCGATCCCCGAGTGATGTTCTTTCCTCACCTGTAAGACAAATAACAGGAAACATTAAGGCCCAAATAGTTCCCAAACATAATCTGGCCATCACTATCATGTTCGCCTCATTAGAATGAGTTTAGATTAAAGCCTCTTCTGGCGCATCATAGCCATCATCACTTTCAGATCATCTGGGCAGCGTAACCCCGCCTTCAGGCGCCCCAACCTCAGAAGTTGGTTAAAGTACACCATGCCAAAAGACAATACCATAAATGTAGTAGTGACAACGTGATGGCTTGAATAAAAAAATAGTAAGAATGTGTGGGATATTGTACAAGAGATAGAAGAAATCCAACTAAGATGGTATGGACATATAATGAGAAGAAGGGACACAGAAACAAAGAAATATTGAATTGGATACCTCCTGGAAAAGGGAAACGTAGTAGACCAAAGCCCACATGGTTAAATGGAATTCAAGACAATATGAAAAGAGAAATATGACAGAAGCAGACACGCAAGACCGGGAAGCGTGGAAAAAAAAAATGTATATTTTGGTTGAGGATTCCTTTGTAAATAGCAGAAACAATCCTGAAATAAAATAAAAAAGAATGTATGTGTTTGAATGGTGTATTTCATAATAATGTGTTGCCTCATATAGAACTGATCACTCATTCGGAGAGGCCCTCCATGCCCTTGCGTGGTCAAAAATGTATGTGTGTAATCCACATGTGTCCATCTCCCGACAAATCGTGTCACTCTAAGGCCCGGTTGGCGTGTGGCACATGAAAGTACTTATAAGGCGACAGGTTAAATTGATCTGAGTTAAAGAAGAAGATACCACATATTGGTAGCATTGTTTTCTGAGGAAAAAATTGATTGTCGCGTGCCGCCAATAATTAACTTGACTTCATGAGTATTGTTGAGTTAATTTTTGTTTATCTGCTCAATATAATGTTTCAGATAAAACATATTAATCTATTATTTTCCGACAATGGAAATTTATTTAGAATAACATGCGGAATGTCGCAATCATCATTCAAAGCTCCATCCATATGTCCACCACTGTGGTCTCGGGATAGCGTGCTGCCTTGTCACGCAGCGGGCCCGGGTTCGATCCCCGGTGGGGACAGTTTTTCTGTGTGAGATTTTTATCGGGGTTTTTCCTCACCTGTAAGACAAATGTCAGGAAAACTTTAAGGCTCAAACGGTCCCCGAAATCATATGGCCATCGCAATCATCATCATTCATATTCATCTTAGGTTAAGCTTAGGATTAGGGACTCTCCTGGAGCACCATTATCATCATCATCACCCATCATATCATCGGGGTAACGTACGCGCCTTCCAGGCGCCCCAACCTCAGAAGTGGGTTTCGAGTACGCCATGCCAGGAGAGAAACCAGTAATGTCAAAAGACAAACCTGGGGCATTTGAAAAAAAAAATCGATATGACATTCTAAAAGGCGACCCTGAAGTGAGTACCATAATAGTATTAATACACCTAATGTCTTATTTACACAATGTTATTAATTTAATTAAATGTAAGAAGTCAACATAAGCCTATTATGAAATAAAACATAGTACGATGTACGGATGGAAGATTTTTAAGTATTCGTTGAAAAATAATGTCCTCATCTATCGACTCTGGCATAAATATTTCACTCACAATAAAACATTCTTTCATCCTTGTATCGTAATATACTATTTATGTTTATTAACTTACTAACTGGCACTTTCGAACCCGGAGGTTCTTGAGACCATGAGGACATAAGCTCTGCATTCATCCCTATCCCCAGCTAGTACTCTCCAATAATTTCCTGTTCATGATCTTGTAGAAGATTTCCGAGCTGTTTGGCTTGAGGCTTGTAGTTCCACGACGTTTCGCCAGAAACCCTTGAGGATGCCAGACGCAATCTCTGGCGAATCGTCGGGGAACTACATACCTTAATACCACGGCCAACAGCCCGGAAATATTCTACAAGATCATATTAACTCCGGCCGTGAAAGCCTAAGTTAATATATTCCATATACAATTCTCCTACCTCAAATGGTTAATGTTATTATCACACCTTATACAAATACAAAGTATTGGCAGTTCCATCTCTTATCTATGGATGTGAAACCAGGACATTAACAAAGGCAGATAGTAAACAAATAGAGGATGCAGAAAGATGTTGAGAGTAATAGCAGGATACCAAACGACCGATAAAAAGAAAAACGAAGATATAAGAACAGAACTTAATATATTTAATCTCTATGAAATAATAAAATACTATCAAAATGCTTACTTCAGCACGTATTACGAATGAATGAACAGCGCATACCAAGAAGAATGTATAATATTATAAACCAAAAGGGAGAAAATTGTTGGGAAGACCATTGAAGAGATGGAAGGACCAATTCGACCTATAATGAGATCGGAACAGGCCATTGGGCTTAATCCTTGCTGTTGATGATGATGATCACACCTTATTCTTGGGTCACTGCTGGACACTTTCCCTTTATATTTCCTATAAAACGTTTCCATGCTTCTGTTTTATTTTCCATTCGTGCCTCATGTCCTGTCTGCCGCAACCTATAAACCTTAACTGTTCTTATTCCACCTAGTTTCACATAAAGACCATGTAGCTCATTGTTATACAGTTTTATCCATTCGACAATTTAATTTTCACTAGTTTTATTTACTTCTTAATTTAATTTAATTTAATTTAATTTAGATCGCTACTCGCTAGACTATTAGGTCATATGACGACCACTAAAATACGAACATATAATTACGTAAAATATGTAATCAATGTATCCATTTCACCAATTAAAAATTAAAAGAATGGACATGTTCCAATAGCGAAGCTGTCATTTTCAAGACTAAATATTGACTAAAGACAAGCATGGTAAATGAATAAACAGAATCCAATTAGAAACAAACTACGTCATATGACATAGTCATGACATAGTCGTAAACTGTAATTTCAATTAAAGAAAAGATGGCGCTTGACGTCCTTAAAAGTTTAGAAATCTACAAAAATAAGGACAAAATTATGAATAAAGACAAGGGCCCTATTCCATACAGTGCCCTCTTTTGTTTCAATTAAAGAAAAGAGGATTTGTTATTATGTCATACAGTTTACGAGTAATTGACTATGTCATGTGACGTAGTTTGTTTTTAATTGGATTCTATTTATTCATTTGCCATGTTTATCTTTGGTCAATATTTAGTCTTGAAAATGACAGCTTCGCTGTTGAAACATGTTGATTCTTTTAATTTTTAATTGGTGAAATGGGACATTGACTACGTGTTTTACGATTTTATCACCAAGAAGATCGTTAGTTAATTAAATATAATTAATTTATATAAAATATCTTACAAAACATTATAACAATACAACTTTTAAACAATATTTAAACAAATAAAACATTCGTACAGAGGAAAGTTGCATAATTTATAATTGCTATCATATCCAGTTGTATAACAAAGCTTTTTTTTAAGAAAGCAACATTAAGCATTAAGCGTTTTTTATATTGCTTGCTTAAAACCACTTGTTCTAACTCCATGTTTTTTTTCAGGAAATATCAGTTAAGCTTTTAATACAACGCTATTATATTAACGATAATAACACTGTTTTGAGGAAGGCTGTGTCACTTTCTGACCACAAAATGTACAATTTGATGTGTAAAATTTACATTAAAAAGGAGTTAGAACATCATAGTTACTAAAAAAGTTTTAACTAGTTCTAAGCTGGTGATATAGGTCTATAGTCAAGTATATGAAACTTTTTTCTAAAAGTGTTGTGTATGAAACATTCCAATGTGAAATGTTTTATTGTGAGAAGACAGGTGCAAAATTCACACAAAAAAGGCGGTTTTTCTCTATAAATTAATTAATTTTTTAGTTTCATTGAAATTAATGTACTCAGGCATGTTGACAGCATGCAACAGTTAATAAAAGTAAAGTGATCCCACAACAGGCCTCAGGAGGCCCTTGGGGTAGTAGGAGGTTAGGGCTCCCACTTTTTCTAGACAATCGGCACTTTATGTCAGCCGGGTTGTCAGCCCTGCGTGACGGCCGCCTTTACCCCCAGAACAAGTGTCTGGTACTCATTTCCGTTAGAGGCTAAGTCGACCCCAGGACCATAGTGCCGCCAGAAGGTTTGGGTCAGTTTAAAAACCCTGACCCCACGGGACTTGAACCCTCGACCTTCCGGCTTGTAGCGCAGTGCCTTAACCGCTACGGCGTGCCCCCATGCAATAGTTAATACAGCAACAAAAAAATATAAAAAAACTGCCTAAACCGGGATTTCAACTTAGGATTTCAAGCTTTACGCGCTGGATTGCCTAAGTAGTACAATTATTTAATGTACCAGTTCGTAGAGCTGGATATTTTAGGTTCAGATACAGGTTTAGGCAGATTTTTCTCTTTAATTGTATCAATTTATTTCGTACAATTTTTACATTAGTCTAGTTAACAGAACACTTCTTGAGAATGTATTATAATAGGATACTTATGTGTAGTTCTTGATTTAACTTCATCAAGTTTGCAAGTATTATTTCCAGCCCAAATAAATAATCCAGAAATTCTTGAATGTCTTATTTATATTTGAAATAAAATCTCTATGTGTATGAGGCAGAGGAACATGATGGAGTTTCGTCAATTGTAACATTTTTCTACAGAATATTCTATTTCATTTCTCTCTAATCCCGACGCTTGGAGATGAGCTCCTACAACTTGGAATTCTGTCAGAAACATGCTTTCCTTTACGAGGGTTCTTTATCACCTCGAATTAAGGGAGTAGTGTTTTTTTTTTTGTTTCTCGATAAAAACAACCTTATAAAATTTTCTTTGCTCAAAAAATCTTATTGACTGGAATTGAACCCGCGAAGTGGACGTGATAAAATTGGAATTTCGAGGAAAATTAACATCTTTCATAATTCGTAAATGTTTAACAAGGTAACTGTTAACCATTGCATTCAGGAACCTACCTTGAAATTTCTCCCAGATAAGCGTTGTGATGTACCAAGGCCATGTCCAAAAAATAATGATCTGCCGTTTTTAACTGCAAGCCACAGAAATTGAAGCTAGAATTCAGCAATGACAACCTATTGTGCGGAACAGATATATTTCCTGCACAAGTAAAAGTGGAGTGAAGCGAGGCGGTACGCTGCGCGGACGGCAGGTAGTGAGGGTTATCCAATCTACCAATTCACGATTTGTATTACTTTCCTTTAGTTTAAATGAGATATTTGGCTCTGGATTGTAATGCCTTGCAGTTAAAACTGGTACATATTTTTTGGACACGGCCTTGGTACATTACAATGCTTATCTGGAAGAAATTCGACATGAAATGGTTGATACAGTAGTTCCCTTGCTTAAAAAAATGGTTGTCATGGAAGAGAGGCCCGGAGAAGTAGTTTGTCAATTAAATAAAAAATTAATTAATTAATCAAATTACCAACTGTACGGTCACATTTTATACTAACTCTATAAATGATTGTCTATTGTACTTAAAACTGACGTGAACTTAATCCTGAGTGTGTAAATGTTATCTGGTTAACAGATTATACGGAGTGGTCAAGATAAAGAAAGTGGAGTATTTAGTATTCCTATCAGCGAACAGAGATTCCAGCGTGTGTTGTCATGTGTAGAGAGATTGGTGTGTTTCCAACACAAATCACTTGTTCACAAGCCACCTATCGAATTATACATAGCATTACAAATTTTTGATAACAATGTGCCGAATTACCATTTCATTCTGTTCCTTTTATGAATTCTACTAAAATTTTCTCTATCAAAAGTATTGCCAATCATCTGATATTCATATATTTTTGGACGTTGTATATTGGTATATATATATATATATATATATATATATATATATGTGTGTGTGTGTGTGTGTGTGCGTGCGTACGTGTGCGCGTGTGTATATTGGTCCACCACTGTGGTCTCAGGGTAGAGTCGCTACATTGTACGCAGGCGGGCACGGAATCGATCTCCGGTCGGAATAAGTTTCCTGGGTGATGGTTATTTCCTGCTTTTTCCTCACCTGTAAGACAAATATCAGGAAATATTAAGGCCCAAACGGTCCCCGAACATCATCTGGCCACCATAATCATCATTATCATATTCATTTGAATATGTGTGTGTGCATGCGTGCGTGTGTATGCGCGCGCGCGCGTGTGTGTATGTGTGTGTGCGCGTGTGTGAATTGCGATGCCTTGGAGGATGCATTGACATTGAGCACTGTGTGGTCAAAAACGTATGTGTGTAATCCAAGTTTAAAATCCCTCTCCCGACAGGTCATGTCACTGTAAGGCCCGGGTGACGTGTGGAATGTAAAAAGTACCTATAATGTAAGAAGTTAATCTGAGATAAAGAAAGAAAGAAAGAAAGAAAGAAAGAATGAAAGAATAAACTAAACGGCATAATATAGTTATAAATAGAGACCGGATATTAGGGAAAATGCCTACAGTTATTTATTATAAATATTGTAAAAGTGGCTTCATATAAGTTCATACCGATAACCCTATAATTGTTTTCCATTAAGTCAATTTTGCCTATAAATGCCTATTTCAGTTTACAATGCCTTTAAATGCCTATTTGCCATTTTGTTTTCCAAATTAACTTAGTATTTCAATGAAATTAATTGAAATGGACAAACTTCATGACACATATCATTGCAGAGAAACCTTTAATTGACTGACAATATTATTTTTGATGTTGATAACACTGAATTCAGTCTGTAGTCCTCGTTCACAGACAGGCATTCAAAGACAAAGTTATGCGACCACCTTTAGAATAGTTGTTTCACGATGCCTAAAGAACGGACAAGAGTAAAATAGTAAAAGGCAATCTGACCAATTTCGTAAAAGAATTTGGTGCGGAAATATTCTCAAGTGACATTGTTTTGCAAAATGTGTAAAATTTCAGTGAATTGCGCGAAGAAGTGCCATGTTTCGCAGCACGTACGCACTGCAAAACATAGTATGCTCTTTGTAAAAAGGCAAAACAAGTTCCAAAATCATCTCTGATATCTTTGTATGCTATTAATAGCATATGTTTATAATCTTTACGTAAGACTGTAAAATTGTATTTTGTAGTCCATTTTTGTAAGAGCCTATTTTGATTTTTAGTGCCTATATTAATGATTTTAGTTCCTTTTTGCCTGCGTATTTTTAACTTTTTAAGTGTCTAACATCCGGACTCTACTTATAAAGCTTGTTGTCAAGAATCAAAATTTGACATTCTCACACCTAACCTGGTTGCTATGTAAACAAAAGGAAACGAAATAGTGAATTGCTAGGTTGCTGTGCAAACAAAATAAAAAGCAGTACTGAAACAAATATTTCCTAAGTCAAATTGTTATGACTTTAATCTCATCCTCTATTATATGAAATATTTTAATTTAATTAGTACATTTTAATTAAGATTAAGAGCCATTGTCCAAAAATATATTACATTGACAAAAAAAAAGTATGCAATACATGTGTCTGAAGTGTCTTAACGAAATGAAAGAAAACTCCTCTTGGCCTCATTTTTCTGACTTCTCCCCGACGCTTCCCACACTTGATCGCAATATAATATTATTACAGCTTTCACTTAATCAATATAACAATATAAATGTAATAGAATTGGAGTAGGTCTACTTCTAATGTTCCTGTGTTCCAATCCCACGCAGAGCACTTTTCGTGTTTCGGGTTTCAAATAGATGGCATTAATAGAGTTTATTTTTCAAAGTAAATGTACCGGAAGGTGTAACTAGAGTCTCCATTGTTTATGATGTAATTTATTGATGGAGATTTTATTAATTTAGTTTTATATTAAATGGAACCCATTTACCAAACATTAGATTTTATAAAGTCGAAGCGTTTCACCAGCAATGCTCTCATTGTTTTATTATTTCGACTATTTTTAATTCTAATTTGATATCATATTTGTCAAGTTAATCTAAAAGAATTTGTTGTGGAATTCAATATGACTTGGATTGGTTAGGATTCATATATATTGTATTTCTATATTTGGTAACATCTTCTTGTATTGTGTACAGAAACGTGTGTAGAGTGAGTGCTTGTTTATTGTGTGTTGATAAATAATTAAGAGAATGAATAAGGTGAAATTGGGTGCCTAATTCCTGTCGAAAAGAACCAAGAGAACCGCCAGGTTTAACGGCCCCATCCGGCTAATTGTCTATCAGTGGTACCACATGACTTCTCAACACATGTTCTGGTGGAAGGGTTTAAGATTTAGTCCAGGCATCTGCTGCACAATCTAACGATTACAAATTGTACATTATCACATTTCCTAGCTCTGTGATTAAACATTTTATAAATACAATCTCTGACCCCGCCTGGAATCGAACCCGAATCGGTTAGTCAGAAGACAGGCATGATAACACCTGAGCTAGCACGGCAGATTCTACTTCTAATGTAGAAAAATACAATGATTTAACGACAGAGCACATTGATTTCGAAAAGTATTTATTTTGTTATTTGAGAGAATCCAGTTTGATTAGGCTTTACATGATTTCATCGAGTCATAGCTTCTGAATATTTGGAAATTGGTTACTTCTAAAATAGAAAATACTCAGCCGATTTTAAGAAGAATATAATGAAATGGTGTTTACGACGGATATGTGGACCAAAATTAGAATATGATATATAGAGAATTCATACTAATAATGAATTATATGAAACATATAGGAAAGCACAAATCATATGGGAAATTAAAAGCTAGGTTAAGATGGGTTGGATATGTTGAGAGTAATGAAAAGTTGCTGATAAAAAAGGACATTGAGAATACCAGGTGTAAAGATATATTGGCAGAACTAAAAAAATATGGTTGGGGATGTAAAACAGGATATCAAAGAGATGGGAATAAGATACTGGTAGTCCAAGATCCGGCTGCAACTTTCCTACGTTCATCGAGTGTATGAACAAAATCTATATTTGTCATAAAATTGTGAATGACTGAATACATTTTTGCCGAGTTGCCTATTAAAATTTGGTCGTCAGTATGTTTAATTAAAATATAATTAATTAATTTATTCGAAATAATTTGATTCACTTATTAAAATAAATTATAATCCAGTTCGCAGAAATCGATGTATAGAGCTTGAAAAGTTTTGGTTGTCATTACAAACTTGGCCGTAAACCTCCTCGCGGCTACAGCAGGCTGTGACACCAGTCAGTATTAAAATGGCTGTTAGTACGTATTTATTGTTTTATATTGTTTCAAATAAAGTTCAGTTCATTTAAAATGCTGTGATTTGTTTCGTATAATGTATATTAACACTACATTTTGGATATGTTTTTGTATAGACATTGTACGTAGTATACATAAAGGGCAGTGATTTTACTTCCCGCTGCGAAAAGGTTACGGCCAAGTTTGTAATGGAAACCAAAACTTTTCAAGCTCTATACATCGATCCCTGCGAACTGGATTATAATTCATTTTAATAGCAAGTGAATCAAATTATTTAAAATAAATTAATTAATTATATTTTACGTAATTAAATATACTGGCGGCGAAATTGTAATAGGCTACTCGGCAAAAATGTATTCAGTCATTCAAAATTTTATGAAAAAAATAGTTTTTGTTCATACACTCGATGAACGTAGTAATCTTGCAGCCGGATATTAGACTATGGGGATGACAGGAAGTCTGTAGTTCGGTAGGCACTGGCCCTGAAAGGGACGGAACGCCAGAGAGAGAGAGAGATATGAAATGGTGACAGGTCACATCGATATCGAAAATTTGTATATTGTGAATTGAGAACAGGGATTGCTACTAATGTTCCCTATATTTCTGTTGTCATTCGTATTCTTGTTAAATTTGATGAACATTAAATGTTGCCAAATCGGAATAATCTCAATTAACATCATTTACACTTTTTCATAACCATGTGTCGTCACTATGAAAAATAAAAATCATTATAAATCTGATTCTATAATCAGATTCTTATAATCAGACAAATTCATTTAAGATTTTAAATTAAGCCAAAATCACACAAACTCAACATGACTAATTAACTCACGGACACTATCGAATCCGTAAGTTCATGGGCGCGCGTACATAAACTCTCCATACATTCATATCCTGAACTAATATTTACAAATTATCTCATACATAATTACTTCCCTCAAATCATAGTTAATATTATTCTCCCACCTACGTGCTGGGTGTTTTCCCTTTGGTTTTTCTGCAAGGAATTTCCATGCTCCTCTTTTATTTACCCTTGTGCCATCGCAGTCTACGAGACTTAAATGTTATTATATCTAGCTTCCTATAAAGATAATGTAGCTCACTGATATGTAGTCTTCTCCGTTCGCCTGTTTGTTCATCTCTTTTTGGTCCAAAAGTTTCTTAAGAAATTTATTCTCAAGTACGCGCAAACTATTCTCCTCCCTTTAAATAAGAGTCCATGCTTCGCATCCACGTAATATATCTGAGAGAATAACAGTTTTATACATTTTCAATTTTAAACTTTTTTTTTTAGAGAAGTTGGGATTTCAAAAGTTCCTGTAATGGGTAATAGCACGCATTTTCCAGAACTTAGTCTATGATTAATTTCTTTCTGTACTTTATTCCTGTTTGTAATTAATGTTCCTATGTATTTTGAATTCA
Source organism: Diploptera punctata (assembly GCA_030220185.1). Classification (NCBI taxonomy): domain Eukaryota; kingdom Metazoa; phylum Arthropoda; class Insecta; order Blattodea; family Blaberidae; genus Diploptera; species Diploptera punctata. Next base: position 182,599 of record JASPKZ010001992.1, read on the forward strand.
GCCACTTCTTCAAAATTTCTCTCTTCGTTTATTAACTGCATATTTCCATTATATGATGACTTTGTATGTGTGTTATACACATCATAAATTAATTTTTCTCCCTGTTTTAGTTTAGTGTATATATATATATATATATGAATAAAAGACATAGTATTATGCATTACAGATCATGCCTAGTGCAGATATTTCGGACTTGTATTGATCGGAGTTCTCATGGGGATGGAATTTTCTCATGGAATTTCGGCATGAGACCGGTACTTATCTGTCATCGTCAGAAATTTGGATAGCTACAATAAGTACCAATTCCTGGTTGAGAAACCCAACTGACCATATATTTGGTTGTAACCTGGTCCATCGTACATAACTCCATCATGAACATTAAGCCAGAGCTCAGTAATCAGAATATTGCTAAATTCAGAACTAAAATTACAAGACACATATCCAGCAAACAGTGCACAAATAATATAATTAATCACCCATAGACATGTATCAAGGTAAATAGTAATTCTTATAAAATATATATTTTATATTAATATTATTGTAGTGGGCCTAACTAAGAAAACAAATTCTCTCTTTGTTCTCATAGTTTGCTTCCTATATTGCTTTAAAATGACGTTTCCCTCCCATTTTTAGTTTTAATGCATACGACAGATATATCAAATGTAATATTATAATAAACTATGAAAATTGCTGTATCTCTAATTGTATTATGTTGTTGTTTGTCTTTGAATTGTGGCCGAGGACAAACAATTGAGTTTATTTAGAGTATAAATAAATAAATAAATAAATAGAACGTCACCCTGTTTTTTATACTTGTAATATCATAATTTTCCGATATTCAATAAATCATCATTTTGACTTAATCCAAATCAAATATGACATTAACATATCAAAACATAGGTTGAAACAATCGTGTTGTTTGCATTTGATTTCAGAGCCGGGAATGGCTTCATCTGAAGATACTAGAGGTTCATCCAGAGCTGACGAAACTCGGTGCAAGCTTGAAGGAGGCGACAGAACTTCAGAGTGCGCACGATGAAGTCCTGCTGCAACTCCAGGTAAGTAAAGCTTTCTTTATTTAGGACCAGTTTCGCCAACAGAGGTAACTGTATTACGCCAGTTTTCCCCATGTATAATGCATAGCTTAAACTGGCGTAATACAGTTACCTCTGTTGGTGAAACTGGCCCTTCAATAATATTATGTACCTGAAGTTAAGCCTAGTGTAGTAAAACAATTTATGAATATTCCTTTGATATAGTACGTTAGTTTATAGAATTTATAGCGAATCCATGCATTCGTAAAGTTTTATGTTAATAGAAAAATAAAATAATAATTTTGGGCAAAATTAAAGAAAATTAATAGCATGAGAAAAACTATGAATCGCTGTAGGCTTATGTGGAAGGTAGTGGACATAATAATAATAATAATAATAATAATAATAATAATAATAATAACAATAATAAAGTTTTTAGGATAATTTTCTGGACCAAAGAGAGACGAACAGATAAGTAAGTGAATAGAAAAGACTACTTAACAGTGAGCTATATAATCTTTATGGGAGACCAGATGAAATAAGGACAATAGTCTTGTATACTGCGATAGAGAGGACATGTGACACGAATGGGAAATTAAAGAGGGGCATGGAAATTCCTAGTAAGAAAACCAGAGGGAAAACATCCAGTAAAGTAGACCAAGAAAGGGGTGAGAGAAAATACTAACCATGATTTGAGGGAGGTAAATTATACAGAGTATGATTGAAAAACATCGATGGGGATGTATGGAGAGCTTATGTCTGAGCGGACATGAAACTACGAGCTCGATAGTGCCAGTAAGTTAGTAATTTACAGCCGATTTTGGGTCCTTGTCGCTTCCAATATTTTTCTCCATTAATTTCTGTCAAAAGTCCTTCTTCAGGCCGTTGTTCAGTAAGACATCCGGTCTCAAACTCATGCAGTTTCTCAACATTTTTGTTTACAGGATAGGGTTTCAACCCTATGCTCCATCCCCAGCCTTGAAGACAAGATCCTATTTTTTGTTTGTTTTATCCTGGAAGCGGGTTACCTATATATATCACCATGCACAGGGTGACTATTATGTTTGCTTTTCACGACCCGTATGAGCTACGGTGGAACTACTGTAATTTCTCGGCCACCACACTAAAAAGTATAATTGGTACAAAAAAGAAAAGAGTATTGTCTTCCACAATCATATGGTCCGAATGAACAAGAAGGCATTTTATAACCGAATATTACATTTCAAGGGAGGGGGAGGACAAAAGATGTTTCCATATCGCCTATTGGGAATGTATTAGCTTATCAGTAGCAATTTTAATCTTAGTCACACTGTAACTAACTCACTATCACTATCAAAACTGAAGGTTCATGGCAGCTCGGACATATGCTCTCCATAATTCTATATCCGGGGCTAATGTTTACCAACCATTCCCTGTATAATATACCTTCCTCAAATCATGATTAATATTATTATCCCACTTCATTCTTGGCCTATATGCTGGGCGTTTTCCTTCTAGTTTTCCTGTAAGGCATTTCCACGTCCCTCCTTTATTTCTCATTCGTGCAACATGTCCTGCCAATCGCAGATCACGAGACTTAATTGTTATTTATTACATTTGGTTCCCTATAAAGATAATGTAAATCACTTATGCAGTGTTCTCCATTCACCTGTCTGTTCGTATTTCTTTAGTCTAAAAATTTCCTAAGAACTTTATTCTCAAATACTTTTGATATTTTCTCCTCCTTTAAAGTAAGAGAACATGTTTCGATATATATATATATATATATATATATATATATATATATTATATAGAATAGCCGGTTTATATATTTTAGTTCAACATATTTTGAGAGAAGTTGGGATGAGAAGAGTCCCTATAATACATAATAAAATTAATTCCCTAAATTAAGCCGCTTATGTTTAATTTATTTTTGCATCTCATTCATGTTCGCAATTTTATTATTGTTCCTGGATATTTGAATTCAATCATTTCTTTAAAAATTCCTCATTTGTCATTAATTGTCAATTTCCATTATATACCGGTAATGTATTTGTACTATGGCCACATATAGAGTTTTTGTAATTACCTCCAGCCACTTACTTAGTATTATTTAGTATAGAAATTTAACCTTAATTCTACTATATTGTTGATTTCAGAGTAACGAACTAACTAACTCACGGGCACCATAGAACCCGTAGGTTTATGGCCGCGTGGACATAAGTTCTCCATACATCCATATCCTGAGCTAATGTTCTCCAATCATCCCTGTATAATCTACTTCCCTCAAATTATAGATAATCTTATTCTCCCACCTCATTCTTGGTCTACCAACTGGGCGTTTTCCCTCTAGTTTTCCTACAATAAGCTTCCATGCACATGTCCTGCACATCGCAGTCTACTAGACTTAACTGTTCTTATTATATCTGGCTTCCTATAAAGACCATGTAGTTCACTGTTATGTAATCTTCTCAATTCATTTGTCTATTCATCTCTCTCTTTGGTCCAAAATGTTTTCAGATTTCATCTTCCCTATTTCAGTTCTGAATAAAATTAAATTTATTTTAACATAAAAATGATCTCCAGACACTGAAATAAAAAAAAGAAAATAATAAATGTGTGACCCAGAGCTTCCTCTGAAGTGCCTTGATCCTGAAAAATAAACTGATTTAACAGTTGTAGCACACGTGGTGCACAAGAATTTGTGAGCTGCATGTGGGGAGTCGTGCCAAATAACACGTCATCTGCCAACACAAATTCCAATCTTATTATGTTTCTTCTATACAAGTCCAGTAATTCTCTTAAATGATAATTCATTGTCTCTCGCGCGGACAACATACATTCTGATTCAGTTTGGATTCATTTTCGCATTGATTTCTTCACCTCTGATATTGTTCAAACAAAGAAATGTAGAGTAAATGACTGAATAAATAAATACGTAAATAAACTGAAATATATAGAAATCATCCCTTAGATCCTTTGAAAGAAGAATATTGAGAAAAATAATTGAACCTTTGAAGGAAAATGAAAACACATGGAGAATTCGAAGTAACCAGGAGCTGAATGATCTAACGAAGTCCAAGATACAGTCATATTTATAAAGTCTCAAAGGCTAAGATGGCTGAGCCATCTTACAAGAATGTATCATAATCGTCTCCCAAAGAAAATGTGGAAGGGAAGACTTTACTCGAGAAGAAGAAAGGGACGTCCTATGGATGGAGAATTATGGCAGAGAATAGACGCGTTTGGAGACGCCTAGTTGAGGAGGCCAAAGCTCACACCGAGCTGTAGTGCCCAATGAATAATAATAATAATAAGAAGAAGAAGAGGAATAAGAAGAAGAAGAATATAGAAGTCACCTTTGATTGTTTACTTTTTGTTTGACTCTTTTTCTTTCTTTCTCTCTTTCTTTCTTTTTTCTTTCTCTCTTTCTTTCTTTTTTCTTTCTTTCTTTCTTTCTTTCTTTCTTTCTTTCTTTCTTATTTTCTTTCGTTCACACCATTTTCATCATCATCATCATAGTACATTCACGAATTTAGGCCATTTGTTGACCTGTTTCGGCCTCAAGAGAAACACCATCCAGAAGTCTTTTGAGTGGACGTCCTGGTCTTCTTCTTCCTGCAGGTTGATATCTTAACATTAGTTTGGGTATCCTTCTTGTTTTATTTTTATGAAACTTTTTACTTATTCACACTATAAACACAAGTACATTACACATACCCAGTCCCAAGCTGGAGATTTAAAATTCCCTAACCCGGGTCGCTGGACTGGAATGTAGGGACTGTACCTACTACGTCACAACGACAGACAATGATGAGGCAGCATAACAAAATATTTTGCGCCATTCTGCGAAATCTTCATAATACCATCAACCACTATCAAAAACGTGGATCTAGAATCATTGAGAGGAACACTGTAATTTTTGGGCAGCGTTATTTTTTATTTTTTGTAATATTCATCAAAAACACTGTTTAGAGATTTAACCAACTAACTCTTGTATATACTTGGCAACCTTGATGTCATAAATAGAAAGTTGACTTCCCAAACCTAACCTGGTTGCAAATGTAAACAAAAGAAAATGCAATACTCTTATGGAAAATAAACTAATATGTGCGATAAGTGAAAATATTATAACTAAACATTTAGCAGACGACTCTGTCAGAATAATATTATCCGTACTAAATATTTTAATTGTATTTATTATTACATTTTAATTGGTATTAATACTCATGGTATTGGATCAGATAAGGAATGAAGATATAAGAACAGAGTTAAATATAGCCTATATCCATAGGATGAGAAAATCAGAGAATATAGAGAGAAATGGTTTACACACGTGGAAAGAATGTATGTATCAAGATTACCAAGAGCAGCATTCAACTACAAGCCAAGAGGTTCAAGGAATGTAGGAAGGCCAGTGAAAAGATGGACAGAACAACTGTGAGGCGGAACAGGAAATTTGCCTAGCCCGTGAAGTGAAGAAGAAGAAGAAGAATACTCATGGTAAAAAATAATGGGTAATATATGTGTATGTGACGTGTTTTAACAGAATCTCGACTTCGTCTCGAATTTTATTATAAGAATTAATACAAGGAAATCTTGAAATTTGTTCAGTTTAGATACTTCGTGTGTCCGCCATATTGGTTCAGGTGGGTAATATGCCTGCTTTCTAACTAGCGGGCCTAGATTCTATACCTGTCGGATTTGAAAAATGTAATTGTAAAAATTAATTAAATCAAGTTAATTGTAATACTTTCAGTTTCGGGTCAGGAGAAGTGACGATGTACAGTTTTTAATCTCTAGAATGTAAAAATATCCCTGTATTTATTGTAAATCCCTTCGCATGTTGAGAAGGCATGTGGTACATTTGACGTGATTCGTCCGTCGGATGGGGACGTAAGCCTGGCAGCCACCTTGATACTTTTCGAAAGAAGCCGGTACCGGCTTTCACCTTCTCCCTTCTCTTCATCATAATCCCTCAAATAGCAAATTTTTTCATACAAAAACACATAAACATATATGAAATCCTACACTTTTTCTTTACACAATACAGGAATACATCATATATATATATATATATATATATATATATATACTTGTGGAAAGCAACGGGAAGCTACCACACCTATAATTCCCTAGTAAAACTGCAAAGCATAGCATGAAAATGCTATGATTGCAGTGAAAGACCTGCCCTCGGGCAGAATTACTATGGATGGATATATATACTAAAGTGATCAGAAGACCACTTAACAGTGAACTGCATGTCTTTGTGAGAAACCAGGTGTAATAAGAATATTTTTAAAAATGCAATAGGAAGTAACATTAAGATGTTTATAATGTATTTATAATGTTTATTATGTAATTATGTGATAAGAATACTTAAGTCTCGTAGAATGCGAAGGGGATGAAATGTCACACGAATGGGGAATGAACAAGGGGCAAGGAAACTTCTTGTAGGAAAACTGGCGGGTAGGCAGACCAAGAATAAAGCGGGAGAATAACATCAACCATAATTATATAAGGGAGATAAAGTATACAGTGATGATATTACCTCAAGATATGGATGTATGGAGAGCTTACGTCTGCTCGAATATGAACTCCCGCTTTCGATATTACCAGTGATTTAGTTATATAATTAATTACATGATATGTATAATTAAAACATATAATTACTTCTTGGTATATGTAACTCGTAGTTCAATTCTGCATTCCTGAAGATCAGTTAGAGCCAACTGAATCAATTTCATATCTGTGTCATCAATTACCTAAAATCCATCATATTCTAATCTATGCCTAAGTCATCATATTGGTCTTTCCTGGAAGGGTTTCGCAATAAAAACTGGAAAGTTTTCTTACTACCTCATACTCATGGGAACCGATTTCAATCTACAGTCGGGACAGGTGATGATTTTTTCGGAGTTTTTCCTCTCCTATAAGACAAATGAGAGAATACGTTAAGGCCTGAATAGTCCCAGAACATCATCTGGCCAATATAATTACCATTGTCACATTCATCATATTTGGTATGTGTGTGCCAGTGAATGTTGTGTATCATCTTAAATATTGTGGTATCTCGGAGGAGGCCCTGGATTTAGCTGATCACTCATTCGGGGAGGCCCTCCATGTCCTTGCACAGGCAAAAAAGTTTGTGTGTGATCCATAGTCTAAGTCCGGACAGTCATGCCACTTTAAGGTCCCGTCTGACAAGTAAAAATATTATAAGGTAAGAGGTTAAACTATGTCAATGGAATTTAATATCTACATTTTAAAGGTATAGGTAGAGTTATATTGGTGTAATAACATCTACATTATTAGTTTCGGGCTAATCTGATCTTTGGAATTTACCTTTCAATTCATATAGGCCTACATTTTTTTTATTTCTTATCTATATCGGTCTCGGTTGTCTACTGTCAGATTTAATCCAGGAAGTTACTGTGTGTTTGGAATAGGGAACCAGGTTGCCATTTCAACAATATTTTCTTGAGAGAGATTTTTATATAAAACTGAAGATTGCAACACAGCAGGTACATAGTTGTAAGTTGTAGCCGTCCAAGCCATCTCGTCTTAAAGAAAAAGAAGTTACCACTTGTCACTGAACTCGTGCGGATCTGTACTATCCTGCGTGAAAGTGTCGACTCTCACATTTACTATAAAACTAGTTTGCATGCCGTAAAAGAAAAACTATGTTTTTTAAATGTATAGTACATAGATTTGGAAAAAGAACTGCTAACCTTGCCCCTCTTCTCCTCCCTAAGCAAACAAATGCCGTTATTATGAGTTTGGCAACATCTACCCTCTGTACGTAGGGGGTCACTGGCGTAGCCCGTAAGGTCTGTAGCAACTTCCTGGGTTGAATTAAAGTAGGAGTTAACCTCATGTGTTTGGTCCCAAGGGTCGTGGGTGAAACACGACCAGAGTCAATTGAAAATTTAGAATAGAAAAATACAAATGAACAATTCCTTCGGAAGGAGTTTTAAGTTGTAGTCCAGAGTCTGAAAATTTTTGGGGTTCGGAAAAGAACCTTAAGCCTAAATTAGAGCTTCTGAACAAAATGTAATCAGCTTTTACTATCCGAATAATATCTTGCTTCTCTACTAGGAGTCTCTTTGAAGCGATAAGATGGCCACTTGTCGCTCGCTGATATTTGTATGGAAGTAAGCATTAACTAAATTACCTTGGTTAAGTAAATTCCGAAAGGGAGTACCCTTGCCCTAAGTGGGAAAGTACAGGTATAGACAGATTGACGATCAATACACTATAAGCCTCAGGATTAGAAGAACAATGTTTAATCTGTAAACATGAGATTTTTTCTTTCAGGGTTTTGCATATTAATGGATATATTCAATGAAATGACAATTTTAAGAACTGCTCAAGGTTACTTTCTCAATTAAGCTTATGCAAATGTTAGAAAATCACTGTGAATAAATGTCAGTGAATCATTATTTATTATGACAATGAATTAGCATGAAGCTAAACTCAGGAAAAGCTAACGAGCCCACACAGCGATTCATATAATGTTATTTAAATAGTAGTGTACCCTAAACGTCATCACGTGGAGACAAGTGTGCTCTCTGGCGGGAGTTCCTTAACTAAGCATAATTTAGTTATGCTTATTTCCTTACATATATCAATGAGTGACATGTGATCAACACATCGCCGCAAGGACACATCTAGTAGGAAACTAAGGTATTACTCGCAACAGGGAAGCCCGATTAAATTTTGATCAGAAGCAGTAATTTAAACTTCTTAGGAACATTTTTTGGACCAAAGAGAGCTGAACATACAGGTGAATGGAGAAGACTACAAAACAGTGATCTACATGATCTTTATACGAACCCAGATATAATAAGAACAGTTAAGTCTCGTAGACTGCGCTGGGCAGGACATGTGTACGAATGGGGAATGAAAGAAATGCATGGAAGCTTCTTGTAGGAAAACCAGAGGGAAAACGCTAAGTTGTGTGTGTGTGCGCGTGCGTGCGAGCGTGCGTGCGTGAGTGTGCGCGTGTGCGCGTGAGTGTGTGTGTGTGTGCGTGTGTGCGTGCGTGTGCGTGTGTGTCAAGATTCTAGCTGTAGTAATTTGTATTTTTTAATCAAAACTCTGCATATGACAATCAATTAAGAAAAGGAATTTAGTGTTCGTTACCAGCAAAATTGGCCCATCGTAATATTTATAATATTGCGCGTGTCTGTTACGGCTCTAGCTGTCGCAGTTTTTATTTGTTTTTCCGAACTCCAAATACAGGAATCAGTTAAGAAAAGTAAGGTCGATTTAGTTAACCAACAAAACCTTAAAAATCGCTCTAGGAGTAGCAACTTTCGATTTTTGAGCAACGAAATTCGGTATAATGTACCAGAATAAAACGAGAAAGGTATTCTCAAAAAAATCAGTGAAATCCGACATTATAAGTGGGAGTTTATCTGAAAGCCGAAGTTAAACCAATATTCTTGTGACCGCTAATTTTGCTTTCTCGCAATGAAACTGAATACTTAAGATTTAATTTAACGAAGGAGAAACATGTTTCGTTAAAAAATTGGACCATAAATAGCTGAGGAATTCGCTTAGTTCACGCAGTTTTGCGTAACAAACTTTTTCCATTTTTCTCTTAATAGGAAATAATTTGAATATGTACTTCAACTATCAACCGAAACTGAACGTGATCTTACATAATTTTAATTCTGCTTATGAGGTTCGTGAGTTCAATCTCGGCCAGAGTCGATGTGTTTTTTAAAGATGTATGACTTTTTAAGGAAGGGAAATTAAACCGTGGATCCAGTTTGTACATTACACTGGTCAACATGATTTTTGTCTCATGAGTACCAATAGTTGAACTTAATGCAGTTTTTTATCGTGTTTTCAAATGTGTATTCGGAATTTTTCCATCACCCACAGTTTTTTTATTTCAATTTCAATTAATGGATTTAAATAAGTATTTTTTAATAAACTTTTTTCATCCATTTGTCCATTGTAAAATAAAACCAAATGATCTAACTCAGGAGATTTCAGCTATGGAAAAGAGATATAAAAGGCAAATAAAATCCTAATATGCTGGCCGATTATTGTTGGACCATCAAGAGAGATGCTCCACAGGCGAAATATAGCAGAAAATCGTCATTTCTTACTTTCTATGTGAGTCCGAATGTTCGAATATTGTGTAGTTACGAATGTAAAAAATATTAAAGTGTTTGAAATTATAAATTTCTATCTTTCGGAAATCTTGCGTGATGGAGAAAAACCGATATCATATTTGAATTCTGGAGAAAAAACACTATCAGAATCACATATTTTTCTTTCTGAGACAAAAAAATAATCATTTTTTGTTGCTCAGTGTTATTAGAGACACACAGAGAGAGAGAGAGAGAGAGAGAGAGAGAGAGAGAGAGAGAGAGAGAGAGAGAGAGAGAGAGAGAGAGAGAGAGAGGTAAGAAAAGAGGATTCAGGTGATTAGAAGCAAAGAGGTGTGATTTTTTTATCGCAAAAAACCAGTTTGGTGCATAATTACATTGCTGAAGCATAACTTTATTTAGTGACAAATGAATACAAGTGTATGCGATAGAGTAGATAAAGAATGATTGTTATAATTATCAATTATCTATGATTTTATTATTAAACCTATTTTCCTCAATAGGTTCTGTAAAACTTGCACTTATACCCCTTTTCTTCTAACCACCTCAATTGTGTGCGGCATGTACGTATTGGACGGCAGTAGCGTCTATTCTCCTTTCGCTGGTCTATGTTGGGAAGTACACCCAGCCTGAGTTCTTAGAAGTCCATTTGCCCCGGCAATTTTGAATTGGTGTGCCGAAATATATGTTGTACTTTTTAATAATGCGTTGATTATTTTTTATTAATGTTCAATTTTAATTTTAGTCCTTTTGAGCAAGTGCCGTGTGGCTGTCTTTTTGGGGACTACTCTAATATTTGTTATTTGTACCTGGGGGAAATTATAAAAAAGACATGTCAAAATAGCTGATCTCGAGACCTTTGCCAAATTTTGCATTTGTATTATAGGGAGAGGGTCTACTCTTTACTAATTTGCATGTAATTACAATTTTTTAATAGTTCTCTATTTGGGATTTTCGGATATTTGATCTGTTAAAAACCCTGATGGAACTGATATTTATTCCCTGGGGTGAATTTCGGTGAAGTCCAGAGGGTCTAACTTGGCCAAATCCACTCTCCTCACCTCCAAGTTGGGGCCCCTCTGGACCTTTTTAAGATTTTTAAGATGTTATGATGCAAAAGAGAGAGTGGGGTGTGGAAAAAACGGGAAGCTACCACACCTACATAACCCTAGTAAAGCTGCAAACATGGCAATATTAAAAATAAATGGTTTGTATGCAGATTAAAAAAAAAAAGGAAAGTTGAGTTAAGGAAAGAGTGGAGAATGCTGAATTTGCAGTGAAAGACCTGCCATTGGGCAGAACACTATGTATGTATGTACATCACACTTGCAAAAGAAAAAAACTTTTTTATTTAAATTTTGTCCAATGTCTGCATGTCTTAATTTTGTTTTTCGCTGCACTGTACTATCGTCTAGGTGACCTAGCATGAATACTACTCTGCAGTACTCGGGCCGCATCTTCGGCACGTAAAAGAACCTCACATCTGAAATAACAGATTTTTTGAACAAAATGTTTCGGCCTTTTCACGTCCAGTTTTTTAATTTCGATTCTATTACCTGAGTTACTGAACAAAGTCGTTAAATAAATACTAATACTAACTTTATAGGCAGCTCCATGTCAGAAGTGTGACGCACTTGCGCTTCATCTTTGTGACCCGAGTTCGTATCTCGATCGCTCTATGTGGGGTTCGGAGCGAAAGCAGGTTTCCAGTTTTCGCTGTCAAAACCTTCATTCCATCACTTCTCCATCTCATATAATCCATTTCGTTTCATTAAATGCCACCCTACAATGGTGCGTCAGACCTGATCAGCCAATAAAGAGCTGGTAGTGATGATGATGTAAACTGAATTATAGTATTCGGTATAATGTCGGGTCGGGGATGAGATAAAACTCCTAATTTTGAAGGTCTGTGAAATAGGAGGAAGCAGGAAGTTCGCTCGTCATGGAAGAGGCATCATGACACATCCAATTACATTCATATTCATTATCACAAATTAAACTCAACCAATGGTCCTAACCACAACACAGCTCACAATTACTGCAATTATCACCATCATTAATCATCACGGTGCAAACAAAATAGACCTGTGTCAGCCTCTTGTACTAGCCGTTTTTTGTCTTCCAGACTTATATTTAAATTACTAACAAGAACATCCTAAATAAAACTACAGTAAAACTTGTTCAAAGCGGAATCGCATGGAACCATTTTTTTCCACATTAGACAACATTCTGCATTATAAAAAACAAAAATAAACCAATCTTATATTATAGAGCAACGTGTAGTTTCGCTGCCGTTGAAAAGTGACGTATAGTAGGCGTATGTACGAGCGATTTCGACGGTGACAGGCGAAAAAACAGTCCCCTTTCGTCAGCGTTAAAAATGTATCTTAGGCGCGTATCCTGAAATTAAAGAATGCAGCTTCGGTTTCCACTCACACTATACTTTCGTCCATTTCCTTTGATTCCCCGCAAATTTCATTCCGCACTAGATTGATCGCGGACTTATAAAACACTCCCACACCTCGTCGATTTCTTCACTTCACCATTTCCTTGTATTCATTCATTCATTATTTTTTCTTTGTGTTTCTTTAGAGGGATAAACCCAATGAGCACAACTTAGGGCACGACACACTCATACACACACACCCAGTCCCAAGGTTGAGATTTAAAAATCCCTTATCCCGCCGGGAATCGAACCCGGGTCGACGAAGTGGAAGGTAGGGACCCTACCGACTACGCCACAGCGACGGACATTTTTAAAATCTCATAAATGTGGGTTTATCCACATTGAAATGTAGTCATTATTTCGCGTACTGTGTTTGTTTTTGTTATTTTCAATCACCTTCACTTTTTCGCTTAATGACAATGATACATACTATTTAGCCATATTTATTTCGTAAATTCAGAACACTACCTGTGAAAGGTACGAAGACAATCGGTCTCAGATCTTAAACTAATTCAAGACAGATGTCACACGCCAAATATTTGTTAAACGAACCTGTATTTCGCAAATCATCACTTATTGTTAATTCGCCCAACGGGAATTCAATGAAGTGAAAACTATTTTATTTCTCTCTTTTTATCTTTCCGCTTTATAAACTTTTTTTCATGAATTGTGTAGAAATATCATTCCGTTTCCGCGTTGGACAGATTCCGTTTTATACAAAATAAATGCAGGTAAAATTACTATTATTTCGCCGGGACCAATAAATTTGTTCACATTGGACAGATTTCCGCATTATTCACGTTCCGGATTAAACAAGTTTTACTGTATATAAAAGCCCAATAATACCAATAGTTACATATGCTGCCGAGACATGTAATTTAAACTAATAATTTTCCTCTTATTTATATCTTTGGAAACACATACTGTGTAAATAAATTGAATTCTCAAGTATCTAAAGTTTACAAACAGAAATGAGGTACCGGTACACAAAGAAATTACAACATAGGGTCAGTGATGGAAATGCATGCTATTATGTATTACAAGGATTCTTGTCGTCCCAACTTATTGCAAGAATTTAAAATATACAAAATGTTATTCTCCCCGTTATATATGGATGCGAAACACGGTCCCTAACTTTAAGATAGGAGAAAAAATTACGAGTATTTGTAATAAATTTCTTTAATAAAATAGACAAAAGAGAAATGATAAGTCATGAATGGAAAATACTACATAACAGTAAGCTACATTATTTTAATGGGAAACCAGATATTATAACAGTTACGACTCGCAGTCTGTGATGGGCAGGACATGTGGCGCGATTGGGGAATGAAAGCGGGGCATGGAAACACCTTGTAGGAAAACCATACGGATATCGCCTAGTAGGTAGGCAAAAAAAGGTGGGAGAATAGAGCTAAACATGATTTGATGGCAGTAGATTGTACAGGGGATGATTGGAAAAAACATCAGCTGAGGATATATATGTATGAAGAGCTTTATGTTTACTCGGCCATGAATCTATGGGCTTGATAGAGCCAGTGAATGAGTTAGTTAGTATGTAAAGTTTATAACTTCTTCAAAAGCGTATGCTTCAAAACTTATTTTATCATTTATCATGTTCATATATCATTTAGGCATAATATAATAAAATTTGAGTAAACATTAAACGTACCTGAATAGTAATTGGAGAATTACATAGAACCGTTTCCTGAGGATGCGACTGGTCCCGAAAGGTCTATAATGTTTTAATAATTTAAACAGTTGAGGAGACTGAATAAAGGGTACATTATTTTATGAATTTTATATTAGGCCAATATTTTTTTATATACTCTGGCCAACACCTCAACGGAATTTTATCATGAAATTTTTTAGCATTGAGTTATGTATAATTAATCTTCCCACTCTATTATTGGCTCGAAACACCATTCCCTATACTCTCATTATCATTTATCATCCATAATATAATCGGGTAACGTAACTTTCCCTTCCAGGCGCCCCATCCGCAGAAGTGTGTTATATTTCCGCCAATGCCAAGACAAAAATCCAGAAATGTCGTGATGCAATCTGATGGAATTTTACAAAAAACTGTATCCCTATTACGTTTAATTTTATAAAAATGAGGGTTGTTTCTAATTTAAACGACTATGTAAGTTTGGTCCCCAGACAAACTTGAATTTGGTGCAGCAACTTCCGCGTTTTGGCGAGCGCAGACGTAATTAATCTTCCCACTCCTAAATGTTGGCTCGTGACACCATTCACTGTGCTCTCTGAGGGGAGGAAGACCCTCGTCATGGATAAGGCATCCTGATGCATCCAATTACATTCATTATCACGAATTTAACTCAACCGATGGGTTCATCACAACAAAACTGCCAATTACTGCATTCATCATTCACTTTAGCGTCAAATGAAGTCCAAAGGATAGATGGGACTCTTAAGACTCCTACAGGACTGCACTCCTTTTGATCATAAACGAATCCTCACATCCGGGAAAAATTAAACATCCAATATATACCAGTGCAAGTTCCGTACCTTTGCGCCAAAGAACGGTACCTCAAACCGCTCGGCTAAGGCACGAGATCATATATATATAACGTACTTTATCATCCTTTTTGGTGTATGCGAAGTAAGATATCGGTCTCGGTGGTCCAGGGGATAAGTTCTTTGTTTCTGGTCCAGGGGTCGCGCGTTCAAACCCAGCTGGGGTGGACGGATTTTTAAAAATCCAAGGGATTACAGCTCTCGGAAGTCTCGAGGTAGCGTGGTGCCTTGTCACGTAGCGGGCCCGGGTTCGATTTCCAATTGGGACAGACTCCTGGGTGAGGTTTTCTCGGGATTTTTCCTCACCTGTAAGACAAATATCAGGAAGCTTAGGCCCAATGGTCCCCGAAAATCATCCGGTCATCATCATCATCATCATCGTTATCATTATCATCATCATCCTTCACCGGTGTGGAAAAGAACGGGAAGCTACCACACCTATAATTCCCTAGTAAAGCTGCAAAGCATAGCATGAAAAAGCTATGATTGCAGTGAAAGCCCTGCTCTCGGGCAGAATTACTATGGATGGATGGATGGATAGTTCTCGGCATGAACGAAGGCGGGTCTGGCGCATCACAGAAGTAGTTAAAAAATGTCGATCGATCGGATCACAAAACTCATACAAATTACACCTCGTTTAAGTACAATTCAAACTATAACATTCTTCAAAAACAAATTAAAGAATTATTTAATAACAAACTAACTTATACACCTCACTGATAGTATTCTTTTAACAATTAATAAATTTAATTATCTATGAAAATATTAAGATTAACAAATATTTTCTTTTGTTTTGTTTTAAATATTGTACAAACGTAAAATTAGTTTTCTACATCTCATTATTTTTCTTTGTTTTTATAAACATTAGACAGGGACAATTTAATATGTCTTGATTGTATACACTTTATATTATTAGTTTTAATCTTAATTTTAACTAACATTAACTGGTTGCATTATAGATCGTAATATAATAGATATTACATTTTTGATCATTTTTTTATTTAGTATTTAATATTAGAGTTAATTGTAATTGTTATATTCTGATGTAATATATGTTTGTCCTGGTGAGTGGAAGAGAAGGCCACATGGCCTTAGCTCCACCAGGCTAAATAAATCTAAATCTAAATAGTTCAATGCAGGCGATTGGCTCTCTGAAAACATTATGACTAGATGCGCAGAACTCATATAAACAGGACTGCCTAGGTTCGTGCATTTTACTGTAGTCCTCCGGTAGGAACTTTAAGGGTGGGTCGGGAGTCTGAAGATATATATATATATCATCTTTTTCCCTATGTGAAAATGTATGAGTTTAAATGTAATATTGAAATTAATGTACTCGGGCTTGCTGTTTGCATGCAATAGAATATTACGATACAAGTGAGGTAAGCACTTGTTACTGATCGAGAAAAAGTTTGAAAAAAACGAGGCGCTTGCGCCGAGTTTTTTCAATTTTCCAGATCTGTTACGTGCTTACCTCATGTGTATTCAATGCTATTTTTTGGTCGATGTGACTAATTTTTATGAAATATAATAATTAATTAATTAAAATATTGGTTGGATGTAAATTACTTCTATGAGAAAGAAACATTTGGTGAACGTTGCTATGTAGCTTTTCATTTGTTTTATTATAAGCAAGGATTGTTGGCTGTGGAGACATTTTTATATGTAGTACCGTTATTAGAATCTGTTTGATAATTTTATTATGGAAGGAGTCATGGTAGATGATAGGAAAATCGAAGAAGCCTGGAGAGTGGGATGTTCTGCATTAATTCCAGAAAAGTCTAAAGAAAGGTACGAGTTAGTGTACAAAACATTCAAGAAATGTTTTATTTTTACTTACCGAACGTGTGCTTTTTGAGTCCATATCAGCATTGCGATTTATTTTGTTTGCATAGCAACCAGGTTAGATGTGGGAACGTTGACTTACTTCCAGTAACAACAATATTGGTAAGTATAAGAAATTAGTCACATCGACCAAAATAGTTATTACTAGGCCTAGGATTTTTATGTACTAAAAGGTAAGATTTACAATATAGTATAATGAGAAGTTAGACTTATGATTGCATTTTTGTTTTGGTTCCACATATTAACAGATGAAATTGGCATTCCAATATACCCCAACTGGACATAGGGACCAAGGAAGACCAAAACATCGGTGGAAAGATCAAGACCATCTTCGCTAGGTTTACCGTACAGGCCACATGACCTAAAACGAATTTGTTCATGATGATGATGATAGTATAATGAGAAGTTAGACTTCTGACTGTCTTTTGTTTTGGTTTCACATATGAACAGTTGAATAGGATAGTGAGAAGTTAGACTTCTGTCTTTTATCTTGTTTCACACACAAACGGTTGAATAATGTATACTATCTGTATTGCAATCTTTTATTACATAAAAATCCTAGCCCTAGTTATTACAACTAAACTGATAAAAATTGTCTGCCTAAAGCGGGATTTGAATACAAGATCTCCGGCTTTACGTGTCGTCTCTTCCTGGTTTGCCTAAGTAGCACGCTACTTTAGTGCGCCAGCGCGTAAAGCTGGAGGTCTTGGGTTCAAATCCCGATTTAGGCAGAGATGTTTCTCTTTAGTTGTGTTTATGGATAAGATATAGACAGATTAAATAGAATCGATGAAGACTAATTTTTTGTTGCAAAATCTTCCTCCATGAAAACAACCTGAATAGTTTGAGTCCTTCAGAATTCGTTAAATAGCAACTTTTCAGGAGTATAATTTAATAGTAACATTTACAGTTCTTACGAGATACCAAGAAATGTTATCTTCATAGATCCCAAGAAGATTTAGGAAATGATAACAATAAGCATACAATTAATACATTTTGCCCATATTTCTGCTTAACAACTAATTTCTTGTGACGCAGATATAAAATACACATCAAAAACATATCCCCTTTTCAAAACAAATTAACTGGTAATTTTAACCTTGGTTCATGATACGAAAATATTTAATCAATGGAGAGACAGTGAAGCATCCCTTAAATCGTTGGTATATTTATAATATTCAATACATTTCATTTCTATTTACTATAGGCCTAAACACATTTTTTAAAAATGTTATTTTTCTCAAAAGTTTAAAAAAAAAGTAATTTATTTCTACTGTGGCCCATTTATTGTAGGGCTATATAGGCCTATCCAGTCCTTTTAAATCTCCTAGATGTATCATGCCTAACTTATTTACGTATTACATTTACTAACCTTTAAGTCTAGCCATAGCATCTCATTTTGTTAGAAGTTTCTAGACCAAACTAATGTAACTATGCTTGATGATCTTGAAGAAGATTTTCGGGCTGTAGGCCGTGGTCGTGAGGCTTGTAGTTCCCCGACGTTTCGCCAGAGACTGCGTTTGGCGAAACGTCGGTTTACTACAAGCCTCAAGGGTTGTCTTGAGACCCTTGAGGATGCCAGACGCAGTCTCCTGCGAAACGTCGAGAACTACAAGCCTCACGACCACGGCCTACAGCCCGAAAACCTTCTTCAAGATCATCATAGCAACTCCGGTCGTGAAAGTGACTACGTCAATACATTAGCTATGCTTATTTCCCTACAGATGTTTTAAGCTGCATGTTGTTGGCATACCGACAAAATGAGGCATTAGTAGGCAACATAGGTATAACTAAGTTGATGAAGGTTGATAAAATTTTGCTTTGAACATTTTTTTCACACTGAAGGTTCTTTTAAGGTAAAGTGATCCCACTATAGGTCTTAGGAGGTTCTTAGGCAGTGGAATGTTAAGGCTCCCACTTTTCTAGACATTTGACACTTCATGACAGCCGGGTTGCCAGCCCTGCGTGACGGCCGTTTTTACCCCACATATGATACTCATTTCGATTAGAGGCTGAGTCTACCCCACGGCCATGGTTCCGCCAGAACCCCACCGGGATTCGTACCCTCTACCTTCCGCTTTGTAACGTATTGCCTTGAACAACTTCGCTACGGTGTGTCCCCTAAAAAATCAATTCTGCCGAGTATCGAAGGATCTGCAAGTTGAGAAGTAGACCTGCTACCCCCTTTGTCACCCGGTGGTGAAAGTTAATTTACGAGCCTATAAATCTTCGAACTCGGGATCCACTGTATAAAGCCCCTCCCGGAGGACTTGTTCCTTGGATTTTTCGATCCTAAAAAATCCTCGACCCCGACCGGATTTGAACCCGGGATCCTCGGGAGTAGCGGCAGGAAACATATCACTATACCACCTCGGCCGTCTTACAGGTCTAATTCGTATAATATTAAGTCAAAAATATAAATTGTGGAGTGTATTTTCTTAAGTCCTGAGCTTAATAAACACCAGACAGTTCAATGGTAAATGTTTAATGTGAATCAAGAATAAACAGTATGTCTAGGAATGAATCTGGATTCAGCGAGATACAATACGTTAATCTGTCTGGTGAAGAATATATTATCGTATACGTCATGCCTGTTGATAGCTGAGTGTAGGATGTATACTTGGAAAACTATAAATAAATACTTGTTCATATTATAAAGAGTTAAGGACGACATTAAGTGGAATACTGTATAATGTAGGTCTATATTATTCAGTACTATATTTATTAATAATAATAATAATAATAATAATAATAATAATAATAATGTGACAAAGACAACCTGGAGGTATTGACAAAATAATAATAATAATAATAGTAATAATAATAATAATAATAATAATAATAATAATAATAATAATAATAATAATAATAATGATATGAAACAAGTAACTCATTTTAAGAGAGGAGAAAAGGTTAAGAGTATTTGAGAATAAAATGCCTAGGAAAAATTTTGGATCAAAGGATGGAGAACGGACAGGCGAACGAAGAAAACTACACAACAGTGAGATGGGAGAATAGCATTAACAATGATTAGAGAAATGTGAATAAAAATTGTGGAAAATGTTATATCAATACAGGGATGTGTGGAGAGCGTATGTCCAATCGGCCATGCTCCTCCTGGTTCGAAATTGCCACTAATTCATTATTATTATTATTATTATTATTATTATTACTATTATTATTATTATTATTATTATTATTATTATTATTAACCAGATAGTGGAACATAGTCTATTTTTTTTAAATATTACGCCTAAATTATAGTCTATGATTTAACTTTAATTTTAGCTACTTTTTATGATACAATGTTTTAAAACGAATTATGTAATAAAATTATTATTGCTAGCCTGTCGCAGGATGTTCCTGTGTATATAGAGGCACTGTTTATTATCTTTAAAATATTTGACAAGGTCAACGGAAATGTATATTTTTAATATGCACCATTAAATCCGTAGTCTAATATAGAACTTTATTATTGAAATGTATTTCCTTCTGTAGATAATTAATAATAATAATAATAATAATAATAATAATAATAATAATAATAATAATAATAATAATATAATATTATTATAATATTATTATTATATTATTATTATTATTATTATTATTATTATTATTATTATTATTATTATTATTATTATTATTATTAATTAAACCAACTAACTAACCCACTAACATTATCAAATCCCGGACATTCATGGTCGCATGGACATAAGCTATATCTATATCCCTATTCAGAACTGAAGTTTTTCAATCATTCCCCGTATAATTCTCATCATTCAAATAGTGGTCAATGTTATTCTTGCATCTCGTTTTGACCTGCCTACCGCTTGACCTCTGATTTTCCTGCTTGAAGTTTCCATGTCCTTCTTTCATTTCACGTTACTACTGCATGTCCTGGCCATCGTAGTCTACGAGACTTAACTGTTCTTATGATATCTGGTTTCTCACGAAGGGCTCGTCGCTCTTTAGGGGAAAAAAATCCTGAGAATATTATTATTATGTCCACCGCTGTGGTCTCGAGGTAGCGTGCTGCCTTGTCACGCATCGGGTTCGGGTTCGATCTCCAGTCGGAACAAGTTTCCTGAGTGATGTTTTTTCGGGTTTTTCCTCACCTGTAAAACAAATGTCAGGATACTTTAAGGCCCAAACGGTCCCCGAACATCATCTGGCCATCATTATCATCAATATCGTAATCATATTAGATTAAATTTAGGATTAAGGCCTCTCCTGGCGCATCATCATCATCGCCATCATCCATCATATTATTGGGGCAGCGTAACCCCGCCTTCCAGGCGCCCCAACTTCAGAAGTGCCAAGTGTCATACGCCAGTGCCAGGAGAGAATACCGGAAATGACGAAATAACAAACTAGTATCATTGAAAAAAGTTATTATTATTATTAGTATTATTATTATTATTATTATTATTATTATTATTATTATTATTATTATTATTACTCTGACAGTTTTTTCCATCCATTCAGGTTTAAAAATAAGTTTAATGAACACGTAAAATAAGTGATTTTAAAGTAGTTGAGAAGTTACATAACAGTAATTTAATTATTGGAAAAATAAGTTACAAAATAATCTTTACCGATACATGAATGTAGAAATAGAGAACAGAATATAATGAACAATTGAAGATTAGAAAATTCCAGGAATTAACGGGAAATGATATACTCCACGGATGTAGAAGTTGGTTAGCCTGTCTCTCCTTGGGGGGCGCGTTTACGTGCATGAAACTAGTTATAATTCATGATTACGCTCCCTCTACCGGACATTCTTGACTGATGAAATCCCAGTGACTGTACATTGACTGGTTTCAAATTATATTCTGCTCTCTTATCTTCCCACCTTTAATTAATAAAATAACTACGTATGCTGTAGTCGAACCTCCAAAGTTAGGTACAAATAGTGAATTCGAGACTGTTCCTCCTCCCAAATTTCATATAATATTTTTTTACGACTCACTGATTCTAAATACAGTTATGACATGTTACTTTAATTTTATATCAGGTAATGTGTCGACTTAGTCCCGCGCCGTAGTCGAGTGGTTAAGGCAAGATGCTTGGCGTAGAGTTACGTATCGTGCGCTGGTTCGAATCCGCATGGGGGAAGAAATTTTCTCATGGAATTTCGGCTGTATGGAACCGGTGCCCACCCAGCATCGTCAGGCATTTTGGTAGCTATAAGTAGCGGCTCCAGGTTGAGAAACCAGCTGGGGGACCCTATGTGCTGACCACATGTCAACCCTACACAGGGTGGATGATCGTCTACCCCTTATATATGTGGATGTAAGGCCAGCAGCGGCTGGTAGGTCAAGGGCCTTCTAGGCGTGTCGCGCCATGGAGACAAAATGGGTCGACTTGTCCATTCACAGTCTATTGTTTAACATGATATTGGAGGGAGTCCGATGTTTCAGGGTCCCCTTTCGAGGATTATACTGTAAAGAAACTTGAAACTAAGTGCGAACATATGAAATAATAATGTAAGTGAATAAATTGGCATGTCAAGATGTAAACATAGTATTGTCTGTTGCATGCGACAGAAGTTGTTTTATATTATATTGTATACCTAGGGAGGTAAGTTAATTTATTATTAGTGCCACAGCTGATCGGACGTGGAAGGAATGTGGGGTGGGGTTGTTGAGCAACAACACTATTGATGACCAACTTCTACATGTCCGTCGCTGTGGCGTAGTAGGTAGAGTCCCTACCTTCCACTTCGGCGACCCGGGTTCGAATCCCGGCGGGGTAAGGGATTTTAAATCTCCATCTTGAGACTGGTTGTATGTCGTGTCCTTGTGTTTATATGTGTGAAATAAAGCCGAGGCTTCCGTATTGTAAATTTACCTTACTTATTATGCCGAGCAACCTCCGATGGCACGTCGTAAATTAACCTTACGTAAAATAATCTCAACCCTGAAATAAGAGGCTTATTAGCAAATTTTATCGGCCCTTTCTTCCCAGAATTGAATTTCGACGTCTAATGAACGAACTGAGCTGCTAGAGGGCGTCGTTAAATAAAATGCTAATATTAATGTTTAATCCAATCCATATCATCATGTAATCCATACTTTCAGTGCTGCATTCACAATGACTCCATTTTATTCTACTTCAGCCAAACTAACCCAGTTCATATCTCCTTTATCCAGTAATCTAAGATATCCTACAATCTACACGTAAGTCTTCTACGGGTCTTATCTGCAATTCAGCCATCTTACATTCTAGCCTTAATAACTTCAAGTTTGCTAAAAAAAATATTAGAACAACGATGTAAATTATGGTGTCCTTCTTTGTCGAGTTTCCTCCATTCTACATTATTTTGCTTGTCGGACTGAATATATAACCTATTCGTCAAAATATCCCATTTTCAAATACTCTTAACGTGTTTTCTTCTCTTAATGAAAGAAATCATGGTTCATATTCATACAGTACCATTATTATTTTATAAGTTTTAATCGTAATATTCTTAAACAAAAGCTGACAAGACAGGCGAAATCGAACCCGATAGTAATAAGAATTTTATGCTTTAAATATTTTTATATATATGTATGTATGTATGTATGTATGTATGTATGTATGTATGTATGTATATATGTATGTTCCAATGTTTTAATATTTTCATGTTGGAATTATTTCCTGTTGTTACCGTGTCGTATGGATACAAAACATGATACGAAAAAATAAAATATTACTATTATATAAGAATAAAGTACTGATAATTTTTGGAACAGAGTGATGAGCATTCAGGTGAATGGGAAATCTACACAGGAGGTATAGCTTATGATCTTTATGGAAAGTCAGATGTAAAAAAAAAAAAAACATTCTTGTAGTATGCGATGCCGCAGAACATATGGCACGAATATGAAATGATACAGAGGCACAAAAACTGCTTGTAGGAAAGCCAGAGGGAGAGTCCTCAGTAGCTAGGCCAAGAATGAGGTTGGAGAACAACATTAACTGTGATTTAAGGGGATGAATTCTACAGTAAATTATTTTAAAATATATGTTCAGGTTGAGATGTAGGCCTATGGAAAACTCTTGTTCGCGCAGCCATGAACCTCTCCGATTGATAGTATCAGTTCGTTAGTTTGTTATTTACCGTGTAGATATACATTTGATAATTAAAAAGGATAGTTAATGATAAATGAGTGAAATTTCGAAGTGGCCGAATTCTAATATCTAGGAACAATAATTACAAATATAAATGAAGTGCAGAGAGAAATTAAACTGAACTCTGGAAACATAGTCTTTTTTTTCATCCTAACTTCTCTCAAAAGCCCGGTTTTTTAAATACCCAGCTCATGTGGGTTATTTTAGGTTTTTTAATAAAACCCCAAAAACCTGGTTTTTTTGGGTTTAATCCCCCTCCCTGATAATTTCAAAGCTATGCTACATTATACTAAATTAAATCCATATTTAGAACAAAATAATTTTGTACTATATATTTTAATTTAAATATTACTTTATTTTTTCGCATTAAAATAATTAAATACATACTCTTGTGAAAAATGAAAAGAAAAACCTGTTTAAAACAGTTTCCAGTAACATTTTTATAAAAAAAATTATTAAAGATAAACAAATGTATCCACCATCAATGTTTGCGGATGATGTATTAAAGAGCTTTAGTTCTGCCCAGTGGTGGAGTATTTTGGAGAAAGGTTCTACAAATGAGAACATTAAAGCTTTCTGTAACTTTTTGAATGGACTGACTAGTTGCCCAGTTCATTCAGCATCAATAGAATGAGTGTTTTCAACTTTTGATTAATATGGTCGAAAATGCGTAACAGGTTGGGTCGTGAAAAAAGTAAAAAAATAGTAAAAGTGCACAGATATCTTAGTAAAAAAGACGATTTAAAAGAATATTACGTTGAAGAGTGTGATTCTGATTTAGAATTTTAAGTATTTGTTACTACTTTTAATAGAATTTGTATATTGTGAATTACATATACTGGTTGAAAGAATAATTTAACTTTATTATTTGTTGGCTTATTTGTTTCTCTTTTTAGTATCTTGACTAATAATTAATTTTTACAAACAGTGTTAAAAATAAAGTGAGTTCAGAATATTTTTTTTTTGTAGTTGGGTGATTTTTTAAGTGGGCTTTAAAAAAACCCGCTCGGGTTTTTTTGGGTGGGTGGGTAGTAAACCCTCCTCAAAAGACGTTAAAATGAAAATATATAAAACTGTTATTCTTCCAATTGTATTATATGGATGCGAAACGTGGTCTCATACCATAAGGATGAGAAGGGATTGCGGGTATAAGAGAATAAAATTCTTAGAAAAAGTTTTGGAAGAAAGAGAGACGAACAGACAGGTGAATGGAAAAGGTTATTTAATAGTGAACTACATTATGTTTCTGGTAAACCAGATGTTATAAAGACTGAGGAGGACAGGACATGTGGCACGAATGGAAAATGAAAGGAAGGAAGATCCAGTAGTTAGGCCAAAATCGAGATAGGAAAATAACATTAACCATTATTTGAGGGAGGTGAATTAAACGGGGAATGACTTGAAAATATTGGTTCAGGATAGAGATGTATGGAGAACTCATGTTCCGCGGACAGGTACCTCCGCGATTGATAATATCAGTGAATTAGTTAATTATCGTGTTATAACCTATTTCTTTCTGTGTTTACATTCAAACCAATTTTCTTACAGGTTTTTCAAAAAGCTTGTTAAATTAGATACAGCATGAAGTTAATGAGTAATCAGTGAAACAATCTCACATTTATATTATATGGACCATTTACTGCAAAGATTAATTGGGAGGTAGTTTTGCTGATGGTGGAATAAATTAATGAGTACAATAGTTAGCGGATAGCACATTGACTGTGGAGGCAGGGCGTGGTAGGAAGTGTGAAACTTTATTTATATGGCCAGTTTTCAGAAGAGGGAGTAAGGGCCTAAAAATAGCGCCATTCCATCTCCAGTTACCGCCATCTTGTCTCCCCACGTAGCGCACGTCACTCTTTCTTGTGACGTCTGCATTTCTGAAGATAACTTCCATTAATTATATTCTGAATATGATAATAATAGAATATTAACTATTTCATGGCTGATGTTGCCCGAAGGTTCACTGTCCCTTCAATGAGGCTCCCTATTAGTTCTTATTCTTAGTCAACTAAATCCAGTTTACATCTAGGCGATCCATCCGAATATCATTTTCCCAAGATTTTGCTTTTTAAAAAATAAAATGATTTCTACTGCTACCTATGCGAACTACTGTCTACGACCTTCCCATTTCAATATCCTAGAGTAATATACCTGGCAATATTAGGGCAACGATATAAATGATGGAGTTATTGTTTTATCGTTCTAAAGCTTCCTCTAGTTTGCATTTCCATCCCTAACGGAACTGAATAATAATAATAATAATAATAATAATAATAATAATAATAATAATAATAATAATAAATAATAATAATAATAATAATAATAATAATAACAATAATAATAATAACAATAATAATTCTGACAATAACAATAATAAATTATTATTATTATTATTATTATTATTATTATTATTATTATTATTATTATTATTATTTATATAGGAAGCACAATGAATTAATAAAGAAGACTGAAGAAGAAATTAAAATTCAATATTCGGTATATAGAATATTGGGTACAAGATGATGTTTTAATATTGTTAAGCCGATTTTAAATAGATTACTATTATTATTATTATTATTATTATTATTATTATTATTATTATCGAACAATTTGTTAGCAACATAAATGGATTACTGGAAATCATCGTGGAATTCCAGATTTAAAAAAAAATTAGAAACATTGAAACTAGGAAAATTAAATATAGATTATTATTATTATTATCATTATTATCTAACAAGTTATTAGCAACAGAGAAGGATTACTGAAGAAGTTCATCGCGGAAGTTCAGATTAAAAAATAAATAGAAACGTTGAAAATAGAAAAAATATTAAAATTGAATATAAATGTCGTACATACAATTGAAGAAAGACGATTAAGATGGTACTGTACATCTCATGTGGATGATATATGGTAGAATCCCTTAGACTATATTATTATTATTATTATTATTATTATTATTATTATTATTAT
The DNA here is from genome assembly GCA_030220185.1 of Diploptera punctata. Taxonomy (NCBI): domain Eukaryota; kingdom Metazoa; phylum Arthropoda; class Insecta; order Blattodea; family Blaberidae; genus Diploptera; species Diploptera punctata. Next base: position 209,658 of record JASPKZ010001992.1, read on the forward strand.
TATTATTATTATTATTATTTCTACTTTTACTATTTCGGAACGTGTGGGCGTGACAGTAAGAATGGAAGCGGCCTTGATGAGTACTGTAGTTGATTATATTTTGTTAGGAAACGTGATACACTGGTTAAGGAAGAATGCACAGAAATTATCCACGTAATCAAATTTCTTGCGCTACCCGTTTTAGGTTGGTAACTGTAAAGATAAAGGGGAAACTCTATCTCCTTATTCTCATGCCACAGTAACTATTGAAGGAGAAAACCGCTGATTTCGTATCCGATTTCAGATACCAGATTGGAAACCAGTGGCGTGTTAAACAGAGTTACCCAAGATGTTTGGAAAATTACAAACTAGCGAAGTGACCCTGGCGGTAGTATTTGAGACTATTAAGGAGGTCCCAAGCTCAAATCCTGGTACATATGATCATGACAGTTTTTTTTTTATTTTTTCTGGCTTTCTGCAGTTATAAAGTCAAATGCAGGATTGGATTTTCTACACAACGAGCAAATCAATTGTAATAATCTCATCGTGTCATTAACCATTAAATTGGACAATGTATCCTATAAGGTGCATTGGTTTAATTTATTTAATATTTTTAATAAAACGATGGAAAAGTGAATCAGTATATATTATTTAAATGTGTATAAAATTATATAAATTATATTAAATATTCAGTAGTAGATTATATAAGATACTAGAAGTCCCGGCCACGCGTTGCTGTGGCTAAGGTATACGTTAAAAATTTAAATTAAGTTGCTGTCTTTCAGCCAGATTACTTAGAACTAAAACTTACACACGAAATTAATAATATTGAAAATAAAATAAACACTGAACACACTTAAATTATGAAATAATCAATATTTGTAATTCAATTGAAATTCGCGGTTGCAACAAAAAGCACTGCCATCTGGATCTCTCTTTGTTAAATAATAAACCAATTACCTTACCAAATTAGGGTACCTTACACCGCCATCTGTTAGAATCGTATGGACCACACAGATAATTCAAACGCGCCATATTATCATAATCGTATGGAGCTCATAGATAATTATAACTCTTTGTTAAATGATAAACAAATAAGTTTGCAATAACACATACTGCGATTATAAATTTAGTTATAAACTACCCTAAGTCTCAAGTTGGATCAAACTGCACACAGTGTGCAAAATTTTATTAAAATCGGTTCAGTAGTTTAGGATTCCATCGCGGACAAACAACGTGACACGAAATTTTTATATATTAAGATAAGCAATTAAATTGGTATGGGCACGGACGACGAATGCAATAAGAAAGGTTGCGCAGAAAAACATTGGAATGGTGTCCACCTGGAAGAAGAGGAAAGAAAGACCTCAAAACTCGTGGTCGCAAGAAATAAGAACTGGAATGAGAACAAGAGGACTGGAGGACATGGAGTGGATGGATAAAGACTAGTAGAGAAGGAAAATAAAACTTTAGGCTCAGAAAGATGTGTAAATATTAAAAATATGCATATAAATAAAATAAAATTATGCAAAGGCCACCACGTAAGAACTATGTAAACTAAGCGAGTCCCACTTAGCTGGTTTACGGAAAATATATTTATTTTGTTAAATTGTAAAAACTAATTTCTGATGCCAGCTTATAAAAAATGTCGAATTGCAGTGAAAACAATTCATGCATTAGTGTAAATTAATACCTATTTGCATATTGTTTTACAATTTAGCATCAGTTTAAATAATATGTACTGATTTATATTTTCGTTATTGTATTGAATACATTAAATAGATTGAACTAATGTGTCTTATATGATACAATTCCAATTTAAGAGTTAGTTAAACTGTATGGTATACATTGTCACGAAGTCATAAGTTAAGAGAAAATTTACAAATAGAACAATTTTCTAATTGGATAAACAATAGAAGGAAAGAATGGAATGAGCATGTAAATACAAGGTGTCCCATTCAAACCTCCCACTTTTTAATTAATCATAACTAACAAACTATGCGGAATTATGAAATGAGGCCGGTATTAAACGAAACAGAAACTCAAAGAATTTTCATTGCCACACACTAAAATACCTCTATATGTGCGCCATTATTGGCACGAACAATATCGAGTTTGTATTCGATTTCATGTACGAGCACCTCTTTATTCTTTTTTAACGCTTCCAGTCGCTCGTCGCCATTTTGTTTTATGTCATTACTGTCCAACATGCGACAGATTAATTAATTGCAACAATGAAAACAAAATTTCTTTGAGTTTCTCTTTATTTTAATACCAACCCCATTTCATAATTCCGCATACTTTGAGAGTTATGATTAATTAAAATGTAGGAGGTTTGAAGGGACACGGTGTATAATGTCAAATAGTTAAAATAGATAGGGATAAATTCCCAACTGGGAAAAGAAATATTGGACACCCGAAGAATAGATAGAAAGATACAATTGAGGCAATACATTGAAGAGGAACAGACATCTTGTCTACATTGGATGAAAGAAGAAGAAGAAGAAGACATTGCGACGAACCATACGCGTCGGTTGCTAGAGTAAATTTTTAATTTCCAACCATTAGAAATGGGGGTTTACTTGAAACCCCCCATTTCTAATGGTTGGATTTCGCTGATTTTTTGAGAATATCTTCCTCGCTTTTTTTAAATAGCACCTACTGAGTTTCGTTGCAAACAACGAAAATTGCGACCGCTCGAGCAATTTTTGAATTTTCGTTTGAGATGAATTCCTACACCTAAAGGCCCGATTTTGCTGGTTAACGAACTCAATCCTAATTTTTTTTTAATGAATCGCTTTATGCCAAGTTTGGTTTCGATGAAACAAAAATTGTGGCTGCTATGGCGTTAACAGATGTATATATTGGTCATAGTTACTTTCGGTGTCTTACTAGATAGGTTCGATGAAGACCTGTAATTTTTTTTAAATCGTTTCATGAGAACAACCTTAATAGCTTGATTCCTTCGGAATTCGTTTAAAACATATACAGTAATAGCTAACATAAGTACTGTTATGCATGATTTGTTTTAATTGCGGTCCGACACATTTAAATAAGCTGAAATAAAGAATTGAAATCCGTCAATTTTTGGGTTTTTAAATCCCTTTTAATTGTGTGGAGCTACGTTAAAAAACATCAGACCTGAAATAAGAAACTTCTAAGCAGAATTTGTCGGTCCAGATTTGAATTGCTACACTAATTATCTTAGTTCTTAATAAGAGTAGTATCATTGCAAAAATACCAAAGACTAAATAACCTATTAAATCACTGAACTAATATATGAAACATATGACAAACTACAACAATAAAAATAAAGATAATGGATACATTTTAAAAAAAAATATTGACGCGATATGATTTTAGATGTTAAAGCATTTATCATTATAATAAAAAAACGTACAATTACATTAGGAAACATCCAAAGGATACAAGAAAAATAACAAAATGAAAATATTCATCAGTGTTGCATAAATAAAAATGACACTACTACAACAGGCCTTGGGATGTTTTTGGGATAGAAGGAGATTACGACTCCCACCTTTTCAGGCAATCGGCTCGAGATATCAGTCTAGTTGTCAGCCTTCAGATACCACAGAATACTATTCTGGTACTCATTTATTTTACAGGCAGAGTCGACCTCAGGACCAAGGTATCTCCAGAGAATTTAGGCTAAATCAAAAATTCAGACCGTATCAGGAATCGAATCCGCGATCTTCTGGCTTGTAACGTATTTCCTTAGTTGCATAAATAAAAACAAGTGAATATAGAACTATCTCAACCTCTTCACTCCCGACGTGGATTATAACTAATTAACTGGCACTATCGAAACAGGAGGTTCATGGCCGATCGGATATAAGCTCTCCATACCTCCCTATCCAGAAATATTTTTTAAATCAATTCCAGGTACAATTAATCTCCTTCAATTGGTAGTTAATGTTATCCTTCCATCTCATTTTTGATCTACCTCTTGGGAGCTTTCTCTTGGGCTTCTCCTGGTTTCCCTACAATACGTTTCCATGCCACTCGTTTATTTTCTGTCCATACCACATGCCCTACCCAACTTAGTTAAAGAAAATTAACTGTTCTTGTTACATCTGGTTTCCGTAAAGATCATGTCAATTCACGAGTCTGCTCGTATCTATTTGATCCTAACATTTTCCTAAGTCTTTCATTCTCAAATATTTGGTCCTATCATTTTCTAAGACTTTCATTCTCAAATATTTGAAATATTTACTCCTCCCTTAAAGTAAGAGCCCACATTTCATATTCATATATTTTAAACTGGAAGAATAACTGTTTTATATATTTTTAGTTTAACTTTTTTTTTTAAGTTGGAATGAAAAGGTTCCCTGTGATCACTAAAGCATGCGTTTCCGGAATTGAGCCTATGCTTAATTTGTTTCTGCATCTTACTCATGTTTGTAATTATTATTTCTAGATGTGAAATTATGAGAAATACAATTTTATTTAGGTTTATTGGAGTTTTTGAGCGCAAAGTAATATTAATTTTGAAAGGACAAGTTCTTGATGGATCTGCTATTTTTACTCAATTCCAAATGAATATCGTAAACTTGGACAACTATGCAGTAAAAAAATATATATTTGTGATAGCTTTATTTTAATTTTGTGTTTAAAATTCTGAATGTCTATTCAAGAATATGCGCATAGAAAAGAAGATTCACGTACTTGGATAAATAGGAGCTTCACCAATTCAAATGTAGATCCTGTCACAAAGGCTCCATTTATTTGTCACAGAGTTCGTCATATTTACTGTAGGATTGATGATAATTATCCCATAGAGCCGAATATTTTTCAGGTACCATACTGATTTCCTAGAATTTGTATTAAAGTTAAGGAACATTCTAAAAAAAATAAACCTTAATGAGAAAACTCAACCCAGGTTCGCTGTACGAGTGGCAGTGATGTAGATCTAAACCACAGTGTGGTCAAAACAAAGGAACTAAACTAAAAAATTCAGAGCTTCTCCTACAATTAGGCCGAACTACAAATGCACGGCTGTAGATGTAATAACTATGTATTTAAGAATTTGTCTACTGGACATGCAAATTCAATCTGAAAATGACTACTTTCCTTTCAGATAATGTTAAAGTATAATCAAACAATGATTAGGTATTCAGATGCTGTGCCAAAGGCACATTGTTATTAGTATCCTGGATACATTATTAAAGAACATACGTAATCAATACCTTAACTAAATGAAATATATCATTATCAAGGTTTTTTTGTTAAGAAATTAGTAATTAATAGAAAGTATAGCATTATGTGGGTCTGAAATCTGACATCTATTGTCTAGAAAGATGTGAAATTTAAACTCATAACACCACAAAAGGCCTCCTATGGTCTGAAGTGGCTTATCAGTACCTTTATACAGAGTGATTCAGAATAAATATTACAGACTTCTAGTGGTTGTAGAGGGGACTTAGTAGATAAAGTTTTGATAAGGAATCTATGTCCGGGAACGTACCATCTCGATGTAAAATTGGTTTGAAGATCGGAACACAATAGGCTGATATCGAGTGTCTTGTGTTTCAGAATAATATTACAGACTATTAGGGATTGTATTTCAAGTGTGGTTCCATCAATGCATACAGCTAAAATCCGACATGTATACCGGGGTAAAATGAAGTGACGTTTGCTAACTTGATATACTTAAGACATGTGTCATGGAGAAGTGTGGACCAAGCGAAATCATTCAAATTACAGTTTAAGGTAATTAGTTATATCTAATAAATATTTTAAAATAATTTCAGAACATTGCGTTGTATTTAGACCTACATAAACAGTTGTTGTGGAACATTTTTACATTATCCTAAATAATATCGCTTCTAACTAGGTATCTTAGAGAAAAGTAGCCTGAAGACAACGCCGTATTCTAAAGCCTAGCTAATATTTTCACATAATATTCTTCTTCCAAAGGCAATTAGTTATCAGTGTAATAATTATTCTATTCTCTCAGCTACCCATTTTATTTCACATAATTTAAACAGTTAATTATTTACTTGTAATACTAAGGGCCTACACACACACTGTATTGAGTAACACTAAGACATTTAGGCTGGAAGTACACATCAATAAAACTAAATATATGGTCACATAAAAGTACATTCATCATCTTAAGGCACGACAACTTCAAATGTGAAAGTTTTGGCCTTGTCAACAATCCTCCTCCATGCCAATCTGTCTCTTACCATATTCAAATTAGTCACTTTCATTTTCCTTAGATCATTCATTGTGTCATCCTCCCATCTGAACTTCGGTCTTTCTACAGCTCTGCCTCCTATAGGTTTCCATTTGTAGAGTTTTTTGACCAGTCTCTGATCATCCATTCTTATCAAATGTCCAAGCCAACCAATTCTGAGAGATCTTATATGGTTTACTATGTTCTGATTTTTTACTAATTTGTTTATTTCGTTATTTGTTTTGATTCTCCAACACTTATCAGTTCCTCTATTTGGTCCAAATATTCTTCTTAAAAATTGTCTTTCAAAAATTAATAATTTCTGTTTTATTGTTTCTTTTATGACCCAAGTTTCACAAGCATATGTAACTACTGGTCTAATGAGTGTTTTGTATAACCTTATTTTTGCAGTTTTTGATATTAATTTGCTTTTAAATAAGGTTCTATTTGCAAAATAAGCTTTATTCCCATTTGCCAATATTTCTTTAATTTCCTCTACTAATGTATTATGTCCATTTACTTTGGTACCTAAATATTTAAATGATTCTACTGTGTTAATTTGTATATCATCAATTTGTAGATTTTCAGATTTTATATTGTGATTACTACATTTTAAATATTTTGTTTTCTCTTTATTTATTATTAGACCAAATTTTTTTTTATTCCTCTTTCAATTTTGTGAAGGTTTCACACAACGCTTGTCTGGTTCTTGCTGTAATCAGTATATCATCTGCATAAGCTATACTAGAAATACATTATAATGGAAATAGACAGTTAATGAAGAATGAGGGAATTTTTGAAGAAGTGGCTGACTACAAATAGGCATACATGAGAACGATATTCAATTTTGTGAAGGTTTCACACAACGCTTGTCTGGTTCTTGCTGTAATCAGTATATCATCTGCATAAGCTATACTAGAAATACATTATAATGGAAATAGACAGTTAATGAAGAATGAGGGAATTTTTGAAGAAGTGGCTGACTACAAATAGGCATACATGAGAACGATAAGCCTACTTACCTAACAAAAATTAAATACAGAAGGAAATAAACATAGGCTCAATTCTGGAAATGCATACTATTATGCATTAAGGGACTCTTGTCACATTTTCTCTAAAAAGTAAATAAATAAACTGAACATTTATAAAACTGTTATTCTCTCAGTTATATTTATTCTATGTTGTGGAAAGCAACGGGAATCTACCATATCTACAATTCCCTATTAAGCTGCAAGCATAGCATGAAAATGCGATGATTGCAGTGAAGGACCTGCCTTCGGGAGAATTACTATGGATGGATGGGTGTTTGCGAAACATGGAATGTTACTTTAAGGGGGGAGAAAATATTACGAGTATTTTGGGAATCAAGTTCTTACGAAATTTGTTTGGGCTAAAGAGAGATGAACAGACAGGCGAATGGAGAAGACTGCATGTTCTTTATGAACCAGATACAATAATAATAATTAAGTCTCGTAGATTTTGATGGGCAGGACATGTGGCACCACGAATGGGGAATTGAAATAACGGCATGGAAACACCTTATAAGAAAACTTGAGGAAAAGATAGGCTAAAAAATGAGGTTTGGGAATAATACTAACTATGATTTGAGAGAGGTAAAGTACTCGTACATAGAGATAACTTCAGCTGTCCGCGCTGCCATAGGCCTGCAATTCCGATACGACAGTGTCAATGAGTTAGAATTCACCCTTACATTTTGAACCATACATTTCCCCTTTTTAAATTGGCAAGACGCTAACTTCTCGTGTCAGTTATTTAAATGTGGCAGACCGAAGTGAAAACGAAATCATGTATAACGGTTATTATTAGGCAAGCCCTATATTGTGTAACTCAACACAAATTTAAGTAATTTCTATTCGTGCGTTTTCTTCCGTTTTATTAAAAATATTAAATGAATTAAACCAATTGATGTATCGTATAGGATACATTGCCAATTTAATGGTTAATCATCGTATAGTCTATATCTAGAATTTCAGTTAATGCCTGTAAATACATGGTTGGTGTTTAAGTTTCAAAACAAGTCAGACCAAAGTATAGTACATTTGGATATTAGGCCCTATTATAGAACTAAACCTTAGGTTAGAAGGCAATATGTCATTTATAAAATGCTTTGTATTTATGATAGGATATTTAATTTTTTGTAAGTTCAGGAAATGTGGAACCAGTTCATTGAATTTGCGCATTGAATGGCCAATTAACTTAAGATGCAACCTAATACATCCATGAATAAAAGGGGCAAACTTGGTGATCGTAGCGCGGTAACAATTTAAAAAATGCATCACAATAATCCATTGTTGGGCGTGGTGGACTATTGGTTATGCTCATTGCCTCTGATCCCGTGGGTCGCGGGTTCAAACCTGGCGGGGTCAATGAATTATTTTAGGATGGAAAAATCCAAGGAACAAGTCCTCCGGGAGAGAGTTTAAGTTGTAGGTCTCGAGTTTGAAGATTTTCAGGCTCCTAAAAGTACCATAAGCATAAATATTATAGAGGCCTCTAAGCAAAATTTACTGACTATTCTCGTTCTAGTAATACCTTAATTGTCTACTAGATATATCATTGAATCATCTATAGGGAAATAAGCGTAACTAAAATTAACGTGGTGTAGTAACTCCCAACAAAGGAGAGACTAAGGCCCAACATTGGTCTGTTACGTCATTGTAGATGTAGAATATCAATTGTCGTGGTGTAGTCGATAAAGTCCTTATTTTCATTTCGAAACTGTCCAAAAATTATTTGCCGTTTTTAACTGCAAGAGACAGAAATCGGAGCCAGAACCCAGCAATAGCAACCCCCTGTGAGAAGCAGATGAACGTCCCAGCGTAAGTAGAAAGGATTAGAGTGTGGCGGGACGCGGCGCGTGGAAGATTGTGAAGGTTATCCAATTCATCAAGTCAGGAGTTGTATTACTTCCCTGCAGTTTAAATGAGAGATATGGAGCTGGATTTCTGTGCCTGGCAGTTGAAACCGGCAGATATACGCTTTATGGCAAAATGCGAAATGAAGATATGCGCACAGCTCTGAAAACACCAGCAATCACTGAAACCATCGAAACATAACAAATAATTGGCACGAAAACCTCCTTAGAATGCCAAACAATAGACTACCTCTGAGGCTATTCAACTGCCCGAAGAGACTCTGGTACCTAAAAAGCGATGAGGGACCAATTTCTATCCTGAAGTAGAACAGGCCAATGGTCTAATCCCCGATTATTATTGATGATGATGATGAAATTTGTTATACACGGCCTTGGTATAGTCGGCCCAGTCATTTAGTTTACAGGCGCTTTGCTTTGTGGTTAGGTAGATCTATTTTGCACACATTAAGTATTTAGCATATCAACCGGCGTTGACACGTTTTATTCAATAGAATAAATATTTACCAACTAAAGATACTTCAAAAGACAAAAGTTGCATAGCTGTTAAGACAATTATGTCCACGTGGAGTAGACATGGAAACATCATTTGAAAATTCAAAGACATTATTGGCACGGAACTTTTTTTCAGTTTTTGGTGATTGGAGCGACATCTTAGAAGCCTCTAAAGACAACTTCCCGGCTGTACCTGGCAGTAACAATGCATTTTTTTTTAAAACAGAGGGAAACAGTTGCCTTTGATGCCGCATGAAACTAAATGACTGAACCGACTATAAATCATAACGCTTCTCTGGGAGAAATTTCGAGGTAGGTTTCCGTATGCAATGGTTGACAGTTCTCTTGTAAGCTCAAAAGAAAGTATATACTGTATTTTACGGACTATAAGACGCACCTTAATTTTTAAGCGTTTTTTTAAATGACATTTTTACCATTTTTATTATTAGATTGCAAAGCCAGACTAAAAAAAAATATCTTAGTTTATAAAACCGTTCTGATCTTTAAAATCCCTAAAAATCGTCATCTGAACTTTCTCCTCCTCCTCCTCCTCCTCCTCCTCCTCCTCCTTCTTCTTCTTCATCGTTGTTCTCTTCTATATATAAGATAGTCTTCACCGCCATCGAGAACGTTACTTACGTCCAACTTGTTGAAAGATTTAATAATAATGTCTTCTCTCACTTTAGACCACAATTTTTTTATCCACTGACACACTTATTTGGCGGTATGTCGTTTTAAAGCTCCCTTCGGCGTGAATTCGTGTTGGTTTCATCCATCATCCATTCGTTCAATTCACTGGCATCGTAGACTGCAATGACGCATCATATGCTAGACGATGTTCTGAATTTCGATAGCGGGGAGGAGGGAGACAGTGTTAGCAAGCTTGTGAATCCCCGCAACTCATGTTCGTCGCATCGGTGCACTGCTGCTGCTAGTTGAATGCAATTTTGCCAGATACAGATAGGTTTCCCGCTGCATCGAATTATGGTCATTTTTAAGACTGGCTGGAATTTTTAATCAAACACTGGGCATTTTATATTAATTTCGAGTATAAGACACACCTGAATTCTGGAGACAATTTTTCGAAAAAAGTCAGTGTTATAGTCCGTAAAATATGTTATAACTTTGATTTGCTGCTGATCATACGCGCCCGCTCCGCTGCTTCTGAGGGGTGTAGCATTAGTACACGCCCTAATACCAGAAGTCTGAATTATTTTTCTTTCTTCTCCAATAAATCAGTTAACAAGCGGCAATATTGTATTGTCGGCGGATTAATTCTCATTTACTTCTGGATACAATTTCTCCTTACATTACAGAATGCAATTCTACTGATCGTTCCATTTAATGCAACTTCAGTTACAACGGTCATTAAATTCAACTGCTTAAGTGTTACCCCCTACCTTATCAGATGGTTTATCGAAACTCGATTATTAATTAATAATCTACATTCTAAAGAATGTTCCGCTATTTCATCACATTAAACATGTTATAATATATTTCCCTTTAAATTTAACGGTCCATTTGTTATTTTAACTCGACACAGCTATCTTCCGTATCGGGAAAAATGCGAACAAAATTGACTGATATAGGTTAATACTACTACTACTATTACTACTACTACTACTACTACTACTACTACTACTACTACTACTAGTACTAATAGTACTAATACTAATACCACTACTACTACTACTACTAATAATAATAATAATAATATTTTATCTGGCAGAGTTAAGCCCTTAAAAGCCTTGTCTACCACTCATTTAGGTTAAAAAAACTTTAAATTAACATAAAGAGAGAAATTGCTGAAACATATAAATATTTTGTGAAATTAAACACAAATTTAATATTGAAAATTATTAGGCAAAGGGTCACAATAAAAAATAATAATAATTCAGTGTTAATTTTGGACGATAAATCGTGTCATAGTTGCCAGTGTAAATTATTAATGAAGAGTTTTTTAAACAGTTTCAACAAAATTGTAAAAAAAAAATGCGAAAAGATGTGGGAGATTAGTTAAATATTTGACATATATAATGATGGCTAATAAAATATTCAAAAGTATCAATAAACACCGGCTAGTATAACTAACTCAATGACACTATCGAAATTGTAGGTTCATGGCCGCGCGGACATAAACTCTCCATACATCCATATCCTGAGTTAATATTTTCCAATCATCCCCTGTATAATCTACTTCCCTCAAATCATGGATAATTTTATTCTCCCACCCATTCTTCCTCTACCAACTGGGCGTTTTCCCTCTGGTTTTCCTACAAGAAGGTTCCATGCACTTTTTCATCCCCCATTCGTGCCAGATGTCCTGCCCATCGTTGTCTACGAGACTTAACTATTCTTATTATATCTGGCTTCCTTTGCATAGCATGTAGCTCACTATTACGTAGTTTTCTCCATTCACCTGTCTGTTCACCTCTCTTTGATCCAAAATTTTTCCTAAGAACTTTATTCTCAAATACTCGTAATCTCCTTTCCTCCCTTAAAGTAAGTGTCCATGTTTCGCATCCATATAATATAACTGGTAGAATAATAGTTTTATATATTTTCAGTTTAACGTTTTTTGAAAGGAGTTGGGACATCAAAGTCTCTGTAATGCATAATAGCACGTGATACTCAAATCCTGCATCCTTAAAAATCGCCCTTTGTAGTGGAATGCGTGAAAAAAGTAGCTCTTTGGACGCTTAAATGGCTTACGCTGCCTAAATCATAACAAAAACACAAAATTAATGTACGCAGAATTGAATATCTCAGAAAGCTCTACAAAAAAGTCCGCGAAAGCATATGTTTATATCTTACGGATAACTCACAATAACCATTTTTGCCTTTCATTGATGCCAAGAAGATCGAGAGAAGTATGTAGATTCCTGTGCAAGCATAGCAGCACATGGCGGGTATTCTTTTACGGATAACTCACAATAGCGAATTTTGTCTTTTAGCTCATTTATGCCAAGAAGATCGAGATAAGTAGCTTTCCGGAAAATACTGGGTAATCAGCACGGGGAATAATAAAATAATTACGATATACATTTATAATAATTTTCATTTTACTTATTCAACTAATCATAAGAAGTACATTAATTTTCGTCTTTTAACCCATTTATGCCAAAAGATCGGGACGAGTTTATTCCCGGACAACGCCGGGTAAAACAGCACGAGGTATCTAAAAATAATTACGATATACATTTTTCCTCTTACTTACTTAACTAAACATAAAACATTAATTTTCATATTTCAGCTCATTTATGTCAAAAAGTTCGGGATTAGTAGATTCCCGGGCAACGCATGGGGTATCTAAAAATCTAAATTTATAATTATTTTTCTTCCTACTTATTCAACTAAACATAAGAGCACATTAATTTTAATTTATTTATACGTAGCAGCGCACGCTGGGTGTTAGCTTGTACATACATAAATGTAATTGGTTTGAACATGTACAAAGAATGCCCAAAAAATCGTTTATCAAAACAGATGATTCATTATAAACTTCAAGGCCGAAGAAATGTAGGAAGACCAAAACGACGTTGGAAGGACGACCTGTAGCATATTGTGAATCGGGGAGGGAACGGGCCAACACGTCCATACTTTGAAGATGATGGTTTATAGTCAGACTAATTGATTATTGTTTAAAGTGTTTTCTCGGTTTAATGGCCGTTTGTCCACTTAAAAAAACTCGATGTTTCGTTTACAGCTGCGATAGACATCTTCAGGAGATTCTGCATGCTCTCTGTGAATTCCTCAACTGCCGGCAGCCAGCTTCTTCTCCTTCTTCTTCTGATTCTTCTTCTTCTTAATAAGGCGCTACAGCTTCAATTGGAGAATGCTTTGGCCTTCTCAACGAGTTCTTTCTATCTTTTCTATCCTGGACACATTTGTTTCAATATTTTTATCTTCATAAATTTTATATCATTTACAACATCATCTTCTCATTTTTGGGCCGTCCAATGTATTTAGGGGTTAATTGCTTCCATTTGTAGAGTTTTTTTTAGCATCCTTCCATCATCCATTCTATAACATGTGTCCAATCCAGCTTAATATGTATGCTTTAATGAAGTTGATTATAATTCTGTTTTTGAGAATTATATTTATTTATTTATTTTTATTTATCCATGATCGTCCTGATTCCTGATTACTCCAAAGATGTTTATTACTTGCCTTTCAAATACTATCTTTTTTATTAGGAGTATTCCACAACACAGGGTTTCCCCTTCAACCCAAAGTAATTTGTCGCCAGATGTTCCTGCCTAAATCATCTTCTTCCTTCAAATCTCTAGCTTCAATATTTCTCCTCACTCCATCTCTCCAACGTTCTCTAGGCCTTCCTTTTCTACTTCTTCCATTAGCTTTCCAATCAAAGATTTTCTTTTAAATTCACTCTTCTTCCATTCTTATGAGGTGTCCTTACCATTTCAAACGTGTTTCTTCTATTTTTCTAATTTTTTTTACTTGCATAATTTCCCTTATTGTGCTGTTTCTGAATTTATCCCTTCTTGAAATTCTTGTCGATCGTCTTCAAAAATCCATTTCTATTGCTAACATCTTGTTGGCTTCTTTTTTACTTACTGTCCAGGTTTCGGAGCCATATAATAAAATGCTTTGTAACAGAACGAAGAAAACTATATTTCAAGTTCTGTTACAAATCAGACCCTGTTGTTCGTTGCACAAAGTGTACAGTACCTGCGATGCATGTTTTCACATGACCTGGTGTATGTTCAATAATTTCTGCTGCCGCCAGAATTCGTGCAAGAAGATATTCCTCCAACTCGAAAGGTGTAGTACAACCCCTAGAAATCCGTAATACTTATTCTCAAACACAAGACACGCGGTATCAGCCCATTGTGTTTCGATCTTCAAACTTATTTTACATAAAAATGGTACGTTTCCGGACATGGGTTCTTTATCAAAACTTTATCTATTAAGTCCTCTCAACAACCCCTAATACATATTGTGAATCACCCTGTATAACTAACTCACTGCGATATCGAACACGTAGGTTCATCCCCGCACTGACTTAAGTTCGCAACATCGTCTTATTCTGAGCTGATGTTTCTGTATAATTTACCTTCCTCGCTCAAATCACACTTAATATTATTCTCCCACCTTATTCTTGACCTAATTACTTAGCACTTTCCTACAAGAAGTTTCCATACCCCTCTTTTATTCCCCATTCATGCCACATGTCCTATCTATCACAGTCTATGATATTTAACTGTTTTTAATACATGTGTTTTCCCATAAATATCTTGTAGCTCACTGTTATGCAGTTTTCTACATTCACTTATTTGTTCTTCTCTTTATCCAAAAATTTTAAGTACTTTATTTTTTAAATATGCGTAGTAGTTTTCTTCTCTCTCAAAGTAATAGCCCATATTTCTCACCCATGTATATCTGGAAGTACAACCCTTCTATAAAATTTTAATTTAACGTTTTTTAGAGAAATTGTGATGGAATTAGTCTGTAATGAGTAATAGCACGAGCTTCTAGAATTCAGTCGACATTCTTCTTTAATCGTGGAACAAGAACAGACATGTACACCCTTAGACAAAAAAAATGAGTCATCTCTTGAACGCACATTTCTTCTAAGTCCTACTCGGCACAGCACTGGGTTAAAACTAGTCATAATTGTGCAGTCCCTGAGCTACTGTGTTATGTGGCATGAACTGAAGACACTCCTACGTGTCCTGTTAGGTCAGCGGTAAAGCATGCAGTCACTGTTTCTGTTAATGAAGGTCGCAGGTTCGAGTCCTCAATTATGCAATTTTTTCTCGTGATATTTGCATTAAAATGTTTTATGAATTAAATACAACATTTTATTTTGACATTTTAATTAAATCAATGTTAATATCGTTATTATAACAATTATATTTACCACATACAGGAATTGTTCTAGCTAATTTCAATGTATTGCATTCAACAGACTGTGATGCGCAGACGTCTGCGCAAAAGCAATAGCCTCTGACAAGTTTGTTTATAATGAATCAGATCGAGTTTTAGCATGGCTCAGCGCACACACAAGGACATATGCACAAGGCAATCTCAATGCCCCGCAAATTGAGGGTTCATACACCCGATATTGATTTTGTTTTTGTTAAAGTTTTCATTTTAGAAGATATTATTTTCTTTCCTCGTTTATTTATTAGAAGAAGGTTTTAATTTATGTATTTGTGTGTTATGTGTATGCATTAAAGCCATACAACTCAAATATAAAATTAAATATGAAACTATATTACAGGCGAAATGCTATTCTAACATTCAGCTAAAAAAAAAAAGTAGAACGGGAATCGAACCCGTGAGGTTACGAACACAAATGTGTCTTTTAAACCTCTCGACCGCGGAAACACACTAAACCAAGCTCTCTCTTTCATGTTGCTTCAGTGTGCACTGCGTTAACTAGCAAACAATCCAGTACAAAACTACAACTGAAAACGTGTTGATCTGAATAAGGCTTCTGCGAGCGCTCACGAAGTTCCCCGATCGGTTGATAGGATCTGCGGATGGTTTTTTTTTGTCTAAGGGTGTACAACTAATAGGGCCGTGCGCACTATTATTGTCAATACAGTGAGTTATATATATTTTTTCGAAAAGAACAGATATTAACTAAATTCACTATTTATAAAAATAAACTAACGCAGACTGCTAAATAGACTGAAAACTGTATAAGCCCGTTAATTTGTCCATTGATGAGAACGTGACATGAGATTTACGCCTCCACAAGATGAAGTGGTAGGATTTGGATCACAGCCATGTGTAGCCTACATTGTTCCTTTTCCGCTAGAGCCCGTATACTATATACATGACATCATTCTATAAATGTTTCATATGTGTATTCTAGGGCACATCTAGTAATTGTTAATTCGGTGGAAGGAAAGCAGGCGTACCTTATAAATTATTTGTATAAAAATATCATCATGAAAAAATCCATTTTAGGCCACGTGGCCTGTGATAGTAAACCTAACGAAGATGATCTTGATTTTTCCACCGATGTTTTGGTCTTCCTTGGTCCCAATGTCAAATTGGAGTATATTGAAATGCCAATTTTGGAAGCTTATTTCTTTCCATTCTTCTCAGATGATTTTTCCTTTCCTGTCGGTATCTTTCTATATCTCCGTTTAAACTTGATACTACAAGTTTATCTCTGATAAGTGTTCCTTTGGTGATCCAGTCTATTAACTCCTAACAGTGATCGTAAGAAGCGCATTTGGCATAATCTAAGTTATGAGAATTTATTTAAATAAAAATCCAAATTTCACTTCCGTATTTAGAGCAGCTTTTGATGTGATATTATGTAAATCTTAGCTTTGTATCTGTCCTCATCTGTTTACCAAAATTCCTTATTATTACCCACTCATTTTATTATATTTTTGTAATTTTGATACAATGTCACACTTTTGTTCTGCAAATACACTTCCCTAAGTATGAGAAATCAGACATTTGTTCTATTTTTTCATCAATCTCAATTTTCACCCGTTGTATGTTTTCTCCACACATTGCTATTGCTGTAGATTTTGAACTGGAAATGTTCATATTATACTCGTATTTGCTGGCAATTTTGAATAATTGATACGCTGCTACTTGTAAACTGTCTTCGGAATGTAATAATATTATTTGATATTGTTTGAACTATTTCATTTCTGGTTATCGGACTTCCATTATTAACTATTTGTTTCCATCTTGAATTATTCTATTAACATACACACACACACACACACACACACTAGCTAATACCCGGCGTGCGCTGCTACACCTAAATAAATAAAAATTAATGTGACTTTTATGTTTAGTTGAATAGGTGAAAGGGAAAAAAAAATATAAATTTATATTTTTTAGATACCCCGTGCTGATTACCCGGCGTTGCCCGGGAATCTACTTATCCCGATCTTCTTGACATAAATGAGCTGAAATACGAAAATTAATGTGTTTTATGTTTAGTTAAATAAGTCAAAGGAAAAATTTATATCGTAATTATTTTTAGATACCCGTGCTGTTTACCCGGCGTTGTCTGGGAATCTACTCATCCCGATCTTCTTGGCATAAATGAGCTGAAAGACAAAAATTAATGTACTTCTTATGATTAGTTGAATAAGTAAAATGAAAAATAATTATAAATGTATATCGTAATTATTTTAAGATTCCCCGTGCTGATTACCCGGTGTTGCCCGGGAATCTACTTATCTCGATCTTCTTGGCATAAATGAGCTAAAAGACAAAATTCGTTATTGTGAGTTATCCGTAAAAGAATACCCGCCATGTGCTGCTATGCTTGCACAAGAATCTATGTACTTGTCTCGATCTTCTTGGCATCAATGAAAGACAAAAATGGTTATTGTGAGTTATCCGTAAGAGATAAACATATGCTGTCGCGGACTTTTTGTAGAGCTTTTTGAGATATTCAATTGTGTGTACATTAATTTTGTGTATTTGTTATGGTTTAGGCAGCGTAAGCCATTTAAGCGTCCAAAGAGCTACTTTTTTCACGTTTTCCACTACAAAGGGCGATTTTTAAGGGTGTAGGAGTTGAGTATCACAACTCTCTTATAGCCTATGTTCATCCCGGGAATCTCCTGAACATTTTGCAAAAAGCCCCATCACAATCGGATCAACGGTATGGCCGCGCATAAAGTACGAACAAACAAACAAACAATCAAACATTCATTTTTATATATTGAATAAGAATGGAGAAAGTCCATATCCTTGTCGATAGTAAACGGATCGCCATATAAGCTAGTATAAATTTTAAAATTAAGATGCAACTGTGTAAAATGCGGAAGTTATCTTTGGCTAGTGTGGAGATTGAAGTGTTAACTGCGTGTTTAATTGCCCTGATGACCCCCTCTGTTTACGTCTGTCCTTTTTTCTTTTCTGCTTCACTTCCTCAAACATGCTTTGAGACGGGACATTCTTACGTCTGATCTATCTCAAGAGATCTCACTGAGCAAGTTTTAAGCCTCGTATTAAGCCGATCCCGAATTCAAACCTCTGTATGTACTAACTTGAGTTTTTTTTATCTGGTTTCTGTTAATGGTCAATGCAAATGCTGGGTTGGAATTTTATTGCCAGGACTTATTTAATATTAGTTATGATTTCACAATAGCGTATTACTAAATTCTGATGGGTTAATGATTACCATGTTCGCTACCGGTTCCGAAGTTCCCGGATTTAAACTCGGTCAAGGTCGCTTTTTAACAGCTCAAGACATTAGCGTTGCAATTTAAATCTGGGAGTGAAAGTGCCATTTTTTTTTTCAGATGCCTTTTATTTTTTAGATACCTTATTAGGAACAAGTTTTTCGATGTACTTCAGAGACTTGTCTGATTTTCATATTCTCTTTGAAGTCCATTCTTATTTATTGAAGCTTTTAACATTTAAGGTCATATAAAATAAGTGAACAAATAAATCCATTGGACCTATACAGAGTAAGGACATCCTACCACCCGGTAGTGTCAGCTCAATGATCACAGGATGGGCTATTCCCTGTATTTAAATTCCCTTATTTGTCTTACTAATATTGAGATACTCTTTTTCCTCTTAGTAATTCTCTAATGCAGAACTGAATATTCTGTATCAGTATCCCTAACACACTGTGCCTCCATGTCCTCCTTCCTTCTTCTTCGGCTTTCCTCCACTTATAGATTTGCCATCTTCAGTTTCCATTTATTTTTATTATTCCAATCTCTTTCTTCCAAATTCCTATCATCCATTATAGTTCTGACATAGGTTTTCCATTTCCATCTTGTTCTGGCATGTTTATTTCTTCCAGGGGATGACCATTGTTATAATTTTTTTTGGCCATGCTTCATTTTCCATTCTTTGTACATGGCCATACCATTTAAGAGTTTGATTTTCAATCCTCTTAAAAACAGATTATTATCTTTAACAGATCCTTATTATATTATTAATTATTAGTCTAGTACACTCTCTTCTTTCCATCTCTGCCTCTTGCTATTCTGCACATCCATCACTGCACTAAATTCTTGGGACTGTCTCTGTCGTGGGCGTCCTCTGTTCCTTTTCCTTGTCTCGGGTCTCGTATAATTGCGGCGTAGGCTCACCTGTCCTGGTTCATCCTGGCCATATGTCCGCCCCGCTAAATTTGAGTCACCTGACTTTTGTGGTCGTGTCTCTTAATTTAACTTATTCTTCTTCTTAGTTATTCCTTTTTTTATTTGATCCATTAGGTTAATGCCTAGTGTTCCTATTTCCATTTTATTTTGACTCACATTTATTGCCTGGGTAAGGCTATTATATAGCATCCAGAAGTTTTGTAGTATACGGCAAAGCATCTCTGCTGTGTGCGTGTCATGCGTTCTCTGAACACGATTTATGATTTAGTTTCAATTATTTTTATATCTATTTTAAAATTATTATTATGGGTAGGGTCCTTCATTTATGTAATAAATTTACATTCACTTAATATTTAATTTTAGGAAGTGATATTTTGAGGTTATTTTAATTATATTATTTTTAGTCTGATAATCTTACCTCAATATTATTTTTTAAGGCTGCTAATTCTTGTCCAATTGGATTGAACCTTATCGATTTAATAAAATTTTCCGTATGAGTTTCTTTCCTATGAATCCCAAATTCAATTTTTCTTTTTTCTTCGTTTCTGACCAATTTAAGATCCAAAAAAGGTATTTGTTTATTTTCTTCCGTTTCTTTGGTAAATTTGATGTTTGTACTCTGTAAATTTAATATTATGGTAAGATGATCAGACTAAAAATAATATAATTTACATTGACTATTTAACTCATGCCTCAAATGGGAGTCAATGACCAATCAATCACGTTTCAATGAATTTTGTTTTACAACCAATGACAGTCATGTTTCACCTCTCCATTTATCAAATTCTGTTTACCAGAATAAAGAAAGCTCCTCCTTTTAATATTATGAACAGTCACAGCATTATTTTGTAGTGACTGTCTCTCCAACAAATAAGTTGAATATAGCAAATAATAAACAGATTCCTTCCAACTACACATATGATAATTGTGTGTTCAATAATTGTGTTTTTAAATAATGATTTTAATGAGTTGTTTCCTAAAAAATAATATATAATCTATATTTTTTTTTGTTCAATGCCTCAGGTTGTCATTTCGACATTTCTGGTATCTCTCCTGGCATTGGCATAATTGTAACCCTCTTCTGAAGTTGGGGCGCTTGGAAGGCGGAGTTATGTTATCGCGATGATATGAGATAAATGATAATGAAGCGCCAGGAGAGTTCTTAACCTAACTTACTTACTTACTCACTGGCACTATCGAACCCGTAGGTTCATGGCCGCACGGACATAAGCTCTCCATACATCCCTATCCTGAGCTAATGCTTTCCAATCATTCCCTGTATAATCTACTTCCCTCAAATCATAGTTAATGTTGTTCTCCCACCTCATTCTTGGTCTACCAACTGGGCGTTTTCCTTCTGGCTTTCCTACAAGAAGTTTCCATGCACGTCTTTCATTCCCCATACGCGCAACATGTCCTGCCCATCGCAGTCTACGGGACTTAACTGTTCTTATTATATCTGGCTTCCTATAAAGACCGTGTAGTTCATTGTTATGTAGTCTTCTCCATTCACCTGTCTGTTCATCTCTCTTTGGTCCAAAAATTTTCCTAAGAACTTTATTCTCAAATACTCGTAATCTCCTTCCTCCCTTAAAGTAAGAGTCCATGTTTCGCACCCATATAATATAAACTGGTAGAATAATAGTTTTATATATTTTCAGCTTAACGTTTTTTGAAAGGAGTTGGGACATCAAAAGTCTCTGCAATGCATAATAGCATGCATTTCCAGAATTGAGCCTATGTTTAATTTCTTTGTGCATCTCATTCCTATTTGTGATTATTGTTCCTAGGTATTTGAATTCAGCCACTTCCTCAAAATTTCCCTCATTTGTCATTAGCTGTCCATTTCCATTATATAATGTATTTCTACGTGTGACCATATATTTAGTTTTACTGATATTTACTTCCAGTCCTAATTTCTTAGTGTTACTCAATAGTGTGTGCGTGTTGGCCTCGCTATCGGCCAGTAGTACTACATCATCAGCATAAACTAACAGCTTATTAATACCATTCAGTTGTAAGCCTTCCTCATTCTCTAAAGATTTAATGGCATGCTCTAGTACAAAATTAAATAGTAGAGGAGATAGTGAATCTCCTTGCTTCAACCCATTCTGGATTTCAAAAGTGTCTGAAAAACTGTTTGCCTACACGCACCCTACTCGTTGAGCCATTTAGACACATTCGTATAAGTCTAACTAACTTTTTAGGAATTCCGAACT
Organism: Diploptera punctata; assembly: GCA_030220185.1. Lineage (NCBI taxonomy): Eukaryota > Metazoa > Arthropoda > Insecta > Blattodea > Blaberidae > Diploptera > Diploptera punctata. Next base: position 231,519 of record JASPKZ010001992.1, read on the forward strand.
CCAGCAGGATACTATATAACTTCTCCCTCTTAATTGAATCATATGCTTTTTGGAAGTCTACGTATAGTTGATGTACAGTACCATTATATTCCCATTTCTTTTCTAAAATCTGTCTTATACTAAAAATCTGATCTGTTGTAGACCTGTTTCTTCTAAATGCACATTGATGATCTCCTAGAATGTCATCAATATAGGGAGTAAGTCTGCTTACTAATATATTTGTTAGAATTTTGTACGAAGTTGAAAGTAATGAGATGCCCCTATAGTTGTTGCAATCAGTTTTATCTCCTTTCTTATAAATTGGTACGATAATTGATTCCTTCCATTCATCTGGAAGAGCTTCTTTTTCCCAAATCATACTAAGCAAACAGCGTATCTTATCCATCAATTTTTCTCCCCCTGATTTTATCAGTTCTGCTGGGATCTCATCTGAACCTGATGCTTTATACATCTTCAATTTTTCAATTGCCATTTCAACCTCTAATGACTAGCATTTCTGCTGTCTGTAACTTATCCTCCTCAATGTCCTGTTCTGTATGTACATTTAATAGCTGATTAAAATAACTTTTCCATCTATTTAATATACTCTTGGAATCTGCAATCATATCCCCATTTTCATTCCGAATTATGTTTGTTCTAGCCTGAAACCCTTTCTTCTCTATACTAATTCCCTGATATAATTCTCTAATGTTCCTATTTTTTGCATTCATTTCAAGATCATTAATCTTCTCTCTCAAATATTCCCTCTTTTTACTCTTTAGTAACTTGGTGGTTTCCCGTCTAACACTACCTAATTGCTCTGAATTTACTTCATTTGGCTCGTGTAACCATTTCATTTTTGCTAGCTTTCTTTTCTTTACAATGTCGGCACATTCCTCATCAAACCATTTCTTGTTTTGCCTCTTTTTTAAACAACCAATGCTTTCTGATGCTGACAATTTAATAGTATCTTTCATAGCCTCCCATTCTTTATTTATATCAGTTTCTTCTTCGTTTGCCACATTGTCATCTGAAGATTCCAGTACTTCAAATCTATTAGCAATTTTGATTTGGTATTCTTGCCGCATTTCATCATTTTTCAAGTTTTTTAATTCATATTTTACAGAATCATCTTTAGCGTTTGTTCCTCTCATAAGCGATAGCCGTTGTCTGATTTTCACCCTGCCAGATGATGATCTGAATTGCAGTCCGTCCCTCTAACTGATCTAACATCAATGATGCTACTGTGCCAGCGTTTGTCCACTAATACATGATCTATCTGGTTCCGAGTTTCTCCATCTGGGGACGTCCAGGTGTACCTATGAACATCCTTATGTTGAAATGTTGTGCTCTTAACAATGAGATTCTTTGATGTGGCAAATGTGACTAATCTAACCCCGTTGTCGTTACTATCTTCATGAAGACTGAATTTGCCTATTGTTGGTTTGAATATATCTTCCCGCCCCACTTTTGCATTAAAATCTCCTAAGACAATTTTCATATGATATCGTGAAAGGCTATCAAATAAGCATTCTAATTCTTCATAGAACTCATCCTTGATCTTGTCATCTTTATCTTCTGTGGGGGCATGTACATTTACAATTATAAAATCATGTCGTTTACCCTTTAGAATTATGTATGATATCCTATCACTAACAAACTTAATATCTCGGATAGCGGATAGGATCCTCCTTCTGACTAAAAAACCGTTCCAAATGCAGGTCTTTCTGCACCTCCATAGTATAATGCAAAGCTTCCTGATTCCTGACTACCTTCACCTGGCCACCTAACTTCCTGTAAGCGACTATATCCAAGGGCGATTTATCCAATTCCCGCGTTAATATCTCTAGTGCCCGCTATTGTATAAAGTCCTAACATTCCATGTTCCTAGGAACATGTCCCTGTGTTTGAGCCTTTGGCATGGGTTCCCTGAAGTAGTCCCCGCCCGGAGAACCGAATGGGGGACTATTTGACCTCCGGAAAATTTTACCCCAGTAGAACCCATGTCCGCATTTCTTGACGGTTGTATTTTTACGGTGAAAGATCGTCACTCTTTCGACCAAGGTACTTATTTCGTCTGGCTTATCACCTTCGACCAGTCCGGCATGGGTAACCCTATCGGCAGCAATGCTACCGCCGGCATAGCTCTCAGGATCATTTAAGCACACAAGCCACTCCACCACGACAAGGTAAAGATACCATCTTAACCTAAACTTAACCTAAATTTCAGACCATAGGCAACCACAGGAATGATTCCCTTTAAGGAAAAATTCCTACGGTTTGGCCGGGAATCGAACCCGGGACCTCATGAATAGTAGTCAGAAACACTGACCACCAGCCATGAGGCGGGTCATAATCTTTAATGTTGATTATAATATACGGTTAGACGCACTCCACTAGGGTGCATTCTTACAATATTGCGATCTTAGTGGGTTGTAACTGATTGCGATCCTATTTGGCAATAAATAATTTGATCAAGTTGCAGTGAATAAGCATAACCATACATTTCTGATTTGTTTTCAGACATCGCCGTTTACATTAAATATATAAATATTTTAAAATACCGGTAACTATATTTAAATAGTGATTTTTGAGTAAACAGCTTAATTTGATTCGTTAAATAGTCCAAACAAATGTCACTCTTGATTTCCAAATCTTCTAGATAAATTCACTCGTCACGTAATTTTGAAATCATTCGTGGCATTACTTATCATAAAAATGTTTCATATATTACACAGCTCTACAAAAAACAATATGTTTTTGTTGCCCTGGATATCTCAGCGAATTTCTATGTTTTCAAGTGCACAGTTTATGAATATATTCATGAAAGTGCTGAATGTGCTCTAGTTTTTATGATTTTTGCGTATCTTATATCTTAAACAGTAAACGGCTTGTTACTAATAAAATTTATGTTTCCAGTCATGATTTGATTTCTGCGCATTTTTTTTGCGTATACAAACATCACGTAATCCCCACTCTCACACCCCTCACTCCGCACATCGGCCGATATCTCAGTTATTTGACAAAATTAAAGTACTCACGACGTGCATCTGGATATGATAAAACAATTCGTCAAAGCGTTGGACAAGGAAGGAAAATGTTTCAAATACATTTGTAGAAAATTTCCTAAGCTCAGTATGTAAAAGTTAAAAGGCGGAATATTTGATGGTCCTCAAATTCGGCAATTGATGAAAGATGCAAATTTTATCAAAGTTATGACTGTTCCGGAAAGTGAAGCTTGGAAGGGTTTTGTATTGGTAGAAGAAAATTTCCTAGGTAACTATAAAGAAACAAATTATAAAGAAATTGTGCAAAACATGTTGATAAGCTTCAAGATTCTGGGAGCAAATATGAGTATAAAGTTACACTTTTTCCACAGTCACCTGGATAGATTTCAGGATAATTTAGGAAATTATAGCGACGAACAGGGAGTTCGCTTTCACTAGGATCTAAAAGTAATGGAGGAAAGGTATCAGGGTAGATGGGACCGTCACATGATGTCAGATTACTGCTGGTCTTTAAAAAGAGATTGTCCCCTAAAAAATTATAGAAGAAAATCTTATAAAAGCGTTTCACTGAAGTATAACATGGGTTTTCGATATTTTTCTTTCTATTTACGTCGGTGCATACTAATTTTTCAAAAAACAATTGATATTATAAATATATCTGTTACATTTTTTTCATATTTTCCGATTTTTGTAGTGTAAAATGAAAATAAAGATTTAAAAAAAACAGAGCAAATCTTCCAAAATCATTGATAGTTTCATGAATTGTGAGCATAAATATATCCGAAATTAATCTTATATCAAGGGCAACAAAACCACTGTTGACCATTGTTATAAATGTAATTAAGCTAAAACTAGTAACATGCATGAAACCATTTTAGGACCTATCTTGTGATGAAATGGGGCGTAGTAATAAAATTACAATCCAAGGTTGTCTTTGCTATTGAGTAAAACTAGGAAATCGAATCAGAGATAGGATTTGAACTCTGGATCTCCAGAGCAGTAATACTTTAGTAGCAATAGCAGAAGTAATAATAGTGGTAGCAACAGCAGCAGCAACAATAGTAATAGTGGCAGTGCTTTATTTAACGACGATCTTTAACAAGTCTGGTTATTGGAATCATAGGGTACGGCGCAAAAAAGTGGACATCCGAATTTCGAGATAATTTTGATTTTAAAATGAAGCTTAGGAACGTCGAAGATGAAAACATGAAAAAAAATTTGCGGACCATTCAGAAATAAAGCTGCTAAATAATTTATAAAGCACTATTCCCTATATTACCTGAAGGAAGTGGCTGCCATTGTGATCGTGACGTCAGATTCAATATTCAGACATTAGTCCAGGGTGAAAACATGTTTTTTTCAATAGAGATGCGAAAATAGAATAAATATTTTATTGTAATAAAAGTGCACTGATGTATTTCCAAATACTACAATTCCAAAATTGCATAGAAAAGAGTTTGAAATGTAATAAAAATCACATCCTCACATAGAGTTTCTTAAGAAAAAATGGTATAACTGAATCGATTGTCGATAATAATCGATACGTCAACGTACGCATTTCTCGAAAATGAACAACGGCAAATTATCCCTTACAAAATTCTCAATAAATAGATGCCACTTATTTATAACATAGCCTAATATTCGAAATTTGTAATACAATTTATTAAAATACATGTATAATATCCTAAAAGTTAACCTAACTTATTTAAATTACTCTAACCTGTTAAAATAATAAGTAGAATGGAATTTAGACAATATTAAACTACAGGTATGTAAATAAATTATACTATAGCCTATGTGTAAGGAACTAAAAGTTAACCTAACCTAATTATGTATAAGACACTATTACTCTAAGCTAGTATGTTTAGTCATGGTCCGCAGATTTTCTTATGTTTTCATCTTTGGTGATCCTAATCTTCATATTAATACCAAATTTGTATCGAAAAGGGAATGTCTCGTACAGTAAATTAGTGAAATGTGTGTTTTTAGTGCTTATAAAAAATGTTATTTTACTGCTTTGTTTCTAGATGGTCCTTTTTTTTTTTTTTTTTTTTTTTTTTTTTTTTTTTTTTTTTTTTTTTTTGGTGTGTGTTCATGTTTCCTAAGCTTCATTTTAAAACCAAAATTATCTCGAAATTCGGATGTCCAATTTTTGCACCGTAACCGGAATCATAATTCACTGCTAGTCGTTAAAGAATGAACAAAATTTACTCTAAGGCCTCATTTCAGACTTGAGGTCATTTTCCGTGTCGTAAATATAGGACAATACGTTCTATAGCTTTACTTCCCTTGCGAAAGATATTTATGCTCTTAAAAATCCATTGATTCCGGCCGAATTTGAACCCGCGAAAATCGGAATCATTGACGCGGATGCTTACTGCTAATCCAGTGGGACCGATGCGCGACGGGACCAATAATTTGATTATAATGCGATTGTTCCGCCGATAAACCAATGGAACAATAAATTATACATTCTATACACTCTTACTTTTTTTTTTTTTTTTTTTACTTTTGAGGGCCTCTCCACTTTTCAGCGGTTACCCTGTATTCCCATTCGCCATTCTTGCCGATCACGCCATTCATCCTCCTCCAGACCTCGGTCGTTCATCAATCTATGGATCTCTCCTCTCCAAGTTGTTCTTGGCCTGCCCCGTTTCATTCTATACACTCGAGTCTTTAATTAGTAACGCATTAAGAGTTCTTGAAAGTATTGTAATTTTATACAACAATCTGACAAATTATTGTATTGACTAATGTTGAAATATTACGGCAGCAGTCCAACCATCTCAAAAAATATATACAAAATGCATGCATCTTATTAACAAAACAAAAAGGGTACAGAAAGACCGCTACTTACAGTCCGGAAATCACCTTTCTTCAAGCGTAGAGTAACTTATAAAGAAGTTGATACACATTTTATATAATTGGATTGCACAGTATACACCAAAATTCAGAATATTAAATAAAAATTGAGGAACTTTAATAAGGTAGGCTCCTAACAAGTAGTCGTACTGTCACGTGACATGACGTCAGAGCCTGTAGCCTATAAAATAATTTACGTTAAAGTCCTAGAATTTGTTTATTGATAAAATTCCTATTGTTTAAAAATTTGCCACCAGATGCATGAGTTTTTAGTAGTTTCTTAGAATTGCACATTTAATCTTAGAATTTCTTAAAGATATTTCCAGACCACGCCCCCATTAAAACAGAAAACTAACAGTATGCGCAAATTTGTAAATTCGGCAATTAGGCCTAGATAGGCCTTCTCATTTATAATTTGTGTTGAAATATTTTATTATACAGTTGTTTTGAAAAAAAAGTGATTATTGAGAAAACAAGCATTGCATGGAGTCGTATCAGGTTAATGCCAGATCGAGGGATAAGGTAGATGAAACCCGTATTATTGAAGATCTGTAGCATTCAAAGATGCCGGCTGACCGGTCTTTTCGCACCATCACAGAGGCGGATTAAATGGATGAATGCGCCAGTAAGGAGAAATGATGGAATTATTTTTTTGGCAGGAGAAAACGGAAGAAACCCCGAGAAAAACCTTGGTTCCGATTCGTCCACATACCCCATATGAAATGACCGAGACACGAACTCGGGATTCAGAATTGGAGGGCTAGTGTCTAACCTCTTGCGCCACGGTACATAACTATACAATTGGTTTTGGTTGTTTTGTAACAGTAACTTGTTAAAAATTCACATAATCCATTACTTATTTTTGGTGCTGCCATCTTTTAAAGAAAAATCATATTACTTCCAAGCTTTATTGGTGACTGTTGGGTGACAGCAGAGGTCACCGATCGTGTGAGTCGACCTTGGTGGTCAGATGTAACGCGTTCCCTTCGTATTCCCTTCTGTATCCAGATTTGCAGGTTCGATAAGGTCAAAGGAAGTTTTCGTTTTCGTGGTAATTAAAATGACATCGTTCTCATGTTACAAGTGCGTCAACTTTATAGGGCATCACGTTGGCCTGCGGATCTGTCGGGTTCGAGACCGGCCTTGGTCTATAGATTTTTTTCAGACAGGAAGATTCGAGGACACAATTTCATTCGGAGGAGAATTAAAAGTTGCAGGCCTAGGCATGTCTTTCATCAGTTTTATCAAAAAGAACATGGCACATTAAAGAACTCACAGATATACAAAGGAATGACTGTCAAACTCAACAGATACTTATGTTAATTATGTCCATAGAGTCGCAATTACTCTTGTAGCAGAAATATGGGACATTACAACCCATTAAAAACAGGGAATTCGATAAACCTGGAACATAATTATTCAGATTGTTGTCATCAATTGTCTCTTGCCAGAATAAGAAAGAGAAGTAAGTTACAAGAGCCAAATGATGAAGTAATAAATTAGATATAGGCCTAATTTTTACTGATTTAATAGCTTTAAGTAAATGTGCAACTAAATTGAAAATGACAATTTCCCAGAAAACAACTAGCTTATTTCTTAGTTTTTTTTTTTAATTTTGTTGAACCTCAATCTTATTATTTAGATGGTTGTCACCATTTGTCTCTTGCTAGCCTAAGAAAGAGAAGTAGCCCTACAATGGCCAAATATTGAATAAATAAAATTATCATTTTTGGCTCAACTGCACTTCTACTAGCGCTTGATTTTCAGTTATATTGTTGTAAACTATAGCTCTTCTTCTGCATTTACTAACATTATTTAATATTTTAAACTTTTTCAAACAATTTTTATAACATTATTAGACAATTTTGAAGTATTTATTTAAATATGGAAATCACAATATTATGACAGACAATATTGTGATGCTAACTGCTATTTTCTCCACATAGTATATTATTTAGTGTATGATTTTTATATCGCTGTTTTGGTTTATCACTGGTTGGATCATCGTTAGGAGTGATAAGTAAGTGTACACCCATTTTGAATAAAGGTTTGGTAATTTTAATATTTTTGATATATATTTTTAACATAGATTTGGGGATTTGTTACAAATATTAGTCATTTAAATTTCATAGCGACGGATAGTAATCAAGGATGATAATCCATATGTGGTTCGATTGTGGGTTATCGCTGGCTCTAGAAACTCTGGCGCATGTGCTCTGTTGTTCTATAGGACTTTGAAAATATTTCACACTAGTTTAAGTGCAGTTTTTCCTAATTTTTTTCTGGGTTGACAGTTTTAAGTAAATGTGGAACTAAATTGAGAACTGACAATTTCCCAGAAAACATTTAGCTTATTTTTTTATATATTATTATAATTGATAAACCTTAAACTTTATTCAGATGATTTTTGCCAGTTATCGCTTGCCAACCTAAAGAGAAGTTCAATATTGATCAAATACAATTAATAGAATCTGATGTAATTTTATCTGGGTTGATAGTTTTAAGTAGGCCTAAATGTGGAACTAAATAGAACCTGACAATTTCCCAGAAAAATCTAGCTTATTTCTTTGTTCTTTTTTAGTAGTTCAATTGAATAAATAATGGGTAATTTACAGAATTTCTTGGATAATCTTAAGGTTACCCTAACCTTATATTTGCCATTTTTGCCCAGTATAGGTTATTAGTTAGGTACCTTATAATTTTTCTCTTCAAATATGATTTATCCATCATTGAGATGTATGAAATTAATAATAAAAATATTTCAATTAGTTTAGCTTTTGAAGCGTTGGAATGGTCATTGAAAATTTTATGAACCATCTTTGTAGAAAGTTAAAAAATTAGTATAGAGAAACTTGGAATTTGTTCACTTTAGATATGTAGATATGAAAAGTTATATGTATTGTATTTTTATTTTACTGTTTCATATTTTATTTGTTGTTCAAAATTAATAGTATATGTTCATAAATTAATTATGTGAATAACATTATGAGGTTTTCAATTAGCAATTAGTAAAAATTAATAAAATGAGTCTTATCTCACTTCGTGTTTGTCAAGCATAGAAACTACAGTTTTCAAGACGAATCCCTCTCGTCTTCAGCAATCATTACGACTTGTAATGAAGACTTGTGCTTGAAGAACATGAAGTACGAGGTGAGATAGACTCATTTTATTAATTATTATTAGTGGTATATGTCCTCTGTGTCAACAGGCAGATTTGTATTATATTATAGCTAACAAATTATTTCGGTCAAGAACAAACATGTAACAAATGTTGCAATATTACCAAATAATACAGTGAACAATTCCTCTTTAACATTAGTCATTCATATTAGCGTTTTATGTTTATCAATAAACAATCTTAAAACATAACCAAAAAATAACCTAAATACAATCTTTGTTAGATTTATGACACATAAAAGAACATCAAGGAATAAGAAACCTCTGTAATCATTTAGGAAACCCAATGTTCATTATAATCTGATAATTCAACAATTGATTAGAAGACTAATCGAAACATGTTCGAGAACAAATCAACATTAAATTGAGGTAAGATAGTATAGACTCAAAAAACTTGAATTCAACAATTGTTTAGTAATAAGATTTTATAAAAAGCAACGCTAATGCGTAAGCTCGGTTATTACTTAGTAGAAGTCGTTGAATAGTTCAAGGTTGGGAGAGATATTTTTGTTAGCTTTAGTTAAATTGAATGAATGGTTAGGTTTCCTAACTAATTATAGTAGTCCAATTCATGAAGTTAATGTTGGTGTACACTTTGAGTATTATATTCTTGCTCACTGCCATGTCAAGTTATTTGACTAATTGTTGTTTGGGACAATGAAGACTTCTCATATTTGGTTGTTTCTTCAAAGAATGCCATTAAATGTTGATTGTTGGTGGAGAGCATTAACAAAGACCGCACATATTTGCCAAGCCGAATGTTTGCCTAAAAAATAGGAAAATAATACCAAGATCTCTTAGCAAAATTTGTCTGTCCTTCAGCACTCTGCTTTGAATTATGATGCTAATGACTTCTGATAAAAAGAAGTCTTAATACATTGATTTAAAATCCCTTAAGCAGCCAGGGATTGAATGCAAGCCATGATATGAATATTTTAAGTACATATTCCATCCATAGTAATTCTGCCCGAGGGCAGGTCTTTCACTGCAACCATAGCATTTTCATGCTATGCTTTGCAGCTTTATTAGGGAATTGTAGATGTGGTAGCTTCCCGTTGCTTTCCACACTGGTGAAGGATGATGATGAAGATGAGATGATAATGGTAAGGATGATGATGATGGCCATATGATTTCGGGGACCATTTGGGCCTTAAAGTTTTCCTGATATTTGTCTTACAGGTGAGGAAAAACCCCGATAAAAACCTCACCCAGAAAAACTGCCCGACCGGGGATCGAAAGCGGGCCCGCTGCGTGACAAGGCAGCATGCTACCTCGAGACCACAGCAGTGGACAAGTACATATTGGTACTTGTAAAAATTAAACATTTTTTTGTTAATGTTTCAGAGTAAACAGAGTCCAGTGGAAGAGCTTCTCCGTCAGGCTGATCAGCTGATTTCTACACAGAAACCACGTGCAGAAGTATATGCAGCTATGGCAGAATCTCTCGGCTTGGCTTGGAAGGATGTTAACTCACATCTAGAACAACGGAAACAAATATTAGATCTCAATGTTACATATCAAAGGTAAATATAATTATATTCTGATGCTCCAATGGTTCACCTAAATTATTTATTTATTTAACCTGATGGAGTTAAGACCGCAAAGTCTTCTCTTCCACTTCACCAGGGTTAAATTATACATACAATAAGAATTATGATAAATGATACATAATAGATAATTATAGACTATACAATATAAAGTTGACAAGAGAAAGAAAGAAAAATAGTAATAATATTAATAATAATAATAATATTAATAATGATTATAGTATAATATAATAATAATAATAATAATAATATATCTATCTATCTTTGGGTTTTTACATCTGCTGCCGTCTTCCCGTGCCAAACCTCCAAAGCCTACGATCTTGGGCATCTTCGATGCTTAGCCCTCTAGCTTGCATTACTGTCTTCATGTTTTCCTTCCATGTTAACTTTGGTCTCCCTCTTTTCTTCTTTCTGTTCGGATGCCATTCATATAGTTGCTTCGGCCATCGCTCATCTACCATTCTTAAAACACGTCCTAACCACTTTAATTCCTTCTCCTCAATTCCTTCAATTATGCTTTCTCCTGCTTTCATTATGTTTCTAATTTCCTTATTTGTGACATGTTCTAATTTAGACTTTCTGGCACTTTTGCGTAAATAATCCATTTCTAGAGCTATTAGTCTATTCTTGTAGTACTTATTGATTGTCCATACCTCACTTCCACATATTGCAACGGATTCCACCAATTATAATAATATTAATAATAACAAAAATAATAACCTATAATTAGATTAAGAAAATGGCTTGATAAAGAAAGTTTAAAATATAAAGGAATAATAAAAGTATACATGGAACATGGTTATATATTATATTGTCTAAGGAAATATCAAGTGAGTTTCTTTTTAAACTGTTTTTGAGTCAGGCAGTCCTTGATATGTGAGGAGAGGGAATTCCAGATTCGGGTGGCTGAAATAAGAAAGGATGAGAAATAGTGAGATATTCGATGTAGAGGAACAACTAGAGTTAAATTTTCTCTCGATCGTGTGTTCAAGTTATGGTGGGAGGACAGTGAATGAAAGCGAGTAGAAATATAAAGGGATGATGAGGCAGACAAAATGTTGTTTAAGAAGCAGATGCAATGTATCTTTTGCCTGTCTTCCAATCAAAGCCAAGACAACATTTCAAATACCGAGTTATGTGGTCTGATTTACGTAGATTGCATATATAACGTGCACAAGCATTATGAACTCGTTGCAGTCTTATTTACTGTCACAATGAAACCCGAAGTTTCACATAAACTTGTAAAGACATAAACTCTCCATACACTCTATCTTGAACTGATATTTTGAACATTTATTGTATAATTCATTATCCTCTACTTATGGTTAATGTTATTCTCATATCTCATTCTTGATCTACTGAGTGAGCACTTTCTCCGTGGTTTTCCTGCAAGAAGTTTCCATCCCCATCTTTCATTCACGCCACAATCTCTGCTCATCACAGTATACATGGCTTAACTATTTTTACTACATCTGGTTTCACATATTGATCACATAGTTTTCTCCTATCATCTCTCCTAGGCCATCCAAAAAATGTTGTAAGCTCTTTATGTTTGAATACTTGTAATTTTTACTCCTTCTTAAAATAAGAAACCATGTTTCACGTCTATATAATAGAACTGGATAAAACATTGTTTTATATTAATTAATAAATAGTTGGATTTGACAACTCACCTCATAATTGTAGATTTCTTGACTAGTTTCGATACTCTATATATAATTCTCAATTCCATCTAACTGTTGAATTGGTGGTTAGCAATTTGTAGGTTGCTTTCTGCTCCCCCTGTTGGCTGACTGATGAACTTCAAATTAAATATTTTTCCCTGGTGGTTGTCGAATAACTCAATTTATTCATTAAATAAATCTCATAGTGTCACTTCTTTAATATTAATAATAGTTTTATATATTTTTAGTTAAAACTTTTTTTTAAATTTGGTATGAATGCATAATAGCGTGCATTTCAGGAGTTGAGCCTATGTTTATTTTCTTTCTGTGTCTCATTCATATTTGTTGCTATTCTTCCAAGTATTTGGATTCCATCACTTCTTCAATTTTTTTAAAAATTTGTTGTCAAATGTACATTTACATTTAAATGTTTATATGTATGTAGCTAATGTTCTGGAGTTATTCTCCTTCTTGCTTCCAGTACTTGGATGTCATATCTTGATAATTTTGAAGAGCTATACAATTTGTTCTCTGTGTATTTCCACACCATGAGAAATGTGTGACCATATTAAAATTTTATATGACACACATAATTTGTTTGCTTAGATTTTTATTGATATTCTCTGTAGTAGACATTCAACTCCAAGATGAAAGTTAAAAATTAAATTGTATCTGTTGGTAGGTGCCGTTGTCCTCAACTTTGTTAATATATTGTATATAAAATTAACTGGAGCGCTTTCGGAAGTTATCTTCCATCTTCTGCAGGTTGAGTTTTTGCTACTTGTTGTTGTTGTGTACGGCGATTTATGCTCCAGCTGCTACAAACAGTTGAGTATACATCACGGTATACAACAACAACAAGTAGCAGAAACTCAACCTGCAGAAAATGGAAGATAATTTCCGAAAGCGCTCCAGTTAATTTTATATACAATATATTAACAAAGTTGAGGACGACGGCACCTACCAACAGGTACAATTTAATTTTTAACTTTCATCATATGACTTCACCTCAACGGAATTTGATATGAATTTTACTAGTATACATTCAACTATATTTTAAAAATAAAATGTTATGTTTGTAGCCGAGCAGAGGATTGTATGGACAGAATGAGAGCTTTAGAGATTGCTTGCCAGGACTCAGCATTACCTGTAGAAATAGAAGCTGTAAGAGAACTTCTTACGAAAATCCACGAATTGAAAAGACTGATGCTTGAGTCTCTGATGGTATCTTTGCAAGATGGGAAACTGCTGTTGGAGAAATTGAGAGAAATTTCCACTCAGGGCACATTGGATTCCAGGCCTGACCACATTAAAACATCTTCAGAGTATGGTAAGTATATCTCTCTATTTTCTTCTATTTCTCTATAAAATATTTTAAATTTAGAATAATTGTCTATGAAGTCAAAATAAGTATCAGAAATTTTACATCTTACAAAATATGATCCTCTTACCAGGACAAGTTTCAGAGACCATCATCGCCGTTCTCAACTAAACTGCAACTCCTATTGTATTTTTAAAATAAACTGCAACTGTTTGAATGGAGACAGTGACTGGTAAAGGGGAATATATGTCTTGAGATAATATATCTATATTATAGAGCTTCAGATTTTTTATTTTATGAGGGTGGATCGGAAAATAACACAACAATTCAAAAAATTAATAGGTAAAAAACCACACACAAATGAACTACCATCTTTTAATAAATTAATGAGTCATTTAACATCTTAAAAGATGTTAAAATGACTCATTAATTTATAATAAAGAACCTCATAATGTTTTCCCAATTTTAACTTTGAATACCATCTTTTAGTTACTTTTCTACATAGTCTCTCAACTTTCCCAACACATTTCCCCCATCATGGTATCAGTTTCAGTATATAATTTTTTAAGTAAAATTTAATACTTACCTCATATTCTACTTCTTCTTAGACCAGTTTCAAGACCTTATTCAGTTCCATCCTCAGTATTTTCACAACCATAGTTGTGTCGTTATGAAGAGCTGCCTCCTGCCCTTCTGTTAGTAGACTGAAAAACCTCAAAATCAAATCATTTTACCTGGTAATTTCAAAGTTTATTAGTTTCTCCTTTTTGTTTTTTGAATGTTGATTTTTTTCCTAAACTGTGAGCTCATTAGGTTTTTCTATTTGTTTTATTAATTTAGCCTTTCTTTCGATTTTATGTTTTTCTGACCATGCATGGGCTGCTACTGCAGATTTTTCTACTTCCACATTCTTAACATTCCTGAGATGTTTCTTCATTCTGGTTTTTAAATTTCTCTTTGTTTTCCCTATGTAGACTTTATCACATTCCCCACATTATTCTGATAAATCCTTGATTTGTTGTATTCTTCTATTTTCTCATTTTTGTTGGATCTAATTAATCTAATGATGCAGAAGTCATTTCTCGGTGCCAACTGTATGTTGAAATTTTGTCATGTTCAGAGAAGTCTGTTTGGTTGCATACAGCTGATTGCTCTTCTGCATCTGTCTCAAAATGAATACCGGTATGTTTTAGGCATTTACTGGTATGCCCATGACTCATCACCAGTGACAATTCCTTTCAGAAAGACATGCCCTTCTGCATCATAATGGCATTAAGTGGTCCAATTTAACATTTTCCAATACTGTTATTTTAACACAGTTCCAATAATGGATCATATTATAATATTATAATAATATTATGAAAAGAAAAATTAATGTCCGAACCAGGAATCGAACTGAGGTCCAATCTTAACTTTTAGTACATAAAAATCCTAGCCCTACTTATTATTCTCAATCAGAAAGTTTTTAGCTTGTAATTTTTTACTGAGTGATATACGTATGTACCCCATACATCCCACATGGCAACATGGGTGCTCCCTAGCAGGAGTTTTTTAACTAAGTTAATTTAGTTACTCTTATTTACCTATAGATGTCAACAAGTAACATGTGGTTAGCACATTACATCAATGGGACATCAAGTAGCAACTAAGGTATTATTTGGGAATTTTTAACCTTATGAGGCTCAATTAATAAGAATTAAATGAATCGTGATTTCTTCTTACCTCATACTTCTATGTTTTTTAAACACAGCACTGCAGTATCGGCGACCCATTGTCGTCATCGTCAGCTGTTTTCACGACTGTCAATTCTTTCTTCTGCCGGTAATCATCCAAACTGTCCATCTGGTGTTTAGAAAATGATTCATTCAAAAGAACACCAGATGGCAGTTTGGAGAATAATTCCTTCAAAAGAACACCAGATAGCAGTTTGGATGATTACCGGCAGAAAAAAGAATTGACAGTCGTGAAAACAGCTGACGATGACTACAATGGGTCGCCGATACTGCAGTGCTGTGTTTAAAAAAACATAGAAGTATGAGGTAAGAAGAAATCACGATTCATTTAATTCTTATTAAGGTATTATATTTAAATTAATGTTGGGAAGTAAACATTATGAGGTTATATCAGTAATAGTGAGTGGAGAACATATTTTTAATGCCTCATCTCATACAATTTCAAATTTCTTTGATAGCGACGGTTTGAGACAATATCTTGTCCCTCTTCATGAATGGAAATCATGATTGAAAAGGGACAAGATATTGTCTGAAACCGTCTGTATCAAAGAAATTTGAAATTGTATGAGGTGAGTCGTTAAAAATATGTTCTCCACTCACTATCAATAACTAAGGTATTACTTGATTGAACAAAGAAATTTTGCTTTCTATTCAGGCTTGTGGTTCTTTTACAAGCCTGAAAATCTTCAGACTCGGGATCCACAAACTTAAAGTCATTTCCGGAGGACTTGTCCTTTGGATTTCTTCTCCCAAAAATCCATTGGCACTGGCCAGATTTGAAGCTGCAACCCTTGGGACAAGAAGAGATTTGTGATATTCTATACTTTACATTTTTAGGATATAAAAAAAATAATTGTGTTAACTGATATTTACTCATATTTTATTTACCAAATGAGTGTTGCAGTTAAGAAAAAAATTATAATTGTTTTTACAGCAATATCACAGGTTGAACATTGGTTAGAAAATCTTCATGACCGGCGCAGACTGTTGGAGATTGCGTGGCAGAGTCGTAAAACTGAACTGGAACAATGTTTAGGTCTTGCACTGTTGGCCAGTGATTTGAAGGAATTAGAAGAAGTGTTGTTGGTTCGTAAAGAAGCTTTAACACAAGGCAGCGACCATCTGGGAGACTCTTCTGCCAGTGCAGAGTTATTGTTACATGAACACAAGAAATTGTTACCAGAGGCTAAGGTATTCTTAATGATTTATTTCATGTGTACAGTCAGTGTTTAACCTAAAATTTGACTGGGACAGGAGAACTCATCCAGTGAAAAAGCCTGCCGCAAGACTACAAAACCATCCCCAGCTGATGATTAAGATAGCAATGTCCAACCCTACCTATCTCAGTCAGTTAACTTGGTAACTCTGCCAAGTGAAGCCTATTTAAGTTACTAGTCCCAGTCAGAAAGATAGCAACAGTTATACTAGATTTTGTTTCTTTGGAGTGAGCTGCATATAATATTAGTATTTTAGTAAAATCCATTATAGACTTCAAGATTATAATAATTATGTTGACTATTAAAATTATAAAATTCCATTGAACTATAATCAGATATAAAATTTAAAAATATAAAATTATATAATTAATTATATTAAATTAATGTTGGGAAGTAAACATTATGAGGTATAATCATTAAAATTCATCGGAGAACATATTGTTTAAACAACTCACCTCATAGGATTCATGCTTCCATGATATCGCGATTTCACCTGTTAAGATACTGTTTTCATCAGTTTTTTTATTATATAAATCTGGTTCCCCATACCATGACCAAGTACAAGAATTAAATAAAGAAACTATGCTAGATAATAAATAGGGACAAGAACAGACCTGGTGATATGGGCATTAAGCCCGAGGAAACCCAGGGGGACGGTGGTTCGGCTCTTAAATAAAAGCTATCCTGAGTACATTAATCTCAATATTACATTTGTTTTATTTTATATTTATTTTTTCTTCTTTATCTGATTTAATTATTTGTTTTAATTATCTTCGATACCATTAACTAGTTTCATTGGGTTTTATATTGATATTTTATGTTATAATTTCATTTAATGATTGTATTGTTTCGTTGTTTATATATATATAGTACCCAGGTTATATGGCGACATCCAAAATACAAACTCAACTATTAACAACAATTTTCATTTTGAAACATTAAAACAACATGACTATTTTTTGACGATAAAGGAGTCATCATGCCTTTGAGCAAAGATAAGGGATGTGGTGGTTTTGAGTCTACATGGGAAAGAAATTTCTCATGGAATTTCGGCCTGTTTGGGATTAGTGCACATACAACATCATGAGGAATTTGGATAACTATAATGAATAACCACTCCAGGTTGAGAAAACCAGCTATAATGGCTGGGGGACTCAACATCATGATCACCCCTATAGGCCTATTGACTGGATGATTGTCCACCTCTGTAAATAGTACATGTGGATGTGAGGCTAGTAGTCTAATGCAAGGCCAAGAGCCTTCTAAGTCTGTTACACCATGGAATTTTATTTAAAACCAGTTTTTGGACCATGGTACATCAGTGTGATATTAATGTTTGTTGGTAGTTCTAATCCTGTAAAGAGGGTAGTCTTACTGGGTGCATTCTTGATTAAGATAATTTTGTCGTTAATTTCATTTAAATTTTCTATCTCTTCCAGTATGTTAACATTTTCAATGATTCTCTCTCTCTCTCTCTCTCTCTCTCTCTCTCTCACTATGGATTACAATAAAGATGTTTTCTATTTTTACCATGTTAATAGTAAACAAAGTTGAAGAAGACGATATCTTAAGAGGTTTAAGTAAAATTTCATCATCTTGCCTCATATTCTTCTTCTTAGACCTGTTTCAGGACCTTCTTCAGTTTCATCCTCAGTATTTTCATGGTTCTTCAAGATGACATAACGGTCCTGAAAATACTGAGGATGGAACCGAAGAATGTCCCAAAGAAGAATAATATGAGGAGAGGTGATAAAATTTTATTTAAATAAATAATACCTCACAAATGTTAATTCCTAAAAAGTTAATCTTAAGATGTATTAATTCTTACAATTTTACATTCTAGAATTTTATATTCTATATATATATATATTGTAACAAATATCTTGAATTAACTTTTATAGGAATTAATCACTATGAGGTTTAATTTATGGTGAAATTAAATGTTTCTTACCTCTCCTCATATAAATTTTCTAAGTTGATCGCGATTTCGAGACTATAACTGTCTCATCCTCAGAACTTTCTTGGCGACTGATGTTATGTCGATCGGAAGAAAATAAATAAATTTAAAAGACGAAAATTAATAAATGAAAGCACACTTATAAAAGAAACAGAAAAAATAAAATTCAAGAAATTCACTTACCATCCATTGAAACACTATAAATTTCAAAAAAATTTCAAAAAGTTTAATATAAGATTAGCACCAAAGAATGAATACAGCCTTAATAGGATAATTAAAACCAATAAAAATGAAAGAATTGAAAATGAAAACAAATCAGGAATTTATCAGATCAAATGCAGGGATTGTGACAAAATTTATATTGGAAAAACGAAAAGAAATTTGAAAACAAGGGTGAAAGAACATCTTAGAAACATCAAAAATGGAGAAGTGGAAAAGTCAGCAGTAGCTGCTCATGCTTAATCCAAAAAACATTTAATTGAATCAAAAGCCAGTCTAATTAAACAAATAGACAAACAAAAGGAACTCACGGTTTGGGAAAAGATCCACATTCAGAAAAACAAAGGAAAACTTATGAACTTCGAAATTCCCGCAAATTTGACCTGATCCAGAGGTTCATCGGTCCACCAACAGAGGGAAGAAGAAGAGTTTCTTCCAATCGGCATAACACCAGTCGCCAAGAAAGTTCTGAGGATGAGACAGTTATAGTCTCGAAATCGCGATCAACTTAGAAAATTTATATGAGGAGAGGTAAGAAACATTTAATTTCACCATAAATATCTTGATGTTCATTTTCTTTTAAGGCTTAGCCCAGAAGCCTAAGGGTAGTTCATCATCATCATCATCATCATCATCACAATATTACAGTCTTATTATGGGCCTCAGCTTCCTTCAGGATTTTCTGACAGGTTGATTTCTCTTTAGTCATATTCCACTAGTTCTTGATACCCAGTTTTTTTATGTCCTCCAAAATACTTCATCAATCCATTTTCTATCCAGTCTTCCAACTCTTCATCTCCTCATTTTTTTTTTTTTTTAAATAATGTTTTCAATTTCCATTTCCTCCACATGACTTGTCCATCTAGCTATTTTAATTGAGGTAACTATGTCAGGTGATTTATATAGCTCATACATTCTTTGTTGTATCTTATTTTTGAGGTACCATTTTCTTCAATTGGTCCATACATCCTCCTCAAATTTTTTCTTTTTTTTAAATTGTTCAACTATTTTATTTGAAGAGAAAAATATATACCTGAATCGGGATTTGAACCCGGTGTCTCTGGTTCTGTACCCAGCACTCTGTTCATTGAGCTACCAGGCTCCCAATTCAAACACATGTTAATTCTCTCCTTTTTATGAATTCCCATGTGCTGAGGCTATGAACTTTTTCTTCTACACGCTGTCTGTGGTTTCTTTAACAAGAAGACTTTATTGAGAATTAACACCATATTTATAGCCAGTGAATCTTATTTTCAATCTTACATATTAAATTTATCACTTCTCACTGAACAACAAATTTTATTGGAGGAGAAAATTATAGCCTGAATCAGGATTTTGAACGCCAGTGCTCTGATCACTGAGTTACCAGGCTTTTCATCAAATTTAGTAGTAAATACCTATGTTTCATTTCCATACATCAAGACTGGTTCCTAGGCTAGTTATCAAGGAGAAAATAATTAGAATTTTTCGTATAATTAACAATAAATTTTGAAAGAGTTAAAGAAAAATAATTAACATGTATGAATAATATTTAATTAATGTTGGGAAGTAAACATTATGAGGTATAATCATTAAAATTTATTGGAGAACATATTGTTTAAAAATTGTGAAATTGAAAAATCTGCAATTGCTGCACATAGTTTATTAGAACATCATAAAATTGGAAGAGAAGCTAAACTTTTAAAACAAGTAGAGAAACCTTTGGAATTGACAGTTTGGGAAAAAATATACATTCAGAAAAACAAAAATAGATCAATGAATTTTGATATCCCTAACGAAATTACATTGATTTCGAAGTTCATAAATTCAACCATAGATGGCAGCACTGAAGATGGCGACAATAGAATAGTTGACGGCCGAAGAATTTCGTCAGTCGGAGTTATGGCTGATGATGAACATGACTATGTTTGAAATCGCGATATCATGGAAGCATGAATCCTATGAGGTGAGTTGTTTAAACAATATGTTCTCCGATGAATTTTAACATGTATGAATACTGTTCTTCTATTCCTCTTTCAATCGTAGTTCTCTGCTCATGGGCAGGTTTTTCATTGAAATCTCAGCATTCTTCACTTCCTTTGTCCTTATTTTCTCTTCATGTCTGCTTATAATTCATTTATCTTTATGTTGACGATTTTATTACTAATTTAACACTTCTCATTGAAGGATAAATTATATTTTGAAGAGAAAAATTTTCGCCTAGACCGGGACTCGAACCCGGGATCCTTGACTTTCCGGGCCAAGTGCTCTACCAACTGAGCTACCGAGGCGAGTTAGGATCTAGACGCAAATTTTTCTCTTATGTACGTTGTAATTCCCTCGCGCCAAATGCTTGAAACCATAGCTTCTATCTTTGCAAATGGCGGCTTCTTAGTTAAGAAGACATTTATTGGGAATTTAACACTACTTTATAGCCAGTAGGGCTTCTATTGACGATTTTATTATTAATTTAACACTTCTCATTGAAGGATAAATTATATTTTTAAGAAGCCGCCATTTGCAAAGATAGAAGCTATGGTTTCAAGCATTTGGCGCGAGGGAATTACAACGTACATAAGAGAAAAATTTGCGTCTAGATCCTAACTCGCCTCGGTAGCTCAGTTGGTAGAGCACTTGGCCCGGAAAGCCAAGGGTCCCGGGTTCGAGTCCCGGTCTAGGCGAAAATTTTTCTCTTCAAAATATAATTTATCCTTCAATGAGAAGTGTTAAATTAATAATAAAATCGTCAATAGAAGCCCTACTGGCTATAAAGTAGTGTTAAATTCCCAATAAATGTCTTCTTAACTAAGAAGCCGCCATTTGCAAAGATAGAAGCTATGGTTTCAAGCATTTGGCGCGAGGGAATCACAACATACATAAGAGAAAAATTTGCGTCTAGATCCTAACTCGCCTTGGTAGCTCAGTTGGTAGAGCACTTGGCCCGGAAAGCCAAGGGTCCCGGGTTCGAGTCCCGGTCTAGGCGAAAATTTTTCTCTTCAAAATATCTTTATGTTGTTTACTTCTTCTTCCCCAGGAATTTATTCCATCCACCATTCCTTCAAGTACATCCTTCAACAGACAGTTACTTCTTACCCAGTGATTAGGAATTTTCTTCTTTATCACTTCCATTATCATATTACTCCTTGATCTAAATACTACTACTTTTACTTTTATTTTGAGTGTCCAATTCACTTGTTACTTTTTACACCATAACCATATTTATACCATTTTCCATCTTCACTCCTCATTGCATCTTAGTGCTTAGGTCTCTGATTTGCATATTGCCATCACTTTACTAGTTTTGTTTTAGAACTTCATAGAAATTGTTTTTTTTAGAACTTCATAGAAATTGTTTTTTTTTCCTGTTAAAAAATTATTTTATTGTTTTATTGAATAGTTACTCCAAAAACAGATCTAACCCATAAACTGCTACTCATGGCTAACTAATTTCTTCCGCCATTTTGTTACATATAGATCACTATTTGCTTGAATGCCAACTTTTAAAAATAAATAAAACAGGTCTGGAAGAGAGCAGGGATAGTTTTACATGCACCATGCTATGACATTCTCCGGATAGATAGGCAACTATTCAATTATTATATTGGCTTAGGCTTTAACGGCCGGAGTTACAATGATGATCTTGTAGAAGATTTCCGGGCTGTTGGCTGTGGTCTTGAGGAACTACAAGCCTCAAGACCATGGTCAACAGCCCAGAAATCGAGTTACTATGATGATCTTGTAGAAGATTTCCGGGCTGTAGGCCGTGGTCTTGAGGAACTACATGCCTCAAGACAACGGCCAACAGCCCAGAAATCGAGTTACTATGATGATCTTGTAGAAGATTTCCGGGCTGTTGGCCGTGGTCTTGAGGAACTACAAGCCTCAAAACCATGGCCAACAGCCCGGAAATCTTCTACAAGATCATTATATTCAATTATTATTACCCTTTGCTAATGGATACAGTGAAAACAAAAATTGTAATTTACAGGAACTTCAGGATCGAGCACTAAAAATAACAAAAGCCACAGAGAGATTGGTTTCTTCAGGACATTTTGCATCAGAACAAGCAACTGCACAAGCATACAGTGTTCTTAATTTGAGTGCTGAATATTTGGATGCGATCGAACAGAGGGAAGCACTGCTATGTCGTGCTATTGCATTCTTCCGCTCTGCTCACACTGTAAGTATTTAAACTCTTTGAGAACAGTTTTTACTTTGATCATCACTACATTAACCCTTAACCGGAGTTGTGGGGTCTTTTATGATACCAATGAAACTGGACACCCCTGACATTCTTTTAAAATCCATTTTTTTTTCGTAATCCTTGTGTAGCTTTCCCTTTGTTTAATATTAACCCTTAGCCATGGTCTGTAACCTGTAAGTACTGTTACTGTCTCTGTGTATAAGTAAAATAAAGGGTGGTATCCTTTACGGCCCCACAACTCCAGTAGTGTTCCAGTATTTTTGTTGAACGTTAGTTTATGTAACAATGGTATAGTTGGTGTTAATATGGCCTATCATGCTCGTAAACGTGTATCAGTGCTTGATACTGATCTCCTGGTCTTTGAAAAGATCCTGACTATAATTATTCTGAACATGAAACAGATTCAGAACTAGAATATGACACTGAAATTTTTTAGCATATCCTTCCAAACAAACAGGAAACCTACAATAGACATCACAGAGTAAGGGTTTAGAGATGATCAAACAATTATTTCGCATGTACCTGAAAAAGATAAAGCTGCCATTATGCTGTCTAACATGCACCATTCGGAATGTACTGATCCTGAGGCATGCAAACCACAAACTATATTCGTATTTTTATAATAGTACGGAAGAGGGAGTAGATTCCTTTGAACAAAACATTTTTACATATAGCACAAGCAGGCGAAGATGGAGATGGTCCCTTGGCTGTCTGCTATGCTATTCTGAACAAAACTGATGTCAATTGTTAGGTATTCCAATCATCTTTCAAGGATTACAAGCCTATTTCTCACTTTGAATTCCTGAAAAATTTAGGCTGACAATTTACTGAGCCATACCTAAACGAAAGACTTGTAAATGATCGACTACCAAAAGAACTCAGAATGATTGTTTCCAGGATTTTGAAGAAACCATTTTCGAAGAATGGAATTGTGTCTTCGTTCAAACGAAAAGAAAACGAAACAATATTGTGTTAGATGTGTTAGACCAATGTGCCAGAACATGCTGATCAGTTATGTGGAGAATTAGGAACATTCTATTATGAAAGAAAGTTTTTGTAAATTATGTGGGGTTTTTATTCAGTGTATTTTGAAATTTCAGTGAAAAAATGTGTGTGAACACAAAATCTGACAAATTCATTCTATAGATGTTCGTGGTAATTATTGTTCTATTTTTCACTACACTTGTGCTATATCCTGTAATTTAGCTTTTATTCAGTGTATTTTGAAATTTCAGTGAAAAAATGTGTGTGAACACAAAATCTGACAAATGCATTGTATAGACGTTCGTGGTAATTATTGTTCAATTTTTCACTACACGTGTGCTATATCCTGTAATTTAGTGAATTTCCCTCCCCCAAATGATCCATATTATTCCACAATCAGTTAGTTAAATAAACAAACTATTTTATAATTCTATTTTTCACAATAAATACAAATACAACTGCACGTACTATCACATTTTCTGTTGGTATCTTTTTTCAACCCCACAACTCCACTAATGGCACACAAAACGCACAACTCCAGTTAAGGCTTAAGATCTAGTAACTATTGACAGTGAAAGAATGTGAGTGCAGAATGAGGAAAGTGAGAGAAAATGCAAGTGTGTCACTTCCAATTCCTCACAGTATTACACAAAATTGTCTTAGGTGTCACATATTGTCGCGATTTGTTTCAAGACATGTTTTGTATATCCTACTTTATTTTTACATATAGTTCATGGGATTTTATTAATCACCTCAAGATCACTGCTTAGCTGCCACTTCGAATCCAGTTTATTTCTATAGTTACGTGGGTTGGCATAGGTTTCACATTGAATAATGCAATGCTGTACTGTATTTTAAGACATGAGGGGAAGGGGATTTACCGTCTACTGTGACTAATGAAATCATATTGACATAGTTGTGTTTTGTTATTTTTTATTTAGTTTTAAAAAGAAGCCCTCCACCTGGGTCCCAAATTTGTACCTTTATCAGTCCATGTGAAGTTTGTGGTGAACAAATCAGTCAGGGCAGACTTTTCATGGACATTCTTCCATTTTCCTCTATAAAAAATAAATGTCTCATTTTTCCATACTTACGTCATCCATTTCATTTCATCTATCCATATAATAGTGCAACAGGCTTGACCAGGTGGCACCTTTGTTTTTCATAAATCTTCTTCTCATCCCTCGACCTATCATTATGTCAGATATGAGTAAGGGTTTACTTATTAAATTAATATTAAGAAGCTAAAGCTATTACTATGATTGAAATAAGTGAATTAATGTATACCACTAAACTACTGTAATCAATGGCAAAGAGAAAATTTTTTTGCCTGAACCAGAAATCAAACTTCAAATCTTCATCTTTCTGTACTGACACTCTGACCAGCACAGAAAGCTGAAGGTTTGGGGTTTGATTCCCGGTTCAGGCAAAAATGTTCTCTTTACCAATTATTACAGTAGTTTAGTTGTGTACATTAATTTACTTATAGAAAATAGCTTTAGTAATAGTTTTAGCTTCTTAATATTAATATAGAAGCTATGGTTTCAAGCAATTTGGTGCGAGGGAATTACAACGTACATAAGAGAAAAATTTGCGTCTAGATCGTAACTCGCCTCGGTAGCTCAGTTGGTAGAGCACTTGGCCCGGAAAGCCAAGGGTCCCGGGTTCGAGTCCCGGTCTAGGGGAAAATTTTTCTCTTCAAATATAATTTATCCTTCAATGAGAAGCGTTAAATTAATAATAAAATCGTCAATAGAAGCCCTACTGGCTATAAAGTAGTGTTAAATTCCCAATAAATGTCTTCTTAACTAAGAAGCCGCCATTTGCAAAGATAGAAGCAATGGTTTCAAGCATTTGGCGCGAGGGAATTACAACGTACATAAGAGAAAAATTTGCGTCTAGATCGTAACTCGCCTCGGTAGCTCAGTTGGTAGAGCACTTGGCCCGGAAAGCCAAGGGTCCCGGGTTCGAGTCCCGGTCTAGGCGAAAATTTTTCTCTTCAAATATAAATTAATAAATAATGCTATAGCTGTGGTGGAGTCCTTTCATGTCTTCATAATGTAGAAGCCATTCATTATGCATTTGTGAATGATGATTAATTGCATTGAATGTGGAACCAAGAGAGTAAGGTAAAGGGAGAATTTATGCTTGGATAGGAATGTAGCCTGAATTAGCTCAGTAGTCAGAGCATCAGCATGGAAAGCTGAAGGTTCGGCATTCAATTTCTGGTTCAGGCAAAAATATTTCTCTTTACCATTGATTAAAGGATTTACTTACCATTTAGTTTTAAAAATGATTTGTGAGAAAGAACACATTATACAATCAGACTCGTGATTAGAATGCCTACTCATTGACTGATGCAAGGCAAATTGACACAATCCTACTTAATATAACATGCTGCATATCACATTCCTTGAGCTTGCTTCATTCTCATTGACCAACAGATATATATATATATGTCCACTGCTGTGGTCTCGAGGTAGCGTGCTGCCTTGTCACGCAGCAAGCCCGGGTTCGATCCCCGGTCGGGGCAGTTTTTCTGGGTGAGGTTTTTATCAGGGTTTTTCCTCACCTGTAGGACAAAATGTCAGGAAAACTTTAAGGCCCAAATGGTCCCCGAAATCATATGGCCATCATCATCATCATCCTTATCATTATCATCATCCTTCACCGGTGTGGAAAGCAACGGGAAGCTACCACACCTACAATTCCCTAGTAAAGCTACAAGCATAGCATGAAAATGCTATGATTGCAGTGAAGGACCTGCCTTTGGGCAGAATTACTATGGATGGATATATATATATAAACTAATTTGTAAATGTAAGTCATTTTAAAAATAAATATTAACGAGTCATGACAATCTCACCTCATAAACCCTATTTTTAGCAATTTTTACGACTGTTGAATTTTTGTCTTCACCTTCATTTTCTAAACTGCTATCTAATGTTGATTTGTTGAACTTTGCCGGGAATTTCAAAATTCATGGATCTAAATTTGTTCTTCTGAATGTATATTTTTTCCCAAACACAAGATGAAGGTGAAGACAAAAATTCAACAGTCGTAAAAATTGTTGAAGATGGGAACAACTGTTTTTTCCTGTACTTTGAAGGACATGGAGTTTATGAGGTAAAATTTTCATTTCTCATTCATATTTATCAACAGAAAGACTCATAATGTTATTTTCCATAATAAATTTATAAAAAAAAATCATTTTGATACTAAAATTACAATTGAAATGTGTCTATTGTAGCATGGGTGATTAAAAAAAAAGTTTAATACAATTTTAGAATATTGAATTATTTTATCAGGCTATAACGAAACTGGATCAACTCGAAGTCCAGTTAACGACGACTAAGCTGTCAGCTTCTTCACCACAACTTGTTCAACTTCACTCTCACATTTCTAAATCACTTGAAGAAATATCCGAACCTCCACTACAAGAAGGCTATTCTTTACTTGAAACTGTCGGCAGAGGATCTCCAGGAATAGAGGTAATAATATTTGTGTCACATATAACCGTATCATATTTTCCAGTGTATTAAACATACTTTATTTCTTAAAAATTCACCTTCAAAATGGGATGCATTGCATATAACGTTGGTAAATATTGTCATCCTCTTTTCAAAGTCATATGCACTTCCTTTTGTATGCAAGATATTTGTAGGTGGTTAATAGTGCAATCAAATAGTCATCTGATCTTTACGTGGCTAAGAATATTTTGACATTTATATTTTCAGGGTGTGAAACGTACTGTAGAAGAAATAGAAAATCGAAAAATTCATCTGGGAGAATTATGTACTGCTCATAAGGAAGAAAATGTGCGTTTAAGCCAAGCATTTACAGGCTTTCTTGAAAAACAAAATGAGGTAAGTTTTTTGATATAATAATAATATAGCATTAATTTAAATAAATACCTTCTATGTACTTAAATATTTGAGATTATTTAAATAATTTAATTAGTGGAGAAACTCAATAATAAAAATCAGTCATTATCCACATTGACAAAATTGTTTATTTCATAATAGTAATAATATCCTCATTTCGTGTCCAACACAGGATGAGATGAAGCCCCTTTATTTATAGAGCTCTGTGAATGAAAGGGTGCTCGCTGACCATACCTAATACACCTCACAAGAGCAGATGAATGAAATGAAACGAAATGGATGAGATGAGTATGGAGAAATGGTGGAATGAAATTTGATATAGGGGAATATGGGAGAAACTCTTTGTTTATTTCATTCTATGTAAAATTTGGTATGTTATGTTATTAAAATGAATGTGGAAAATTAATTATTACGTTTCTCAAACCCTTTTACTACATGCAATTGCTAACATAAAAATTAAAATATAGCATGCGGTGACTTATTTTAACATAAACAATATTGAGAATTCTTTCTCTGTATATTTATGAAATGGAAGGGTCACAAGATTGACCTCACAGGATATAGAACTTTGGCTAAAATAGATCCTGAAAATCAAGAATCTACTGGGAAGCAATAGAAATTGAGAAAAGACACATTCTATGAACACCTGAGATGATGCCCATAGATTACCATCTACATGGAAAACTGCTCTCGCTGCCTACCAAGACAACTTAGAAGATATGAAAATACCATGGTTGGGCAACATGGAGCATGGTCGACCCTTGGATGGGTGTACAGCTTCTGAAACAGACTGCAATGAAAATGCAACGTGTTTAACTATATAAAACCGAAACTAGTGACTCGAACCTATCATTCCTTGATAATAGCAGGTGGGATCATTCCAAAAGTCAGAATCAGTGGCTAGGCCAACCTTGAATCCATGACGCAAAAAACCCAAGAAAACTTTCTTAATCATATATATATATATATATATATAATATCCTGAAGCAGTAATTTCAGACCTGTCACCTTTAAATAGCCATTGCTTACCCTTAAAACCCATTCATGACATATAACTATAAATATAAACCTTTCAATGTACAGAAAACAGTTGTATATGCCTCATGTTGGCAACATTGTTTCCTGAGGAATAAAATTGAATGTCGCACTTTCTCCATATTTGGTATGACTTTCTGAATGGCAGACCTTAAGTGAGCATCATAATAGTACACCTGATGCCTTATTTACACAATGTTATTAATATAATGGTAAGAAATTTATCATGGTATTAAAATAAAATTCTTTTTACCTGACCTCATATCCAAATAGACCGATTTCAAAACCTAGGCAGTTTCATCATCAGTAATTTTACAATCAATGTTTCATCTCCAGGAACATTGCTACTTACTCCAACTGTTGGTGGATTGATGAATCCCCCCAAATCAAATTAACTTCCCAGAGAATTTCAAAATTCATTAATTTTTCTTTCTTGTTTTTATGAATGTGGATTTTTTCCTAAACGTGAGCTCTTTTGATTTTTCTATTTGCTTTATTAAACTAGCCTTTCTTTTCTATTTGCTTTATTAATCTAGCCTTTCTTTAATAAAACAAACAGAAAAACAAAAGGAGCTCATGGTTTGGAAAAAATCCACATAAAAACAAAAAAAAATATTAATAAATTTTGAAATTCCTGGGGAAGTTGATTTGATTCAGGGGTTTATCGGTCCACCAACAGTTGGAGTAAGCAGCAGTGCTCCTGGATGACACAACATCGGTCGTAAAATTACTTAAATTGCTGATGATGAAATCACCTAGGTTTTGAAACCAGTCTAATTGGAAGATGGGATGTGAGATAAGATAAAAAGAATTTAATTTTGATTTTAAATTAAGTCTCATAGTGACAATTTCTATAAAAAGTTCAATACATCATGAATAATCGTATTATACAAAGGGATTAAAAATTTTCAAATATACAAGCTTCACTCACTTGGGTGATTTTCATTAACTATTATTAACCTAATGTATAATTTAGTATAATAAATCCTATGCACTTGGCAAGGATGACTGAGAATGGAATACCAAAAGCAGCATACAACTATTCACCATGAGGAAGAAGAAGTTTGGGAAGACCAAGGGAAAGATGGAAAGAGCAGCAATTTGGAGCCAGAACAGGCTAGAAAATAAGCCTAAACTGTGAAGAAGAAGAAGAAGAAATCCTATGCCAGAGCTGAGCAGATTAAGGCATCATGCCTTGATACACAACTATGGCACTTGCGCTTCTAAGAGTCTCTTGGATAAAGAAATTTTCTCAAGAAATTTCACCCAGTATGGGTTTGGTGCCCACCCATCATCATGAGGAATTTTGTAGCTCCTGGTTGGGAAAACCAACTATAATGCTTGGGGGACCCAACATGCTGATTACATGTAATGTCTGGATGATCGTAACCTCTGTGATTAACACATATGTATGTGAGATTAGTAGTAGTAGTAGACTTTATTAGTCAAAAAGTAAGATATTTACAATATTATTTACAAATATGGGTCGCACGGGCAGTAAGCCTTACATGCTGTTGACAGTCCGTTACAATAAAGTAATAAATAATCAATTGAGTTGGTTTTTACTTGATGAAAATACATATTTATTAATTAAATAAAAATAAAATGTAGTTTTATTTTTATTTAATTAATAATAAAGTAATAATTGGTAATAATATAAAGAAAAAAAACAATAACATTACAATTACATAAAGAAAACACAATAATATTACAATTACATAATAATACAATAGCATTATACACTAATTAAGTTATGTATAATTATTAAGAATTAATGGTATTGCGTTTTGATAACATATATTTATTCATGAATGAGTGTTGTTTTTATTTTCCGCGTTTTGTCCAGAAATTTACCCAAGTTTATCCAATTTTCTGGATTTACCAATAACTCGTAGCATGCCAATCTTTCCCGATTTGAATTTAGAAATCTTTCCGGTAATAACTGACGTCTCCAATATTCTAAATCATCACATTTTCCTAATATATGTATCTCGTCTTCAAAGTTCCCACATATTGGACATATTCACATATCGTGATCATCGCTAATTTTTAGAAATTTCCATGCCCCTAGCCTAAACCAAGCAAGCCCTGATCTCTCTTTAAATCCTTAGATTAGTAGCTGGCTGGAAGGCCAAGGGTTTCTATGCTTGTTGCGTAATAACAAAAAATAGTAGCTTTAACAGTGACCTAAAATTATTTTAAAATATATTATCTCACTAATTTATCAATAATGTTAATCTTGAAAGTTTATATTTTTTTTTACTAACTACTATATTTAATTTTTATTTACAGCTGTTTTCTTGGCTCGTTAGTATTGCAGAAGCATTTTTACAAGGACATCAGGATATGGGGAGTGTCCTTGCAATGGCTAAAGATTTTCTAGATTTACATCAACAATTACTAGATGACTTACAAGTAAGCTATGCTTATTTATTTACATTTAATTCCATGTTACAGTATTTCAAAATCTTCTTCCTCCTTACAAGTATTAGGCTTTTATGACCTCACTTTTAAATTTTCAAAACACAGTGCCAACCAAACTGATTGAGATATTTTTTCCTGGTATTGAAGGTTACAGGTTCAAACCTGGCCTGAATTGATAGATTTTTAGGATGGAATAATCTAAGGAACAAGTTCCCTAGGAAAAACATTAAGCCATGGGTCCCAAGTCTGAAACTTTTCAGGCTTGTAAATGAACCTCATGTCTAAATTAGTGCCTCTGAGATAAATGTAATTGGTCTTCCACCATCCAAGTAAGTTGCTTATCAGATGTTTAATTCAAGTAATGTGCTGATCACATGTCACTCATTGACTTCTGTAGGGAAAGAAACATAACTAAATTAGACTGGCCAAATAACTAAGTATGGAGCATTCATGTCCCCACATGAGAACATAGGGATAGAATACAAGACAAATTCTAGTTTGGAATTCTATTATTGGGATTAATTTCATCATATTCACCATTTCATAGTGCCATTTAAAAAGTTGATACTGTATGACCTTAGATTTGAAAGCATCTCTATGTATAAATAACAGAAAATAAAAATAAAAAATCTGTATTAAGAATTCTATAATTCTGATTAATGTTTTCTGTTCTGCAACAGAAAAAAGGTGTTGAAATTAATGCCCTTCTGTTAACTCTACCACCAATTCTGGAATTTTTGGATGATGAACAACGAGAAGATGTGGACCAAAAAGTAGATGCTCTTCATTCCCACTGGTTAAATCTGAAATCAATGCTTGAAAGTAGGATAGACCTGGCCATTATCTATGTAAAATTCCACACACTGGCTGTTCAATTAGCCAATGAATTTGATTCTGCTGAGGAAGAATTTAGGAAATCAACTGATGGAACCGATGAAGATAGAATCAGATCAGTCGAGCAGAAGTGGTTGTCGATACAGCAACTGTTTGGACAGCTTACGAATGTTGGGAAGACTTTCATTGAGGATGCGTCCAAGGTAAGTTATTAATCTTTCTATAAATATTTATTGACAGTTTATTGTAAATACATTATTACAGAATGGTATATTCTCAATTAATAGACTATTAGATGATGAAGGTTGTCTATAAATAAAAAATATTATGAATATTTGAAAATTAAACACTTTCAGAAGAATTATTATATTTTAATGAGAAAAATTGTATATACCATATATCTCGGTAGATAAGACAATAGTTGAACCATAAAAAAATCCCCCAAAATCCAGGATCGTCTTACAGTACAGATACAAGAAAATTAGATTGAAATTTATATAAATTAAAACCATTATAAAATGAAAAAATAACTCACCAACGTATCTTTTAATTATTATTATAGTGTTATTATTACTATGCATGATGTAAAGGGCACTGTATAACATTTAAATATGCGGATAACTTATATCTTTGGGTTTGATAATAGCATAACAAGAAATTTCTCACGCGGCAAGTCTTCCTTCCTTATCATAACAATCTCCTTTCCCCTCTATCGCCTTCCATGTGACAGATCTCATCTCTCGTGCTAGTACAACTTATCGAAAGTGTAGCAGTGTTGCCGGTTGAATGAAAAT
This sequence comes from Diploptera punctata, assembly GCA_030220185.1. Lineage (NCBI taxonomy): Eukaryota > Metazoa > Arthropoda > Insecta > Blattodea > Blaberidae > Diploptera > Diploptera punctata. Next base: position 264,341 of record JASPKZ010001992.1, read on the forward strand.
AAAATGTATTTATTTATCATAATGAGGGGTTAAAATATTAATATATAACAAAAGATTTAATTTGAAAAATTACGAATATGGTAATTTTGTATAGGCTATACAGTTAGCTAGTAATGATCGCTGATCTAAACTAAATTCATAGGCCGTTGATAGTTTGGGGGTTGTCTTATAGGACAGATATATGCTAAAACTATAAAACTTTGACAAAAATCTATATCTCGTCTTATCTGAAGGTCGCCTTATCTGCCGAGATATACGGTACATACCTTACAGTGCTGTTGTTATTGTTTATTAATGCAGAGCAGTTTGCAATGCAGTCATTAGCTCTCTTGCTCTCATAATTTTCCAGATATTGTAGAATTGGGTCCTGCGCTATAGTCAAGTGGTTTAAGGCATGATGCCTTGGTGCAAAGCTATGGGACTTGCACTGTTCATGTTCCCCTGGGGAAGACATTTTTTCTTGGAATTTTACCTGTAAGAATCCATTGTCCATCCAGCAACGTGGGGAATTTGATATGCTAATCATGTATTATCCCTATACTGGCTGGATAATTGTCCATTTCTGTAGTTAACGCACATTGATGTGATCCCAGCAGCTGGCTGGTAGGCCAAGGGCCTTCTAGGTCTATTGTGCCTTGGATTTTTTTTTTGTAGATTTGGATGAAAGGGTTGGACATTGTTGAAGGTGGTCCACATCCATCTCCTTATGTAGATTGCACAAGGAGAAAAATGAGGAAGAGATAATGTAATTTTTTTTATTCAATGCCCCAGGTTGTCATTTTGAGTCAATTAACTAGCATTATTGGAAAACACAAGTTTGTTTTTAGCATATTTCAACAGTTATAGGAATTGTGGCAATTTATTTTTCCTTGATTTAAATAGTCTATTAATTTAACTCTTTCATGGCCAATGCATATTAAAGTGAACATGATTTTAAATTCACTTTTATCTTTTAATTCATTTCTTATACATGAATTTGCTGTTAAATAATTTTTTTTAATTAATTTTGTTTCTGCTGTTATCAATGTGATATGTATGAATTTTATTCATGGGCAGATTCAGTAGAATGTCATAACTCTGTCAGTTTAAATAATAATAATAATAATATTTATTGTTGTTATTGTTATTTTTATTGTTGATGTTATTATAGTTAGCAAATTCCAAAAGAATTTATTCTAACAAATCCAGTGACAATTTTATTTCATATCACTTTTTAAACACTTTATTCTGACTATAATGGGAGTGAAAAATTTAATAATATTGGGAAATTCAGGACTTACTACATTGGAAGTAAAAAAAAAAAATGTAAAAATATTTGATCCTATAAAAATATTAAATCATATAATAATATTAAATCCTATAAAAAATAATAAATAATTTAAAGATAAAGGTAAAAATATTTTTCAAGCCAAATAATTAACATAAATTCAGACTGACTTGATTGAATTTTTTGAACACCCTATACTAGCTACATTGGAAATGAAAAAGAAAATTAACAACATCAGGAATTTCAGGACTGAAATTAATTAATTTTTTTTAGCAAAAATATTGAATAGGTATTAACAACACAATGCCAATATCAAGTTTTGTTTTTAATTATTATTCTCTCTTCAGAGAAACAGGAAATATAATGCAATAATATTGTATAAGTTGGCAGACATGCGGAAAATTTGAAATTGGTTTCACTAGTTCAGTATTTAATTCCTTGGCCGTGTCTGGTTTCCTTATGTTTATGAGATTCTAAATTGGAATCCTGGCTTCATTCCAATTTCTATTTCTTGAGCAGGTCGGGGACCCTTATCTAGATATCAAGCGTGCAAGCTTGTGCGTGGAAACATTGCTGGAACACTTTGGTAGCCGACAACTAGTGATTGCAGACTCATGGCAAACATGGCAGTCCAACCTCACCATCGAGAAAGAGTTCAAGGTTCAATGGGAGATGACAATTACTGAAAGTAATAGAGTAAGTTGATATCTGTTTATATATAATAATATTTCTTTTATCTTTCACATTTGCTGACATATGTCATTCATATCAGTTGTTAATAGCTCATATATTTTGTTAATTAACTTTGATTAACTGTTTAGACTTTTATTTATGACAACTATTTATCTTAATTTTGCAAGTTTCAATTCTGTGTATTTACAAATTATTTACTAACTTGCAATTGGTTTTAATGTTTGTTACCATTCTCCCACAAATATATATTAGTCATTATGCAGTCCATAAACATAACTAACTGGCACCATCAAACCCAGAGGTTTACTGCTGAAAATAAGCTCTCCTTACATCCCTATCTTGATCTAATGTTTTCCAGTCATCCTCTGTATAATTTACCTTCCTCAAATCATGGTTAATGTTATTCTCCTTCCTTATTCTTGGCCTACCCACTGGATGCTTTCCCTCTTGTTTTCCTACATGAAGTTTGCATACTCCTCTTTCATGCCACATTTGCACCACTTGTCCTTGCTCATCACCGTCCACAAAATTTAACAGTACTTTGTGCAATCTGGTTTCCAATAAAGATCATGTAGATCATTGTCATGTGTCCATTCACCTGTCAGTTCGTCTCTCTTTGGTCCAAATATTTTCCTAATAACTTTACTCTCAAATACTCATAATCTTTTCTCCTCCCTTAAATTAATGGTCCATGCTTTGTATCTATATAATATAACTGAAAGAATAACTGTTTTATATATATATATATATATTATATATATATATATATGTGTGTGTGTGTGTGTGTGTATATGTATTTATTTATTTGTTTATTTTTTTTGTTAGTTTAACATTTTTGAGAGAAGTTTTGGGATGACAGCAGTCCCTGTAATATACAGTAGCATGCATTTCTAGAGTGTATGTTTAATTTCCTTATGCACTTAATTCCTGTTTGGTATTATTGTTCCTATGTATTTGAATTCAGCTACTTCTTCAAAATTTCCTTCATCTCTCATTAACTATCCACTTCCATTATATAAAATATTTCTATATTTCTGATCATATATTTACTTTTATTGATATTTACTTTGAGTCACACAATTTCTTTGTGTTTTTCTATAGATTTTGAGCCTATATTGATAGTAATTAAGATGTATGTTTTTATTATTGATTTAACATTTCTCGGTCTAGGCGAAAATTTTTCTCTTCAAATATAATTTATCTTTCAGTGAGAAATGTTAAATCAATAATAAAAACATCATTAGAAGCCTTACCAGCTTTATAAAGTAATGTTAAATTCCCAATAAATGTCTTCTTAACTAAGAAGCTGCCATTTGTAAAGATAGAAGCAATGGTTTCAAAAGCATTTGGAGAGAGGGAATTACAACGTATATAAGAGAAAAATTAGCGTATAGATCGTAACTCGCCTCGGTAGCTCAGTTGGTAGAGCATTTGGCCCGGCAAGTCAAAGGTCCCGAGTTCGAGTCTCGGTCTAGGCAAAAATTTTTCTCTTCAAATATAATTAACACATTGGTGACGGGCCACGGAGATCTCTGTGTTTAAATGGCCAGCGCTAGACGACGGGTCACGGAGATTTCCGTGTTTACGTTTTCTATGGTTTTTCAGCCTCTTCACTTTTGAAGGAGCATGCAATTTTGTTTTTTCTCATTGTGAAATAAACTTTAGTTGTTTTTGTACCCCTCTCTTCTCCTTTATGAAAATGCCAACTTTACAGAAAGAGTTGTTTACAATTTTAAGACAGACGGCTGGTGAAATATGGAATTTTAGTGCCGATAGTTAGGCGATTACGGGATACGTATGTAGCCTGTAAATATATGTTGCAGAGGGGAAAAATTAGAAGAAACACTATTTTGCGTTCTGGAGCCGAATTTATATCTGTGGCATCATGTCTACCAGGATAATTATTATAACAGTGTGGCTATAGTTGAAAATTTGCTCGCAAGAAAGACGATAGTTTGTGGAACAATAAGGATTAACAGAGGGCTTACAAAATCATTTGTGGAAGCAGGAAATAAACTAAAACCAGGAGAATGTGTATTTTGTAGTAAGGGGAACCTTTTGCTACAAACATCCAAAGATAAAAGAGACGTAAGAATGGTTAACACATTGCATCAGGCAACACGAGAGTGGGAGGGGTAAAGTTGTAAAAATGTCCTATTGAATACTTCAATATAACAAGTATGTGAAGGGTGTAGACAGGGCTGACCAGTACCTATCATATTACTCCATCCTTAGAAAAACAGTGAAATGAAGCAAGAAAGTTGTATTGTGTCTTCTGAACTGTGCACTCTTTAATGCTTCTTGGGTCTATAAATTTCAAAATCCTAACAACAATATGTCAAACAGAAGTTTTTTTCTTGAAACAGCCTCTTGTTTGGCAGTCGTGAAATTAGGAACAGATGACAGGGAAGAGGAAGAAAGACAGTGTGAAAAGGACACCATGTCAAGACCGACCAAGAAGGCTGAGTCATGAAGAAACATAAATGAACACCAACTGTGTCTGAAAAAAAATAAACCTTCCAAACCTTGCCGCAATTGTAGTGAATACAAGAAAAGAAACTCGCTACATATGCTCTTTTGCCCTGTGTCTTTACATAAAGGGAAATGTTTCTAACGCTATCAAACCCTCAATTTCTACTAGAAGGTCTGGTGAGAACACTTATAAAGATTTACTTATGCATTATTGTTATTGACTGTAAATATATTGATGTAAAAATCACACTGTGCTAGTGCGGTTTAAAATTTAAAAGTCCACGCTCCTGACAGAAATGTCCGGTCTAGCAGCGGTGGGTGGAACGCACAGCTGTCGGTCACCAATGTGTTAAGATGTATGTTTATGAAACAAGCTTAAGAGTTTCAAAATGTTCATATAAACATCTTAATTAACAATTGGGGCAAGATGCACATGACATATTTTGTTTGTTCATAATTTTATATAGTTTTTATACCGTTTTTACAAATTTTTTTATTCAATGCCCCAGATTGTCATTTCGACATTTCTGGTGTTCTCTCCTGGCATTGGCATAATTATAACCCACTTCTAAAGTTGGGGTGCATAGAAGGCGGAGCTACATTACCCTGATGATATGATGGATGATAAATGATAATGAAGTGCCAAGAGAGTTCTTAATCTAAACTTAACCTAAATTGTAAACCATGAACAACCACAGGAATAATTCCCTTTAAGGAAAAAAATCCTATGGTTTGACTGGGAATTGAACCTGGGACCTCATATACAGTAGTCAGAAAAGCTGACCACTAGCTCATGAGGCTGTCAGTTTTTACAAATATCTTACCTTTAATATGATAGCCTCATATTGTTGATATTTTTGTAGGGCTTTGGTGTGGAGATTTTAACCTCAAAGCAAAACACTATTAAAACACAGGAAAATAACTCAATTTATTAGAATATTGAAATTAATATTAACAAAATTGATTTTATTTTAAATTTGTGTTGTTGATTGTGCAGTTTGTGAAATTTCTCTGGGAAATAACAATGTTAGTTATTCAAAATCAGTGTCATTTTCAAAACTTGCACATACTATTTTGAATTCCTCTTTTCAAGACTCGTGGATTGTTGCACATATGATATTATTCAGTATCAGATATGCTTATTTTGAAATCAATATTAGGTTGTATTTTAACAAATGACAGTACATTAATGTGTTTTCTTAAGATTCAACTATGTTACATGTAATTAGTGATTTATGTATCATTGACCAGAAGTTACTACATATTATTCTATTTCACAACATTTTGCTTACTATCTGAGACTATTTTTATCACTAATTAATAAATTCTGTACTCATTCAAATTAAAATTCATCAATTACAATATATATAGGAAGAAGTGATCAGGAAAACCAGAGGGAAATTGCCCAGTTAATAGACCAAGAATAAGGTGGGAGAATAACATTAACTATGATTTGAGGGAAGTGGATTATACAGGGAATGATTGGAAAACATTAGCTCAGGATAGGGATGTATGGAGAGCTTATGTCCATGCGGCCAGGAATCTGTGGGCTCGATAGTGCCAGTGAGTTAGTTAGTTATAGGGAGAAGTGATTAAGGAAATTAAAAAGTCAGAATTTCTTACTTTACTAACAAATGAATATTATGAAAAGTATAAATGTTTTAGTTGATTTATTTGTTTGCTGCAGACTGTTGATTGGGTTTCTAAATTAGATACTCAGTTATATCCAGTGCTTACAACAGATACCCGATCTTCTAAAGCAATTGCCAGAGAACTTGAAGAGAAACTGCAGATTGTTCTGTCTGAAGTTAAGCGAGCGCAGTCTGAAGTAGAAATAAGAATGAAATCAGCTGAATCCTTAGGTCAGAAAGGTATGTTGTTAATACTTCACGTCTACAAAGTTAATGATGTGATTAAATGTAGATATGATTAAAATTTGTTAATGTCATATATTCAATTTTTTTTTATTCAATGCCACCCCGTTGTCATTTCAACATTCTGGTATACTCTCCTAGCATGGCGTTATTGTAACCCACTTCTGAGGTTGGGGTGCCTGGAAGGCAGAGTTATGCAACCCCGATGGTATATGATGCGCCAGGAGAGGCCTTAATCCTAAACTTAATGAATATGTTAATGATGGCCATATGATATTTGGGGACCATTTGGACCTTGAAGTTTTTCTGAGATTTGTCTTACAGGTGAGGAAAAACCCCAAAAAATCCATCACCCAGAAAACTTGTCCTGACCGGGGATCGAACCCGGTCCTGCTCCATGACAAGGCACCACACTACCCTGAGACCACAGCGGTAGTAGATATAATTAAAATTTAATATAATAAATTTGGGAATTTTAACATTATGAGGTTTTATTAATAAGAATCAAATGAATCGTGAATTCTTCTTATCTCATACTTCTGTGTTTAAAAAAAAACATAGAAATATGAGGTAAGAAGAATTCACAATGCATTTGATTCTTATGATTAAAATTTGTTAATATCATATCAGACTGTATGTCCTTATTTTGACAATCTACTGCCTGGAGTAGTTATTATTTTGCTGCTTCTGTTCCTTAAGCAATTAATTATATTGCAACCACTCATAAACATGAATTAAACATATTTTACATTAACCCTAAATCTTGGAATTTGAATTAACAATGCCCTTTCACTGCTCAGATCATTAGTGTTACAATTCAAATCTGGGCATGAAATGCCTAAAAAATTTTGCTCAAATGCCTCTTATTTTAGGCATGAGGTTATTTTATGTGCCTTAAAACTATGATAAGGAACTCATAACTTTACTTTTATTCCAAAGGAAGTCATATTAAGGATTTTTACATCTTTGAAAATCCATCAACCCTGGCAGAGTTTGAATCTACAAATTTTGGTACTAGAGAAGAGCATAAACTATTATTTCATGAGGACCAACAAAAATTAAATTAATATTAAGAAGCTAAAGCTATTAATATGATCAAGATAATTAAATTAATATACACAACTAAACTATTGTAATTAATGGAAAAGAGAAAAACATATTTAATAGTTGAAGGAAGTAACACTATGAGGTTTCTTTTAATTATTATGAGTTAGGATTTTAGACTCATCTCATATTTTGTATATTTCTTGCAGACTAATTTCTTGTCACTTGTGTGATATTGTCAAGTTGGGAGGCATTGAGCATCCATGCAAGTGTGAAGAAACTAGTCTGCAAGAAATAAAAAAAAATATGAGGCTAAACCTTAACTCATATTAATTAGAAAAATGTTTATCTAAATCATTGACCAACAAAAATGTTTGTACAAAAATTTCCAAGATCACTTGGTATTGAACTTGTCCCACAGATAGGAGGCAGACATGCTACCACTTAACTCAATATAGTGGATTTTCTCAACCTGGAGCTGTTACTCTTTGTGGCTGCCCAAATTCCTCCACTGCTGGTTGGACTCTGGTCTCATACTAGCTGAAATTTCATGAGAAAATTTCTTCCCCATGGGGAACTCAAACCAACACAAGTCCTATAGCCGTAAACCAAGACATCATGCCTTAAGCCATGCGGTTATAGCATGGATCAGTGGACTATATATTAAAAATGAACTCAATCACATGACAGACCTAAAAAGCCTTGTTCTACCATCCGGCTGCTGGCCTCACATCCACTTGTATTAATCACAGAGATGATCTTCCAGCCAATTTAGGGTTGACATGTGGTCAACATGCCAACATGTCGGCTCACCCTCCTGTTATAACGGATTTTCTCAATCTGGAGTTTCTACCTATTGTAGCTATCCTTAATACCTCATGATATTGGGTGGACACCAGTCTCATACTGTCTGAAATTCCATGAGAAAATTTGTTCCCTTAGGACGATTGAAATAACTGCAAATCCCATAGCTCTGCACCAAGGCATCATGCAAGCTGCTTGGCTACAGACTATACATAATAATTGTAAGAAAAAAAAGACTAACTTAGTTGTATTTCACAAGTGTCTGTGCAATGAGAGTAATTTGTTTAGAATTTATTCATTTGATGTGGATTAAAATATATTTTATTCTTATTTGTAGGTGATACTCATGGACAGAAGGAATCCATCATGGAAAAACTCTTGGAGTTACACAATAAACTACAAATTATAATCACAGAATATCAAATATTGCTTCAGATGTTAATATCTTTTTTCAAGAATTTAGCAGAGGTCTGTATTTCATTTTTACTCTGGTTATATTAATTGTTGCTTACAGATTCCTTGTCTGGAAAAATTACTGTATATACTTGCATATCATGCACTTTTTTTTACCATTTTTGTGATCTAAATTGTGGATGGATGATTTGTGCAAAGAAAGTTTCAGGGGTGTTGGTTTTATTGTTCATCAGTGGTATAAACCAAGTAAGCGGCAGTCATTAGCTTTTTATCCCATCCCCTGATTATCACCCGCATATACATATCCAAGGCCAGACTTCTCTTCGTACTTTCAGTCATAAAACATTTCTAAAATCCCTTAGGCTTATGAAAACTATGCTTTTTGGGGTAAAACAGGCTGTACCACTAGAATACTGGCTATTAGAGCTGGACCAATTACAAAAAGCAGTTATGGCAGAAAACTTACCTCATTTCCTTCTCCCACACTGGCTGTGCCTTCTCCTCTATGCATTCCCCTCTGTCGATCACGAACCAGAATCATTCTCTGAACTCTCATCAGAAACACTACAAATGCTACTATCTTCATTCTCATTGGATAAGGAGATGTTGATGTTGTTCACTTCCACATTCACTGTACACTCCCAGTCACAATAATTGCCTTCATTCAAAAAACGTATCCTCGTTGTAGATGATTTCAGAGTTTAGCCTCTAAATGACCTACCAGACTTATATCACAGCAAGAATACGTTGTAACTATTATTATTATTATTATTATTATTATATTATTTTAAATCTTACTATATGTACAGCATATGTTTACACTTGGGCACGGCTGTACTCAGCGGTGACTAAATGTTTGCTATGGTCAGGAATTGTGAGAGGGGAGAATTGAGCATGTGGAGTTAGAGCTTTATTTTGTCAATAGTTGGGGTATAGTAGGTCAAAAGTTGCTTTACAGCCATCACATCACATTCTTACAAGCAAAGAGATGTAAAGTATGGAACAAAACCATAAATAAACCAATATTATAACCTGACAACACATGGATACAAACAAATGCAGATTAAGTAGATTTACAATTTAATAAGTAAAGTAACAATTATAAATAGTCAGAAGATGATAAAGAATTATATTAGAAAAGAAAAATTTTCACCCAGGCTGAGACTCGAACCCAGGACCTTTGGCTTTCCAGGCCAATTCTCTACCAGCTGAGCTATTGGGGCAAGTTCCAATCTAGATGCAAATTTTTCTCTTATATACTTGGTAATTCCTGCATATATAAGACGAAATTTTGCATCTAGATTGGAACTTGCCCCAGTAGCTCAGTTGGTAGAGAATTGGCCCAGAAAGCCAAAGTCCTGGGTTCGAGTCTCAGTCTGGGCGAAAATTTTTCTCTTCAAATATAATTTATTCTTTGATGATAAGTGTTAAATTAATAATAAAAAACATTGATAAAGAATTGTCCACTTACTAGTGCAGACAGGTTTCTAGAAAAAATTAGTTTCCGTATCAAGTTTTTAATTAGCTGAAATTACAGCAAAATCCCATCATAATAATTATTATGAAAAGAGTTATTGTCTGGAAAAATGCATTTCCAATGAGGTTTTTAGTTAGTTGACATCACAGCTAAATCTCATCATAAAAGCTTCTCGCAGTAGAAACACCTCCACTAACTCATATGAATTCAGTTTCACTACTTATTGGAGGCTTGAAGATTGAAGAAAGAGGAAATATGATTGCTCTGGGGAGGTGCGCTTAAGTAACCCAGTGGTATAGGCCTGCATTTGAAGCTAGTTATCTTCAGTTCAGATTCTGACTCAGATTCAATTTTTTTCTCGCTAGATTTATTAATGATAATAGTAATAAATATTTATTTTATATTGTGTCTTATAATTTAATTTGTGCTAAAAGTCAAACATAGGATAAAAAATGTGTATAACTTTTTTTATAGTTGGAGAAGACTATCGAGAACTTGCAGTCACAGTATCAGATGACAAGATTACCAAGTTCAATATCAGAGGTAGAACTTCTGCTAAAGGAACATGAAGCATCTCGACAAGCCGTTCTTGAACTGTTCAAATTCACACAGAATGAAAGTGAACAGATCATTACAAGGATACGACAGCAGGTAAATATTCTTTCTTATATATTCACATCAATTTATTTTTATTTTTATCGTTTAAATAGGAATAAATTTATGAATGATAAATTTATTCCTACTTAAACAATAACAAAAAAAGTTAAGTTAAAATGATATTTTGAGGTTATTTTAGAAGTTTAATATTAAATTAGCACCGAAAAATAACTACAGTTTAAATAAACTAATAAAAACCAACAAAAATGAAAAAAACTGATAAAAATAAAAAATCAGGAATATATCAAATTGAATGTGTGGGTTGTGAAAAGATATATATAGGGGAAAAAAAAAAAAATCTACAAATTAGAACCAAAGAACACATAAGAAATATTAAAAATGGGGAAATAGAAAAATCTGCAGTTGCTGCTCATGTTTGGTCTGAAAAACATAATATAAATTTAGACACTAAATTATTAAAACAGTTAGAAAATACAAAAGAGCTGACTATTTGGGAAAAAATCTATATTCAGAAGAACAAAAACAGATTCATGAATTTTGAAATACCGACGGAGCGTGATCATATTTGGAGGTTCTTTGGTCAACCATAGGATAGAGCTGACATCGACATCCAGGGTGTGCAACATAAATCTAACCAGTCTGAGCAAGATGCTGTTGATGATTATGATATAATCGAAACATGTTCAAAACAAATCAACATTAATATTGAGGTAAGATGATCAGACTAAAAATAATTTAATAAAACAGTTACTCTTACAGTTACACTATATGGATGTGAAACATGGCCTCTTACTTTAAGAAAGGAGGAAAGATTATAAGTATTTGACAGATTGATCAGGTGGAAAAGTGAAAACTACTTAACATAATAATTATTGAAAACCTGATATAATAAGAACATTTAAGTCTAGTAGACTGTGATGAGCAGGACATGTGGCACAAATTGATAAGGAATGAAAGGTGGAGATGGAAATTTCTTGTAGGAAAACCAAAGGGAAAGCATCCAGTAGTAGTTAGGCCAAGAATGAGCAGGAAAATAATATTAACCAGATTTGAGGAAGATAAATTATACAGAGAATTATTGGAAAACATTAGTTCAGGATAGTGATGAATGGAGAGCTTATGTCCATGCAGCCTTGAACCTCCAGGTTTGATAAAGCCAATGAGTTAGTTAGTTAGTTTAATTGTATTGATAAAGCAAATTAATAGTGTTATGTAATTGGAAATACTTGGTAATAAAAAAAATCCACAGGTGTTTTTTTGGCATTATTTCCTCAGGAATTTGCCAGAAAAGAGTTGGCCAATTTCTGATATAGATTAGTGAGTGGAATTAAGGGGAAATGACTTATTAACTTCAGGCGGAATTGTAATAAATTGATAATTATATATGTTTGCAGTAATATTAAGATATTATATTTGTTTGAATTTTAAAATGATGTATAATTAAACATTTGAAATGCAAAATACTAAATTTATAAGCAAATATTTTGAATTAATTGATGACATGGGGAGAAGTGATGTTGACAGACAGTTCTCTGGAAGCCAGACACAGTTAAGTATGCTCTCCTCTCTCCCTTCTCTTCCAACTGTCTGGCAAAGATACTATTCTTACCCAGTTTCCAGTTGGAAGTTGTCTGTGCTTCTCTGTAACTCTTCCTCAGAGGTAAAGATAGCTAATACATAATAATACATAAAATATAATTATTTTTCTTCAGTTGTGCAATTATCAAAGGCAAATCAGAAAATAAAATAATAAATAAAAATTTCAAGACACAAAGCAGTTATTGTATATTTTACATTATAGTCACTATTATTATTATTATTATTATTATTATTATTATTATTATTATTATTATTATTATTATTATTATTATTATTATTATTATTATTATTGTCACAATATTATAATTATTATTATTATCATTATTATTATTATTATTATTTTAGTATCATTATTGCTATTATTATCATTATTGATATTATAATTGGTTATTGTTATTTATATTATTATTATTATTATTATTATTATTATTATTATTATTATTATTATTATTATTATTATTATCATTATAATCATTGATATTATGTTATTATTATTGTCATCATCTTTATATTGTTAATACTATCACTAATATTATAATTAATTATTATTATCACTATATTATTATCGTTGTTATAATTGGTATTATTATTATTATTATTATTATTATTATTATTACTATCATAATCATTTTCATTATCATCTTCATCATTATTTTATTATTGTTACCAGTATTATTATTTTAACATTGTGGAAATCCATGCTATTATGCATTACAGGGACTCTTGTCATCCCAACTTCTTTCAAAAAAACATTAAATTGAAAATATATAAAACTCTTTATTCTCCCAAATGTATTATATGGATGTAAAACACGAACTTTTACTTTAAGGGAGGAGAAAAAATATGAGTATTTGAGAATTTTTAAACCAATGAAAGATGAACAGAGAAATGAATGGAGAAAAATACATAACAGTGAGGTACATGATCTCCATTGGCACAAATACAGAATGAAAGAGGGGTGTAGAAACAAGAGGGAAAGCGACCAGTAGGTAGGCCAAGAATGAGGTGGGAGAAAAACATTTAAGGGAGATAAATTATACAGGAGATGATTGGAAAACATTAGCTCAGTGTTATTATCAAATTATTAGTTCAAAATCAAAAGTAAAATGAGGTTTATGGATAGAATTAAATATCAGCCCGTCACTTTACATTCTTTACAAATATGTGTTATTTTTTCAGATTTGATCTCTCTTAAAGTATTGTGTTTGTTCTCTTAAAATGTGTTTTACAGTTGTACATTATAAACTATAAAGAGTAATATTAGAATTTATACATAAAAATAAAGTGGATTCCTACAATATATCAGTCTACATTAATTCAAATAATAAATCAAGAAATGCAAAAAATTATGTTAGCCTTAAATAAATAATTACCTGAGGAGCATATATATATATACACTGCTCAAAACAATTAGAGGTACACTTGTAATAAATTGAATAAGTAATTGTTTTTTTAAAGCTGTGATGCTGAAAGTTGGACAATATGTAAATTGAATTATTTATTTTATCATTGGGTACAAATTTTAAAGATCCATGGTCTAAATACAGAGAAATTACCTCAAATAACAAATATAGAGAAATTTTTTATTTTGGAAGGCACTGGCCACTTCTAATTGGTAAGCTTCCTGATGTTGCTATAGTGACGAATGTTGATTATTACCTTGTTTATTGAAGTCTCTGACAAAATGAGGCATTTAAATGAGTTTGAAGTGTATCATGCTCTACATCTTTTACGACAAGGTCAATCTCTGCGACAAGTGGCTAGAGAGCTTGGGGTTTCTCCTTCCGTGGTGTCCAGGTTACGCAACAGGCACAGAGAGACGGGTCAGTATTGTAGAAGATGTGGCCAGGGCCGTAAATTTAAAACAAGCCCCCAGGATGACAGATATGTTGTTCTTTCTGCTCTTCAACAGCGTACAAAAACTGTAAAAGACCTGCAGAATGACCTTCATATGGTTTCTGGAATCCGGGTTTCAGACCAAATTATAAGGAACAGATTAAGGAAAGAGAATATTCGTCCAAAAAGGCCCGTTAAAAAACCACGCTTAACAAATGGGCATAAGGCAGCAAGACGTACGTATGCTGAAAACCATGGTGATTGGAATCTGAACCAGTGGGAGTCTGTGCTCTTCTCGGACGAATCCAGGTATCGTCTTACACGTTGTGATGGTCGATTGAGGGTGTGGGGACGGCCAGGAGAAAGATTTCCTGCAGAGGCTGTACAGGAAATTGATAGATTCGGAGGAGGTTCCATAATGGTGTGGGCCGGAGTTATGTACAACAATCGTACGGACCTTGTACTTGTTCCCCAGCGACTGAATGCTGTCCGGTATATCGAGCACATTCTGGAAGAGCATGTAGTACCTGCTGCCATTGGAGTAGGCCCTGGATTTCTGTTTACAGGATAATGCCGGGACACATTCTGCGGCTGTCACCAGGGATTTCCTGAGGAGGAATGAAATTGAGGTAATGGAGTGGCCAGCGGTCAGCCCAGACCTCAACCCTATTGAACACTTGTGGGATCTTCTAGACAGGAAGGTCAGGAACCGACATCAAGCTCCACAAACTCTGCAGCAACTTGGAGATGCTCTGAAGGAGGAATGGGGGAATATCCCACAAGAGGAAATCCAGAATCTTATTGGGAGCATGCCACGAAGGTGCCAAAGTGTCATCGAATGTCGTGGAGGCCATACACGATACTAACTCTATATAACGAGTGTTTAACTTTGAAAAATAAGCACAAGATTCAATTGCTTACATAGCGGAATTATTTGAAAAGTTAATTGTCAGCATTATTCATTTGTTTTTACTGACATCAGCAATAAATAAATAAATAACCACAAATAATGTACTTTATTAATTTCATGTTTGTACCTTTATCCAATGAAAAAATATTTGCATATTTCATAGTGTTCCTCTAATTGTTTTGAGCAGTGTATATATTGTCTGTCTCTTTTTCCTAAAGAAATGTGAAAAATCTTGAAATGTAATAAGAAGTTGGTTTAAAAATAACCTAAAATGCACCATATTAACAAAGAAATATATCTATTAATAATTGCTCGACAGGATAGCTGACTTATGAGAAATACTTTAACAAAAAATGAAGGTCGCCAAATACTTATACTTAAATTAATCTAATATAGTATCTAATTTAACCTACCTAATCTTACCTAATTTACATAATATAACCTATCTAATCTAATCCATATAAATAAGTTGGCAATTGGCTATAGTGAAAATGTGAATAAATATGTTGACAACTATGTCGCTAGGACAAATGTTACCTGATAATTGTCAATAACCACGAATATACAGTGCATCCCTGATGTGTTGGGAATAGAAGTAAATAAAGATGAAAAGCATAGTTCACAAGCTACTAAACTAACTTGACAAATTTTTAATGTGCTTTGTATGGAATTTTAATAGAGAGTTCAACGTCTAATGCAGATAATTGACATAAAACAGAAATTTGTTTTGAAACATGTCCTGAAAGAATATATACACTTTGTTGTTAAATAACAATAATAGTGAATATTTATTTTACTCAATCTGTTACATAATCATTAACAGAATTGCCTGAAAAACAAAGCAAGATATTGTAAATCAAGCTTCTTGGAAACTCCTTGCTTGACAGTCATTGAGATAGTGATGTTCAGTTGAAGATTACACAATATGTTTACTTGCTTTCCCTAAAAGGTCTGGAATACAGTGGTCCTTTGCAAGATTCAGAGATTTTTATGTCACATAAAATAGCCAAAATAATTATGTTGCTGAATAATTAATTAAATTATATCATTACATGTTGATTAATGCAGTCTATAATATACTGTTATTTAGGGTGAATTGTCATACATTTATTGCCTTTGTGCATTAAATAATTACAAATAATTGGTATGGTTTTGTAGGAACCTGAAGTACCTGGGAAACACGACATAGAGAGAGTGACAGTTCTGATGGAAGAGAAGCGACAGGCATGGGAACTCGCTTGGACAGAGCGCAAAACACAACTAGAACAACACCTAGAGCTGTGTCAGTTTGATTCAGATCTTCACCAGATCAACACGTCCCTTAATGACCTCAGTGCTCAGCTGTCAGCTATACGTGGCCAGTATGGGGAGTCTCTTGCCAGTGCTAAATCTACATCTGTGGCATTCGTTTACTTTGAAAAAACTATAGAGGTAATGTCATTGTGTTTACCAGAAATAATGCATCTTAAAGGTCAGAAATTTTTTCATAATGTGATAAGTATGTCCACCACTATGGTCTCGATGCAGTGCCTGCTGCCTTGTCACGCAGCAGGCATGGGTTCAATTCCTGGTTGGGTCAGGCTTCCTGCTTGAGGTTTTTTCGGGGTTTTTCCTCACCTTGTAAGACAAATGTCAGGAAGCTTAGGGTCCAACAGTCTCCAAAAATCATCTGGTCATCATCATCATCATCATCATCATCCTTATCATTTCACCGGTGTGGAGAGCAATGGGAAACCACCACACGTATAATTTCCTAGTAAAGCTGCAAAACATAGCATGAAAATATTATGATTGCAGTGAAAGACCTGCCCTAGACAGAACATTATAAAAATAGTGACAAGTGTGTGGGAGTTGTTAAAGCATTTTATAGAATGTACAGTTTTTTTATTCCATACTTTATCTCATTTTAGTACTTTATGATTTTCATACCTTTTTATTTCTCACCAAGAGCTATATACCTCAGGTTGCTAATTACATTCTAGAACCATAATTTGTATTTTTCACTGTTCTTATTTTAAATTTGTCATTTACATTGAAGGAGAAGAATGTGTTTATAGTTAAATATGGGAAATAACATTATGAGATTATTGTTAATGAAGAATGAGTAATTTTTATATCTTACCTCATAGTTTATGTTTTCTCAAACACAGAGGAACAGCAGTTTTCAAGAGGAAACATCCCTCCCAATTTCAAACCGACATTATGACTACCAGATTTTCATTGGAATCTCCATCTATAACATTGTTATCTGGCATTGATTTGATGAACTTTGAGATCAGGTCCTGTTGATCAGGAATTTCGAAATTCATTGATTTAAATTTAAATTCATTTAAATTTAAATTCATTTAAATCCACGAATTTTGAAATTCCTGATGAACGGTACCTGATCTCGAAGTTCATCAAATCAACACCAGATGGCAACGTTGTAGATGGAGATTCCAATGAAAAATCCTGTAGTCATATAATGCTGTTTGAAAATGGGAGGGATGTTTCCTCTTGAAACAGTTCCCAAGTTTAAGAAAACATAAACTATGAGGTAAGATATAAAAAATGACTCATTCTTCAAGAACAATTTATGCCTAAACTGAGATTTGAATGCAAGGTCTCTAGTTCTATGTACCAGTATTCTAAACCACTAAATATTTTCTATTTTATTATTCTTTTAAATACTACTTTTTAGTTAGTATTAGTATTAGTTTTAAAAGTATCTATAATAAATTTAAAACAGAAAAATAAAAAATATAAGCTTTACTAACTAAAAAAGAAGTGTTAAAGAATAATAAAACTTTGAAAAGTAATTTGTCTGTTTTTTAAGTTATTTTAAATTATATCAGTACATCATTTTCTTAATAATCCCAACCACTAAAGTTTAATCTCTCTATTAATAATTAATACTCTCTAAGCAGATTTTAACATTAGAAATATTGGGCATTCTATATAACTTTAACAAGAAAGAATTAAATTTTGAATGTTACGTTAATTCACAGCTGTTGGAGCTTCGTATTCAGACATTTATGAAGACAGCAGAACAGATGCTGCTATCAGAACATGGCTCCTCATCACATATAGAACGCGAGTTGAAGATGCTCCAGACACGATGGGCTGCATTCCACAATCAAGTTATTGAGAGTCGTAGACTTATCAACCTGAGTATACAGTATTTCCAGTTGGTAGAAGAGGTATGTTTGATAACAGTAATATACAGAATGATTCAGAATTCCATGGGTTGAAGCAACCTCAGGATGACACACTTTGCTAGTAGGTGTATAGTACTAAATAGTCACAAATGTCATGCATTCCTGTCAACTCCTATCTACACACTTAAACATTGTGATTTCTGGATGTTTAAAAAAACTATTTAACTCATGCCCAAATGGGAGTCAATGACCAATCACATTTCAATGATTTTTGATTTACAACCAATCACAGTCATGTTTTGCCTAGAATTTACCAACTAAAGTTTATCATAATAAAGAAAGCACCTCCTTTTTAACATTCTGATTAGGTCATAGCATTATTTTACAGTGACTAACTCTCTAAGAAATATGGCTACCAGATTGTATATATAGTGCATGAATGTCAACACATAGCACATGCTATGTAGCAATTGATTATACCACCAAAAAAAGAAACCACTGTTTGCACTTTCTTAAATGTATTTTTTCCCCAGGTAATAACATTCCAGAAAAAATATAATTGTCATATTTACATCATAGGACATCAGAAATGAATTAATATACACTTTCATGTGTTTAATTTTTTCTCCACTAGAGTGCATTCTTACAATATTGCGTTCCTTTGGCAATAAATAATATGATCTGCTTGCAGTGATGAACAAACGAAGCAAATGAAGCATACCAGTCGTTTCTCATTTGTTTTCAAACATCGCCGTTTACATTAAATATATAAATATTTTAAAATAACTATATTTAAATAATGATTTGTGAGTAAAACAGCTTAATTTTATTCGTTAAATAGTCCTAACAAATGCCACTCTTGATTTCCAAATTCTCTAGATAAATTCACTCCTCACTTCATGAGTCGTGAATTTATCGATAATTTGGAAATCACTCATGGCATTACTTATGATAAATTGTAGAAGGCCAAAAAATGAATTCCTAATGCTTTAATGAAACTATTTGGTAAAAGATCAGTTGAAAGACCTAAGGATAGATGGATTGATGCAGTAACAACTAACTTTACAGAACTCCATGCGTCAGTAGCATGGAGAAGAATGGCAATGGACAGGGAAGGATAGAAGAAAAAGATAAAGTAGGTTCAAACAACTTATGAGAAACTAGCTAACAAAAAATGAAGGTCACCAAATACTTACATAATTTAATCTAAGCTACATAATTTAATATAACCTACATATCTAATTTGACTTACCTAATCTAACCTACCTAATATAACCTAGTATTGGGTTGTGATGCCACTGCAGAAGAAAAAGAAGGTTTTAATGAGAACAAACTAGCAAGTGAGAATACCATGACAGAAAACCTAGACCCTCTAAAGAAGAGGAAATTGAGCATTAGGCCAGCTCCCTAACTCAATAAAAATGCTAAAAAGTCTCAACTATCGGAACCTGGATTCATAAATGGAAACCACTAAAAGATACAAAAGGAAGGTAGACCAAAATACAGATAGGAGAACAATGTGAAGATTTACCATCTATAAAAATTAATAAATGCAAAACCTGTAGTTCCATCAGGGAAAAAAATAGAAATACTACTAAAGAAAAAATTTCTGCTTGAAAAAATATTTGAGCCCAAGATTTTGAGCTTTGCATGCAGATGCACTAACCAATTGTGCTACTCAAGCAATCCAAAAGCATACACAAATATCTCTCTATTTGAAATCCCTGTATACTCTTATTAGTGATGTTTTTTTATTATTGATTTAACATTTCTCAATGAAAGATAAATTATATTTGAAGAGAAAAATTTTTGCCTAGACCGGGACTCGAACCCGGGACCCTTGGTAGAGCACTTGGCCGGAAAGCCAAGGGTCCCGGGTTCGAGTCCCGGTCTAGGCGAACATTTTTCTCTTCAAATATAATTTATCTTATTAGTGAACTTGTATTCACATTACAAAGTTGGTTCTACTAAGAAGACCATGCTAAGGGTATATGGGGATTTTTAATAGAGAGAAATTCACTTCCTGAATTTCCTGAGTAGTACAACTGTTTAATGTGCCAGTGCACAAAGCTGGAGATTATGGGTTCAAATCCCAATTTCAGGCTTTCTCATGAGTTGTATTAACTCATCATCATCATCATGAACAAATTTGTTTTAGGCCATGTGGCCTGTACGTGAGTTGTATTAACTATTGCATGAAAATAACTTGCCTAGTAAATTCATTTTTCAAAATTGTATTTGTAATAGTTGAGAAAGTCAAAACATTAATAAAATAATAATGTAGTTCCTAGAAGAATAAGAATATTTTAGAGTTCCTTTGCAAACTTGAGTTGTAGTGTAGGTGGGCACAGGCCACCCAAAAATTTGTGAATTTTCCAGATAAAAAATTTAAATGCATACTTTAATTTTTTTAATGATTGTTTATCATAATTTTGCATGATATTAAATAAGACTTCCAACAGTGAGAGTTGATGGCAACTGTCAGGAGATGGGTCAAGTTCTTTCTAAACCCTGTAATATCAGGGTCCACTCAAAATAATTAGTATGGTTACACCACTGTTGTAGAGAACTTGACTTAGTTGATTTAATTTTTGGTATTCCTGGATAGATAAAGGTTATCCGTAAATTAATGAGTCATTTTTTAACATCTTACCTCATATTTTATGTTTCTTCAAACACGGGAACTAGTTTTCGAGAGAAGGATGTCTCTCGAAAACTAGTTCCCGTGTTTGAAGAAACATAAAATATGAGGTAAGATGTTAAAAAATGACTCATTAATTTACGAATTAAGAACCTCATAATGTTATTTCCCATATTTAACTATGAAAGGTTATCCATTGACTAGTTGTTTCACCTGTCTCCAGCTTTTTCCACCCTTTTGTGCATTCTCCTCCAATGGACTGAATTCCTTTCTGAATGAAGAAATTCAATTAAATTTTGCTACTTCTTATAAATAGCAACTGAGTTTCCTCATGCGACAGAGTAGTGAACACTGTTCCAGACTCAATACCAAAAGAAAAATGTTTACAGTATAATCAGAATTGAACCAAAGACCCTCAGAATTTCAGTCAGACGTGCTAATCACAACACCATAGAGGTGATGTTTTATATATATATATATTATGAGCAACCTCATGGTTTTGAGGTCAGAGCTTCTGGTTTCAATTCATGGGGTCCTGGTTGCAATTCCTATTTGACCATAGGATTTTTTCTTAAAGGAAATTTTCCTGTGATAAACCATGGTCTGAAATTTAGGTTAAGTTAGGTTTAAGGACTCTCCTGATGCTTCTTTATCATTAATCACCTGTTATTTCATCAGGGTAACATAACTCTGATTTCCAGGCACCTCATCTTAAGGAGTGAGTTACAATTCATTCATGCCAGGAGAGAATACCAGAATGCCAAAAAAAACCTGGTGGCATTGGGAAAAAAAAATATATATATATATATATATATAAATTTATTTATTTTTTTCAGGCTGAGGAATGGTTCCGTGAAGGTAGTAAATTATTACTGACAATTGCAAGAAAATCAACAACAGTAAAATTACCAGAAGAAGCAACACAGCTTCTAAATGAAGTTGAGTATTTCCTCAAACCAGGCGAAACAAGACAGGACGAAAGAATAAGACAGATATCTAAGCTAGCAATTGAACTATATGGTATGTTCATTCTGTATTTTCCTTATTAGGTTTCTTTTAGGTGTCTCCATGGCATAAGTGGTTAGATGCCCACCTCTCACCTTTGGGGTCCCAAGATTGAATCTCGGTCACTCCATGGGTTTTGTGGTGGATGAAATGGAGTCTGGACAGGTTTTTCTTGGGTTTTCTCTCGTTTTCCCCTACCACAAATATCATTCCACCATTTCTCCACACTCAGCTCATTAATTTCATTTGCCCCTGTGATGGTGTGTCAGGTATCATCAGGCAGCATCCTTGTTATATTTGAAGAGAAAAATTATACTCTCTGAGAGTACCGGGGTTTGAACCCTTGGCTTTCTAGGATAATGCTCTACTTAATTATATTATTTTTGGTCTGGACATCTTACCTCAATATTAATGTTGATTTGTTCTTGAACATGTTTCAAAAACAATTCTGTTTTATCTTCAGCTTTCCCAGACTGGTTTTATTTATGTTGCATTATGTTGCACCACCTGGATGTCGATGTCAGCTCCATCCTGTGGTTGGCCAAAGAACCTCCAAACAAGGTCACCCTCCATCGGAATATCAAAATTCATAACTCTGTTTCTGTTCTTCTGAATATAAATTTTTTCCCAAATAGTCAGCTCTTTTGTATTTTCTAACTGTTTTAATAATTTAGTGTCTGAATTTATATTATGTTTTTCAGACCAAACATGAGCAGCAACTGCAGATTTTTCAATTTCTCCATTTTTAATATTTCTTATGTGTTCTTGGTTCTAATTTTTAGGTTTCTTTTGTTTTTCCTATATATATCTTTTCACAACCCATGCATTCAATTTGATATCAAATTGAATGCATGGGTTGTGAAAAGATATATATAGGGAAAACAAAAAGAAACCTAAAAATTAGAACCAAAGAACACATAAGAAATATTAAAAATGGAGAAATTGAAAAATCTGCAGTTGCTGCTCATGTTTGGTCTGAAAAACATAATATAAATTCAGACACTAAATTATTAAAACAGTTAGAAAATACAAAAGAGCTGACTATTTGGGAAAAAATTTATATTCAGAAGAACAGATACAGAGTTATGAATTTTGATATTCCGATGGAGGGTGACCTTGTTTGGAGGTTCTTTGGCCAACCACAGGATGGAGCTGACATCGACATCCAGGTGGTGCAACATAATGCAACATAAATAAAACCAGTCTGGGAAAGCTGAAGATAAAACAGAATTGTTTTGAAACATGTTCAAGAACAAATCAACATTAATATTGAGGTAAGATGTCCAGACCAAAAATAATATAATTAAAATAACCTCAAAATATAACTTCCTAAAATTAAATATTAATGCTCTACTGCTTAGCTCTCTGGGCACTCCAATCCAAATGCAAATTTTTCTCTTATTCATTGTTAATTACCAATTGCCATATGCTATGAGCCTTTGCTCTATCACGCAAATGGCGGCTTCTTTTTTTAAGAAGACATTTATTGGGAATTTAAACACTACTTATAAAACCAGGGGGCTTCTTTCAATGTTTTTATTATTAATTTCATACTTCACATTGAAGAACAAATTATAATTTAAGAGAAAAATAATACGCTCAGACCAGGGTTTGATCACAGGACCAATACTCTACCACTGAGCTATCTGAGTACTCCAATCTATCTATTCTTGTTATTCACATATCTCCTATGTAAGGAGCTTCATTGCATCTCATCCCTCGACCCAACCCTGTGTCAGAATTGAGTTGAAGAGGTTTCCTTTTCTTCTGTTGATGCACAGTAATAATATTTTATAGTATTTATATAATATGCTATAATTTAAAATTCAATGCCATAGCTGAGCAATATGAACCATTGTGCCTTGGGGTAGTGTTCTGGGATAATTGAGTCTCCATCAGGCAAGATAATTTCTCATAGAATTTTGATCAGTATGGGATAGCTCTCCCTAGCATTATGACAAACTTGGATAGCTACAATAAGTATTGATTCTAGATTGAGAAAACCAGCTATAATGGCTGGGAATCCAACATGCTGACCACATGTCACCCCTGTACTGGCTCTATGATTAGCTTTCAAGACATTTTGTTCCATGGAGTTTATAGTTTAGTTCTAATATAAATTAAAATGTAATATAAAATATATTCAGTGTATAAACTTTAACAACTTGTGATTTTCAATTGTATATTTGTTAGTGTTAAGTAAAATTGAATCACTGAGTTGAATAGGGAAGAAACTCCAAATACCCTACTTTTGAGAAAACCTTCAAAATTGCATAACATCTTATAGCTTACTCTGACAAATTTTTGGCCAATTACAATATTGATCCTCTGCTTTTTCATGCAAAAAGTGATAAAAGTATCATTTAACATTGCTTATGGTTAATGAACATTTTTCCAAAGGATGGAAAAGTAAGCAAGTAATAGCCAAAAATGTGTTTCTTGATGTATTTGAGGTTTTGAATGTAGTTTTTTTTTTGTCTTATAATTACTAATAAAGTTTATTTATGTAATAATCCTAAATTAATTTTTGGATGATTTGAAAAAGGAAGAAACTCCACTGCTTTCGAAGAGCGATAAAACATGTATGCAACACAGAAATTATGAATTCTTGTTATATTTTAATTCTCTGTAAGCAGAGGATCATTATTGTAATTGGTCAAAAATTTGTCAGAATAAGCTGTAAGAAGTTATGTAGTTTTAAGGTTTTCTCAAAAGTAGGGTACTTGGAGTTTCTTCCCTTTTCAACTCAGTGATTCAACTGTACATCTAACTAACTCTAATCAATGTAACCCATAGGTTCAATCCTGCATTTACTAATGCCCTCAACTGGTCCCTAGCCTCAGCCAATTGGATCCAGTTCATATCTTTGATGTCCAGTTCCCAATATATACTCTTCCCTATGCCAAGGTCTAAATTAGAATAAAAAAATAATATAATATGGTAATGTAAGAATAATTATGTTATTAATAGTGTTAATTATAATGTTAATAATAATAATAATAATATCATATTTGTAGTAATCTTACAAGGGAACTCAACCGTTGTATTCCAAAACCTACCTTAAAATTTCTCCCAGAAAGTATTGTGATGTACTAAGGCAGTGTCCAAAAAGTGATCTCCCATTTTTAAATACAAGGTACAGAAATAAAGCCAGAATCCAGCATCGTCAACCTACTGTGCTGAGCAGTTGGACTCCCTGCATGAGTTAGAGCAGAGTGAAGTGAGATGGGATGCAATGCAGACAGCAGGTAGTGAGGGTTATCTAATCTGCCAATTCAGATATGGTATTACTTCCCTACAGTTTAAATGAGAGATTTAGTGCTGGATTTTAGTGTCTTGCAGTTAAAAATGGCAGATAATATTTTGGACATGTCCTTTGTACAACACAATCTTCTCTGGAAGAAATTTCAAGATAGGTTTCAGCATGCAATTGTTGACATTTCCTTGTTAGAGATTGTCAGTGCTGTTAGAATGTTGTTTGATTCTGGTTACAAGATTTGCAAATTCAAAACTGCCTGGAGTTATGAGAATGAATGGCTGACAAATTTTGCTCAGATACTCTTATTTGAGGTTAGAGGTTCTTTTACATGTTGTAATATACAAGACGGGATCCACAACCTTATTTCCTAACCAAAGAAGCCATGTTCAGGATTATGATGTCCTTAAAATTCCATTGACTCTAGGCAAGTTTGAACCCATAAACATTGGAACTGGAGATGAGGATGATAACAATTAATCTACCAAGACTGATAGGATTAGTATAATGTAAATAATTGGACATTGTTTAACAGGTGAAGAGAGATCGAAACAAGTAACATTGGTTCTGAATGAGAACAGAGAAATGTTGGAATCTTTCACTGTTATCAGCATGGAACTCAGTACATTAGCCAGAAATCTGAAAGCTGCTGAAGAAGAACGGGAACGACAAAAGAGGGTTTGTTTTCATAATTTATAGGAAGTAACATTTTGATGTATTTAAATTGGTTATTATACACCTCATCTCATATTTTGCTCTCTCACATGGAACATGTTCAGCCGAAAGCCAACTGCTGAAATAACTGTTGGAAATCTTGTATCCTCTGGTGTTTGACAGACAAATCTCTCTAATTTTCCCTCGAAACTTCAAAATTAATTTTTTTTTCTCTTATTTTTCTGGATGAATTTTTTTCCATACGCCGTAGCGTAGTGGTTAAGGCACTGCGCTACAAGCCGGAAGGTCGAGGGTTCAAGTCCCGGTGAGGTCAGAATTTTTAAACTGACCAAAACCTTCTGGCGGCACTATGGCCCTGGGGTCGACTCAGCCTCTAATGGAAATGAGTACCAGACGCTTGTTCTGGGGTAAAGGCGGCCGTCACGCAGGGCTGACAACCCGGCTGACATCAAGTACTGATTGTCCAGAAAAAAGTGGGAGCCTTAACCTCCCACTACCCCAAGGGCCTCCTGAGGCCTGTAGTGGGAATACTTTTACTTTTACTGTATGTTCTATTTATTTTTCCAGTATTTCAGCAATTTTGATTTCTCAGTTTTGTGATTTTCTGTTTACATATGTGCAGTGAGTGCAAAATTTTTATTACTCCATATTTTACATTTATAAGGTACTCTCAATTGAACTTTTATAGGAAAAAATCACTATGAGGTTTAATTTAAGATTTAAATTAACATTTTATACCTCACCTCATATCCAGTCTTCTAATTAAATCTCTGAATATCTGAACATGAGAATGATAGAGCATCTTACAAGTGTAAAATATGGAGAGAAAAAAAATCAACAGTTGCTGCTCATGTGTGGGACTAAAAATCTTAGAACTGAAGAAGAATTAAATTAGTGAAACAACTGGAAAAGCCACCAGAACTCATAGTTTGGAGAAAAAATCTATGTCCAGAAAAAATAGAGACAAAGCAATGAATTTTGAAATTTCTGGGGAAAAGGATTTAATTGTGAGGTTTGTCTGCCCAACACCAGAGAGAGAGAGAGAGAGAGAGAGAGAGAGAAAATATAGAAGACTTAAAAAATTCAGCATTTGGTTGCTGGAAATGACGAGAATGTCCTTCAAAACAAGTTCTAGATGAGAAAGTAAAGTATGAGATGAAGTATATAATAATGAACTTTTATAGGAAAAATCACTATGATGTATAATTTAAGATTTAAATTAAATTTCTTTATACCTCACATCATATCCAGTCTTCTAATTATATCTGTTTCAAAATCTAGGTGGTTTCATCTTCGGTATTATCTTGACCAATGTTATGTCATTCAGGAGAACTGCTTCTTCTAAGACATAACATCTTCTAAGAAGCAGTTCTCCTGAACGACATAAAATTGGTCAAGATATTACTGAAGATAAAACCACCTAGATTTTGAAATCAGCATAATTAGAAGACTGAATATGAGGTGAGGCATAAAGAATTTCAATTTAAATCTTATTTAATAATGAATTCAATTTCTTTAAAAAGATGATTTATTATTACTAATATACAATGTTAAGAAAGCATGCTATTATAATATTAGATTATTCTTACAATGGCAGGAAAATTAGCAATTAATTGGCTCCTAGTTTGTTTTCTCATGGTGGCTCCATGGCACAAATGGTTAGTCACCTGCCCTCCACCTCTGGGACCTGAGTTTGCGTCTCTGTCACTCCTTTGGGTTCATAGTGGACAAATTAGAACTAGGGCAGATTTTTCTCTGGATTTCTCCTGTTTTTTCCTTGCCAATATCTTTATTCCACAACTTCACCCTACTCATGTCATTAATTTTGTTTCATTTCACTTCATCTGCTCTTATGATGGTGTGTCAGGTCTGGTATAAGTTATCAGTGTATATCACAAACCTGCAAAAATAGAGGTTTCATTTTATCTCATGACACCAATAAAGGGTTTACTACTACTTTTACTTTATTTGTTTTCAATGTACAAAAGATTTCACAAATAGTAATTAGTAAACAGTCATAAATGGCAATTGAAGTACTCCTCAAAAAATGACATAACTATAAATTTCTGCAAAGGTGACTTTAAGGTGTTAAAAAAATTATTGCAATATTCACAGTTGTTATGACGCTGTACTTCACAGTGGATTAGATGGCTCATATCAATTTCCTCTTCTTGAGAACATAACAAATTTGTAGTAGATATGATGCCAATTATATGTTTCCCCAAACTGCAGTAACCAGTAAGAACTTAGCTACAGAGTAGGGCTTAATTAATAAAACCTCATAATGTTAAAATTCCCAAATTTATTATATTAGCTACAGAAAATTAATATAGTAGATCAGGAATTAAATTAGGACAATCATGTATATTTTTTGGCTCTTGTTGTGTAATTGATATACGATGCATGTTAGAACAGACCCCCAGGCTGTAATCTATATAGCCACGGTTAGTCAAATTATATTGATTGTTATCAGTCATCTTCCTTTACATCTCTAAATCATCTCATGGTAACATGTTTTATTATTTTTTTTCTATTGCAACATCTACTGAGATCATTCGCTACTACATCCTACATTATAATTTTGTTTTTTTTTTTTTATTTTTCATTGTGGTAGATACCTTAACATATTATATTATTTTTAGTCTGATCATCTTACCTCAATATTAATATTGAGGTAAGATGATCAGACTAAAAATAATATAATTAAAATAACCTCAAAATATCACTTCCTAAAATTAAATATTAATTACTCCCTCAGGGGTCCTCATATAGGGGATATGTGGATGGCGACCACAAGGTGCCCAAGCTGTGCAAAACATTTCTTCCACTTACTTGTGTTTTGCACTCTTTTAACTTTACTATCTAACCTCTCTTGGTTAACTCTTGTTTTTTTTCGACCCCGACGCTATTAGGGCATCCGAGGGCTAGGGAGTCTTTCCTTTCTTCCATTTCTTCTTTCCTTTATTTTCTTTCCTTCTCCAGAAAAGCCTGACCAGAGGCTATAAGATGGTAGCCCATCACTGGTCTTGCCTTCCTTTGGCCAGCAACCAATCGAAGGGACTATTATTATGCTTTCAAGTCTTATACGAGAATTTCCCATACGGGAAAATTTTCTATAGGATCGTAACAGGCCTTGGCCTAATACTTGGAAGGAAGAAGAAGAGAAAGAAGAAAATATTAATTACAACTTCTTAAGTTACAAGGAAGAAACAAAACCAGAAATTGTGTTTGTGTTATAAATAACAAAAAACAAGATGGTGTCCTCCAAACTCAACTTTAATAACTATTTTTTGGAAACTAAATTTTAAATCAAAAAGTTTTTAAAATTAAGAGAGAAGAAATTTAAAAGATTAGCGGACATTAAATTCATCAACCAATGTTTAAAATTAGAATTGGTTCCCATGTTCATCAGAAAAACCGTCAGGGATAACAATAACAACAAACAACAAAAAATTTTGGAAAACAAATTACTTAAATTAGAAAAGAATAAACACTATGAAATAATCAGTAATCTGGATATTGAATATATTTGTTACATATCAAACTGTCTAAAATATTAATATTGAGGTAAGATGATCAGACTAAAAATAATATAATTAAAATAACCTCAAAATATCACTTCCTAAAATTAAATATTAATTATACCTTAACATATGTTTCGTTAGATTTGAATATATTACATTAGGACCATTAGGTTAGCTACATTTACCATATACTTCCCAACATTAATTTAAATATAGCTATATTTAGCTTACATTATAACTTTTATATTGAGTTAGGTTATGTTTGATTTAATGGTGGAATTAAAAACTGTGATGCGAGTTAGGCAACGTGACTGTCAATAGCATGATCTTTCCAACAAGTTAGTAAATCTGTTTTTATCATCCATTACACTAACTGCAGAATCCATAATTATATTTGAAGAGAAAAATTATACACCCAGACCAGGGTTTGACCTTTCGCACACTAGGTGAATGCTCTACCAAGTGAGCTATCTGAGAAACTCCAATCTAAATGCAAATGTTTCTCTTATATATGTTGTTAATTCCCATGCACCAAATGCTATGAAGGCTTTGCTTCTATCTTTCAAATAGTGGCTTCTTTATTAAGAAGATCTTTAATTGGGATTTGCATGATAGAAGCAAAGGCTTCATAGCATTTGGTGCATGGGAATTAACAGCATATATAAGAGAAAAATTTGTATTTAGATTGGAGTTTCTCAGATAGCTCAATTCGTAGAGCATTTGCCTAGAGTGCAAAAGGTCCTGGGTTCAAACCTGGTCTGAGCATATAATTTTTCTTTTCAAATATAATTTATCTATCATTGAGATGTATGAAATGAAATAAAAACATAGAGGATCCATAATGTTTATATCACAATTTTTAGATTATGTTTATGTCCAATTTCATTTTTTTTTTGCTGTTTTTTTTCAATTTTTTTTCGATCAAGAACCATTTGTATACTTCAGATCACTAATTACACTCTAGAACAGTATTTTTCCATTTTTTTTTTTTGGGTAGGGATGTGACAATACCATGATGCAGAGAATTTCCAGTGCAAGTAGCCACCTGAGTGTTGGCAGGAAAACCATAACTCTTGAGTTTGGAAGAAAATATCCAAACTCTACTTGAAGAACTGAGGATGACAAGTTTGGCTGCCAGTTAACAACACTGGAATCAGAAACTATGGGATAATAACCCATATTTCTTCAAATCCATTATTAAAGAAACCAAATAAAAGTAGGTTGGCACAAAATGAAATCTAGAAGGAGATTGAATATCATAATGACTATTTAACTCATGCCCCAAATGGGAGTCAATGACCAATCACGTTTCAATGATTTCTGTTTTACAACCAATCAGAGTCGTGTTTCACCAAATATTTATCAGTGTTATAATTACCATATTAAAGAAAGCTCCTCCTTTTTAATATTGCGTTCCTTTGGCAATAAATAGTATGATCTGGTTGCAGTGATAAACAAATGAAGCAGTAGAAGCGTACCTATCGTTTCACATTTGTTTTCAAACATCGCCGTTTACATTAAATATATAAATATTTTAAAATAACTATAGATAATAATGATTTGTGAGTAAACAGTTTAATTTTATTCGTTAAATAGTCCTAACAAATGCCACTCTTGATTTCCAAATTCTCTAGATAAATTCACTCTTCACTTCGTGAGTCGTGAATTTATCGATAATTTGGAAATCACTCGTGGCATTACTTATGAAAATGCTTTAGACAATTCTCAGAAGAGAATAGACAGTGTACCAAAGAGATTCCCCAGGAAAAAGGGAAGACCAAAAATTACATGCCACAACACAGTAATAAAAGAAATTGAACAACAAGGAGAAAGCAAGAATGAATTAAAAAATTGATCAAAAAGCATATTCTGGGGCATGTTTTCACGAAAGCCCTATACTTTCAAGAGGAGTAACAGGGATTGCTAATACTTGGTGAAATTAAATGTTTCTTACCTCTCCTCATATACATTTTCTAAGTTGATTGCGATTTCGAGACTATAACTGTCTCATCATCAGAACTTTATTGGCGATTGGTGTTATGTCGATCGGAAGTAGCTGCTTATGCTTGGTCCGAAAAACATTTAATTGAATCAAAAGCAGTCTAATTTAACAAATAGACAAACAAAAGGAACTCACAGTTTGGGAAAAGATCCACATTCAGAAAAACAAAGGAAAACTTATGAACTTCGAAATTCCTGCAAATTTTGACCTGATCCAGAGGTTCATCGGTCCACCAACAGAGGGAAGAAGAAGAGTTTCTTCCGATCGACATAACACCAGTCACCAACAAAGTTCTGATGATGAGACAGTTATAGTCTCGAAATCGCAATCAACCTAGAAAATTTATATGAGGAGAGGTAAGAAACATTTAATTTCACCATAAATTAAACCTCATAGTGATTAATTCCTATAAAAGTTAAATTGCTAATACTACTGATTTGTCCATCTTTTATGTTTTTTTTCATTATGGTAATACATCATTTACATTACAATCCAAGATTTTTTCAGTAATTATTTTCAGAATGATTTAGTATATGGAGATTATAATTATTTTTAATAACTGGGTTTTATTGAAACATATAATAATTATAATATGATTTGTATGGTATTCTAGTGGCTTTCTTTGTTAAAATATCACACTCTTATTTCTATTTATGTATAATTATATGTGAAAATATTTGTTATGGTTCAGGAACAGGAAGAAGTGGATGCAAGTCTAGCTGCAGCACGAGCTGAAGCAGCAGCTGCAAAAGCTGCAGCAGCTGCAGCAGAGGAAGCCAGGAAAGCAGCAGAAGCAGCTGCGAAAGCTTTACAAGAAGCAGCGCCATTCCTTCAAAAAGTAAGATATACCATTTATAATCAAAAGTACAGTGGGAAGTAAACTATGCGGTAATTATGTTTTTATTATAGATTTAACATTTCTCACTGAAAGATAAATTATATTTGAAGAGAAAAATTTTCACCTAGACCGAGACTCGAACCTGGGACCTTTGGCTCGGTAGCTCAGTTGGTAGAGCATTTGGCCCGGCAAGCCAAAGGTCCCAGGTTCGAGTCTCGGTCTAGGCGAAAGTTTTTCTCTTCAAATATGAGGTAATTCATAAAAATATATACTATATTTTTTCACATTATAGACATCCCCATATAATACCTGTACTTCAGTTTTTTTTTCCCCCTTTAAAATTTAGGAACAAATTATTACCTTCATAATTGTTGCTCCTGTAGAATTTAAGAATCGCCCTCAGTGATCGAAGGGTTAAGTTCCTTACCTGTGGTCCTGAAGGTCAACAAACAACTCTAAATAATTATTATTTGTTATTTTGACTCACCTCATATTTTTTTATAGTCTGCAGAATATAAAAAAAATATGAGTTGTGTCAAAATAACTAACTCATAATAATTTAAAGAAACCTCATAGTGTTACTTCCTACAAATATTAAACAAACTCTCTGTTCATTGAGTGTTCATTTTGTTAATTCTTGTTGCCAATGTTTGTTCTACAGAGTCTTCCTAAGCTTCTTCCTAGAAAATTATTTTGTATAATGTTCACTGTCCTATCTCCTGGCATTCTGCTAACATATTCATTTCTTCAAGTGATCTGGTCCTTAATTGCTTGAACTCTATATTAAAATAATACTGTAAAATTAATTTATCGTAAGTAAATAATTCATTGGCTCTATCAAACCAAGAGGTTCATGACTGCATGATTTCTAACAGTATCCATATATTGAACTTTTATAGGAAAAATCACTATGATGTTTAATTTAAGATATAAATTAAAATTCTTTATTTCTCACCTCATATCCAGTCTTCTAATTATACCAGTTTCAAAACCTAGGTGGTTTCAACTTCAGTAATATATTGGCCAATGTTATGTGATTCAGGAGAACTGCTTCTTACTCACTCTGTTGGTGGACTGATGAATCTCTGATTCAAATCAGATTCCCTGGGAATTTTAAAATTCATAACTTTCTATTTCTTGTTTTTTTTTTTATTGTGGATTTCCCAAACCGTGAGCTCTTTTGGTTTTTCTATTTGTTTAATTAAACTAGCTTTTATACCAATTAGATGTTTTTCAGACCATGCATGAGCAGCTACTGCTGACTTTCCCATTTCAACATATATCTCTATCCCGAGCTAATGTTTTCCATTCATTCCCTTTATAATTCACCTCCCTCAAATCATGGATAATGTTCTTCTTTTTTCTTGTGTAATGCCACCAGGTTGTCTTTTATGACATTTCTGGTTTTCTCCCCTGGCATTGCAGAATTGTAATCCATTTCTTAGGTTGGGGCACCTGGAAGGTGGAGTTACGTTATCTCGATGATATGATGGGTGATAAATGATAATGAAGTACCAGGAGAGTTCTTAACCTAAATTCCAGACCATGAGCAATCACAGGAATAATTCCCTTTAAAGAAAAATTCCTATGGTTTGACGGGAATCAAACCCAGGACCTCATGGACAATAGTCAGAAATGCTGACCACTAGCCCATGAGGTTGGTCTCATGGATAATGTTATTCTCCTATTTCATTCTAGGCTTATTTAATGGGCATTTTCCGTATAGTTTTTCTACAATAAGTTTTTGTGTCCCTCATCATTCATGCCTCATCACAATCTACAAGATTTAACTGTTTTTATTACATTCAATTAATTTGTTATAGGTAGAAGAAATGGAAGCACTTCCCATGCCACCTTCTGCTCCAGAAAAAGAAGAAGAAAAACCTCAGAAATCTCCAAGTCCTCCTCTGAAGAAAGCTAAATTTATTGATGAAACACCGACTCCTGTAGCTCCAATGTTTACAGTGCCTCTACATGATGCAGCTATAGAAGAAGGCGACAAATTCACCTTTGAGTGCAGAGTTACAGGTTTCCCAATGCCTGAAGTGGTATGGTACAAAGATGGTATATCAATTCAGAACAACCCTGATTACCAGACAACATTCGATCAAGGAATCTGCACACTCACCATTGAAGAAACTTTCACAGAGGATTCTGCTAAATTTAGTTGCAGAGCTGCTAATGCTGCAGGAACTGCTGAAACTAATGCAACATTATCTGTTAAAGGTTAATATTTCTTTTAAAATGTTTTATACTTTCATGGCTAGAGTCAATAAGAACAGGATTTTTTTAAAGAGAAAACATTTTTCTCTGAACCAGGATTAAACCCAAGGTTTCCAGTTTTATGCACAGGCGTACTAACCAAATACTATTCAGGCATCCTACCCCCTTTGAGGTAGACAGAGATTAATAAATCAATAAGGGTTTATTAAATATTATACGAAATATATCTTTATGATGATAGAGGAATTCAACAATAATAGTAAGGATATATTAATACAAATGCAAAAATAACAATACAAATTATAGCTTGAATTCAGCTTATTTGTTGGCTGTTGGCCTCACATGCACATGAGTTAACTACAGAGGTGGAAAACCTTCCAGCCAGTGTAGATTAGTCTCATATTATATTTTTTTCCTTCAAATATAATTTGACCTTCAATGAGAAATGCTAAATTTATAATAGAAATGTAGTGTCGTATTAATTAATAAATAATTAGATTGAATATTGTTTATTTGTTTCTTAACTCCCACGCAGACTCGAGCTTCTTCACTTCATTTGTGACATTCTCAATGCTGTATTACATTCACAACTGATGTCCAACATAATACAGCATTGAGAATGTCACAAATGAAGTGAAGAAACACGAGTCTGCGTGGGAGTTAAGAAGTATGAGGTGAGTGAAGAAACAAATAAACAATTAAATATGTTCTCCATTCATTATTAATATTAAAATAAACCTCATAGTGTTATTTCCTATCTACATAACTTAATTATTTTGAACTTTTATAGGAAAAATCACTATGATGTTTAATTTAAATTTAAATTCTTTATACCTCACCTCATATCCAGTCTTCTAATTATACTGGTTTCAAAACTTAGATGGCTCGATCTTCAGTAATATTTCTAATACAGAAATATTACTGAAGGTGAAGCCACTTAGGTTTAGAAACTGCTATAATTAAAAGACTGGATATGAGGTGAGGTATAAAGAATTTTAATTTAAATCTTAAATAGTTAGATTTTTATGACTCGCCTCATAATAATTATTGTAGAGAAAGCTACAATTATGATTTTTGGACCAAAGAGAGATGAACAGACAGGTGAATGGAGAAGACTACATAACAATGAACTACATGGTCTTTATAGGAAGCCAGATATAATAAGAACAGTTAAGTCCCGTAGACTGCGATGGGCAGGACATGTTGCGCGTATGGGGAATGAAAGACGTGCATGGAAACTTCTTGTAGGAAAGCCAGAAGGAAAACGCCCAGTTGGTAGGCCAAGAATGAGGTGGGAGAACAACATTAACTATGATTTGAGGGAAGTAGATTATACAGGGAATGATTGGAAAGCATTAGCTCAGGATAGGGATGTATGGAGAGCTTATGTCCGCGCGGCCATGAACCTACGGGTTCGATAGTGCCAGTGAGTAAGTAAGTAAGTAAGTAAGTAATAAAAATCTATTCATTTATTAATTAAAATTAATGTCATAGTATTACTTCCTTTAAATATTAATGAAAATAGTGTCATATTATTTAGTAATTTGTTATCAAAATGTAAAATCTTATAATGCTAGAATATTGACTGGTAACATGTGTTCAGCATGTCGGGTGCCCCAGCCATTAGAGCTGGTTTTCTCAACCTGGAACCACTTCTTATTGTAACAACTCAAATTTTCTATGATGTTAGGTGGACACCATTCCCATTGTGGCCAAAATTCCATAAGAAAATTTCTTCTCCCATGGGGACTCAAATCAGCGCATGTCCCATGGCTCTGCACCAAGGCATGTTGTCTTAAACCCTCAACTGTGGCGTGGGATGCTCAGGATATTTATACCCTTAAAAATTGATGACCCTATCTGGGTTTGAACTAGTAAAACATGGAGCCCACAGTCCATTAGAACCAACTCAAAATATTGAAATGAGATATAGTATGAAATAAAATAAATTGTCATAGAGATTTCTGGTAATTATAAAGAAATAATATATGGCAAGTTTATAACATTTTTTACTTATAAAATTTATAACTGTTCAGAGTTATCCAATGCAAAATTCAACTATTATTGACAATGTTGTTGTGCAATGTAATTAACCACGCTGACTGCTACCATTTTGTGCAATTTTTAATAATTACTCTTATATTAAAGTCGCGATAGTTAACTATTTATTGCGCCGCCGTGTATCGTCTTTTGTTTCCCTTGTATATATTAGCCTTGAGTTCATAACAATCAGGGTTATTATTCAAAAGCTTTTGCCCGGGCCCATAAGAAGCAAAGATTGATTCATCTTTCTTTTCCAAACACTTAAACATCAATCAACAAATGATCCTAAAACACTTGAGTAATCTATGTTACTTAGCTAAGCTGGGTGTATGATTATTATTATTAACCATGAAAGCTAGACGGAAAAAAGGAAGTTTGTTTTGATCTCTAAGTAAGTAAGCTTGTGAACGGAAAAATGCCAAACAGCAGTATACACACAAATAATTAAACATTATACATGATGTATATAAAAAAATGTTGTTTAATACAAATTGCACGTCTGAAGTATTAGAAAAATATAATAAAATAATATTATTGATCATTCCTGAATTAAAAAAGAAAATAATTATTAACATAAAAAAATATCATAACTCACTCAAACAGCTTTACACACATACTTTCAGTCCAAGCCAGGGTGGCTTTCCCTGGTCCACCAGACCAAAAAAACCAAAGCACGCCACTCGCGTCCTCCAGACGACGTTGTTGCAACCAAAAGTTCCGATCGAATGATAATGTTCTGAATGTGCATATCGTATTTGAGCGTTTCAAGGTAGAAGGGGAGATGTGCAGTACAAACAGCGCAATAGGAGAGGTAGAAAGGAGAGTGGGGGATAGATGCATAGAGAAGGGATATTGGCATAGTTCACGAATCTTTCAGTTCAAGGAGGATAATGGCACTGATGTTACGAACCAAAAATCGCACTTTTGGTTCATTGTTATGAATAAATTATGATAACAATCTACAAAAACACAAGTTTCACTAATTATGCGGAACTAGGGACTAGAGTAGGTGTGCCCAAATAGCTCAATGGTAGAGCACCAATGCAAAAAACGGGAGATTTTGGGTTCAAATATCTGCTCAGATGCAAAGCACTTTTTCTCTAGTTTTGTTCATCTAAAAAAAAATGTACGATCAAGCAACATTAAAAGTAACTAAAATGTGACCTAACTAATAACCTACTGAAACTGCGTGGTCTAGTGGTTATGTTCTTTGTCTCTAGTCCCGAGGGTCGCTTGTTCAAACCTGACTGGGGTCGATGAGTTTTTTAGGATGGAAAAATCCAAAGAACAAGTATACTGGGAGGGACTTTAAGCCATGGGTACTAAGTCTGAAGATTTTTGGGTTTGTAAAAGAACCTTAAGCCTGGAAAAAGAGGCCTCTAAGCAAAATTTACTGACCTTCATCATCCTAGTAATACCTTAGTTGCCTACTAGATGTCTCATTGAATCAGTTTGTTGAGCATATGTCACTCATTGACATCTATAAGTAAATAAACATAACTAAATTAGCTTGGTCTAGAAACTCCTAATATAGGAGAGGCTATACCTAGACTCAAAGGGCCATAAAGCCAATAAATAAGTAAGACGAAAACGACAAAATATATTAATAAATATTAATATATTAATCAGTAACTAGTCTTGATAATATAGCCTCGTTATCGAAATGCATTGACTATTTTAATATTTTGGTTTGGTGAATTGGGTTTTTCGATAATGTGTATTACAAATAAAATGTTAGGGTAATTTTTTTTTGACGTTTTAATTTTAATTGCTTTATCTTAAACTTTTTTTTAGATATTTAAGTAAAATTTTATGATCTCACCTCATATTCTTTTTCTTCTTAAACTGGTTTTGAGTCCTTATTTGGTTCCATCTTCAGTATTTTCACAACCGTTGTTATGTCGTCTTGAAGAGCTGCCTCTTGCTCCCTCTGTTGTTAGACTGAAGAACCTCGAAATAAAACCATTATCCCTGAGAATTTCAAAGTATATTAATTTCTCCTTTCCATTTTTTTTTCATGTAGATTTTTTCCCCAAACCATGAACTCATTTCATTAATTTATCCTTTCCATTTTTTTTGAATGTAGAATTTAAATTTTGTAGATAAGTTATTAACCTTGAACTTTTATAGGAATAAATCACTGACATTTAATTTACGATAAATTAAAATGTTTCATACCTCTCCTCATAATTAATCTGCTAAGTAAATTGCGATTTCAGGGTCTTGGCAACCCCATCCTCAGTATACTTATGCTGCTAAGTATAAGGATGGGGTTGCCAAGACCCTGAAATTGTGATCTACTTAGAAGATTAATTATTTAAAAGTTATCAACCACTCACTAATAGTTAAATTTTCTTCTTAGATAACAGTGTAATTGTTACAAATGTTACAGTATAATTGCTATAAGTCCACCATGTATTGTTTCCTCATAATTATCAATTTTTTTTTTACTTTTCTCAGAAGCTGAACCAGAAGAGCAACTGTCACCTCCCGTGTTCACAAAGCGTCTTGAATCAAGTGCTGCTCAAGAGGGCTCCACCTTTCAGATGGAGTGTAAAGTTGAAGGGAATCCTCTCCCTACTGTGCAGTGGTATAAAAATGATGTTTGCATTGACACATCTCCAGATTATGTTATTACTTACAACAACGGAGAAGCAGTTCTTAGATTTGAAGAGGTTTTCCTCGAGGATCAAGCAGAATATTTATGTAAAGCAACTAACCAAGTCGGCTCTGACATGACAAGTGCCCAACTAACTGTAGA
This sequence comes from Diploptera punctata, assembly GCA_030220185.1. NCBI lineage: Eukaryota > Metazoa > Arthropoda > Insecta > Blattodea > Blaberidae > Diploptera > Diploptera punctata. The sequence goes on from JASPKZ010001992.1 coordinate 303,454, forward strand.
ACGTAAGTAAATTTCACAGACCTAGAGTTTTGTGGTTTTTATTTTTCATTTAATACATCTCAATGAAAGATAAATTATATTTGAAGAGAAAAATATACACTCAGACTGGGGTTTGAACCCAGGACCTTTTGCTTTCTATGCAAATGCTCTACCCACTGAGCTACCTGAGTATTCCAATCTAAATGCAAATTTTTCTCTTAATCATTGTTAATTCCCGAGCGCCAAATGCTTCGAACGAATGCTCGATCATGCAAATGGCAGCTTCTTTATTAACACATTCAGTACCGTAAACCAGTTAAGGCATTTAAAGAGACTATCGTGTATGCGGCTGTCGGTCAGTTAACTCGTTTTAGAGCGGGCGCGAACCGGCACCTAAATATTGTGTTGGCTTAGTATGTCTTGGAGATCATAGATGGCATGTAAATGTATATTTTCTATTCCCATTTGACACGTTTAACCTTGGTGAATCCCCTTTTATTTTTAAAACAAACAACACATGGAATTCGTTCACCCAAACATGACTCCAGGCTCCAATGCAGTCGTATATGTTTCTCGTTATCGCGCTGTTGTTTGTGCGTGAGTGAAACCATGGCGAAAGAAAAATATCTCACTGAAGAAGAATTAGTGAATATTTTGTATAATGATGATTCAGGTGATGAAATGATTCCTGAATTAGAAGATTCACAAAGTGAAAGTGAAGATGAACTTCCACTTCCTGAAATTGATACGCCGATACCATTTGATGTCAATCACCCAAATTATTTCACCATCTAATCCTACTAGTATATCTCCTTTAGGTATGTACAAAATTTGAATTTTCTAGGACTAATAGTTTGTGAATAATGGTCTATTTTCTGAAGTGCCACGAAAAGGGTAGCTGGGGTATTTAAATGACTGGCCTGTGGGTTTAAATGCCCTGCTCAGTGCCTAGTACTGAATGTGTTAAGAAGACCTTTTAGGAATTTTACATTACATTATAAAGCCAGTATGGACTCTTTCAGTGTTTTTATTATTCCTTTTGTACATCTCAATGAAGGTTAAATTATATTTGAAGAGAAATATATGCTCAGACTGGGGTTTGAACCCAGGACCTTTTGCTTTCTATGCAAATGCTCCACCAACTAAGCTACCTGAGTACTCCAAACTAAATGCCAAATTTGTCTCTTATACACTGTTAATTCCCCATATAACTATTCTTTACATTTTATTTCAGCTTTGGAACCAACTGAAATTCCATCATTTATTACTCCATTGTCAAATGTGATGGCACGAGCAGGACAGAAAATAAAACTGGAATGTGAAGTAACTGGACTGCCACCACCAGAAGTCAGTTGGAGTCACAATACCAAGACAATCAAGGAAACACGTGATGTTAAAGTAAGATATAAGATTTTTAAATATTGTAACGGTAGAAATAGTCCATTGCTCTGGAGATTGATATTAGATTGTACTACTTTTTTGTTTCCCAATAGTAATTTACTAGTCATGTAGATTTACTTTCTTAACTTTAGTGATTGGAGACCAGTTGAGGATTTTGATGATTACGACATTGAACCTATGGGCTCCATAAGCCATATAGTTACACAATCAGTGGGAAATTCCCTAAACTTCTTTAATTTGACAACATTTATCATTTTCAAGAAAACAAGATAACTTCTTCTTCTTCTTCCTTTCATGTGATAGACCTAGTGGTCTGTTACGGTCTCAATCCAACCTTTGAAGGGTCTGCCCAAAGATCTCTTGCCTGGTGGCTGGTAATTTAAGATCTGACGTGGTATTCTTGTTCTGCTCATTCTTTGTACGTGAGATTTCCAATTGTTTCTGTATTTTTGTACATATTCCTTGACCGATTCTGTGTGTAATTCTTTGAGAATCTCAGAATTCCTTTTATGGTCTGTCCTTGAATAGCCCGCAGTATGTCTCATAAATTTCATTTCTGCCGCAGTTAGTCTTTGTTCACCTACACTGCAAATTGTCCAGGCCTCACTGCTGTAACATAATATGGGTGTAGCCAGTGTTTTGTAAATTCTAGTTCGTGTGTGTTGCTGTACTGTATTTGGCTTGAAAATATTATTTATAATTCCTGTTACTCTTTCAAAGTTAAAATTGGGAAACACATTATGAGGTTCTTAATTAATAAATTAATGAGTCATTTTAACATCTTACCTCATATTTCATGTTTTATCAAACACGGTAACTATAGTTTTCAAATGATCTTGTCATTCATTTTCAACCGCCATGATGACTCTGTTAAATTTTATAATTTTTTGACTAAAATCTTTTTCTTCTTCGTATGTAACTTGGTATCCGAGATAGTTAAATGTGTTGGTTTGTTCTAATATTTTATTATTAATAACAATTTTACTGCGAACTGGGTCTTTTCCTAGGAAAGCCATAACTTTAGATTTTTCTGTTGAGATTTCCATGTTGTAGTTTATTGCAATTTGGTGAAAAGAGTGGACTGAACGTTGTAGGTCATCTTCTGAATTCGCTATAAGATAACTTTAGAATAAAAATATGAACAATTATTATTTTGAAAAGAAAAATTAATGCCAGAATCAGGATTTGAACCCGAAATAATGTAATGGTTAGCATGCTAGTGTACAGAGCTAGAGGTTTCCAGTTCAAATTCCGATTCAGGAGTTAATTTTTCAATTCAAAATATTTGTTCATCATTGAGAATGTTAAAATTTAAATTAATACATCAGAATAAAAATATGAATTGGAAACTTTACAACTCACCTCATAAAATATGATCCTTTCACCTGGGCATTTTTTTAACTTCATCGTCCCCATTACTATATTCCAACTAACACAAAAAAAAAAGAAAGATTCTGCCTGAACCCAGATTTGAAACCAAGATCTTCACTTCTATGTGCTGTTCTGACTGAACGAAATAAACTAACTAATGTTAGCTTTCCTTGTGTCCTTGGTGGGGAGTGGATGAACTTCAAGATTAAATCTTGCTCATTAGAAACTTAAAAATGTATTTTAGCCAGTTGGAATTTAGTTGAGAATGGAGATGATAATCCCTGAAACATGTCCAGGTATATTTTCACAAAGGCATGGTGTAATTCTTTACAAATATATTCACTTGTGATGATCAATAAATATTAGAACAGAAAGTTACAATTCTATACTTTACTAGAATTTTACTTGTAACTAATAATGTTTTACGCCATCTTTTGTGGAATAGACCTCAGATCAGAGGATCAATTTTTACATTATAGTGTCGTGAATTTTTTTTATGAATAGGATATCTTCTCTGCAGTACTTTTCAGTTCAAAATGGTATTATATATCGTTGCTTAAGAAACAATACCGCGTAACTGACACTTTTGGTGAAATTGACATTTTTATACTGTTAGCATCACGGAATAAGTGTGCTCAGTTCTAACATAGATTGGGATGCAATTTTGTACCATGACCTTGCTAAACTTACAGATAAAATGGTTTCAATGCATAGGTACTAAGGGGAAAAGTTTACAGTTTTTTGTTTCTCGTGTAAAATGTTCATTTTGTTAGTTATGCGGTATTGTTTCTTAAGCGACGATATGTTTATATTAGTATGTAACTAACTTACTGGTGCTATGAACCTGGAGATTGCAAGGACATAAGCCCTCCATTCATCCTTATCCAGAGCTAATGTTTTTCTAACCATTACCCATATATTTTTTTCACTTTCCTCAAATCAAGGTTAATGTTATTCTCCCACCTCTTTCTTTACTTACCTGTTGGGCCATTTCCTCTGACTTTCCTACAATAAGTTTCAGTGCCCCTCTTTCATTCCCTATTTGTACCGCTATGATAAGTTGATTATTTAGCGTGAAAGAGTTTTTTATCTTTATCTTTAAATTATTTATTATTTTTTATGGGTTTTAAGCTTTTATATGTCTTGTCTATTGCAATCTATGAGCCTTAATTGATCTTCCATAAAGATAAATAGTTCACTGTTACATAGTTTTTTTTCCATCACCTATCTGTTCATCTTCCTTTGATCAAAAATTTTCTTAAGGACTTTATTCTCAATTACTTGTAATTTTTTCTTCTCTCTTAGAGAGAATAACCATTTAATATATTTTTAGTTTATTGGTAATATTTTTAAGAGAAATTGGGATGACAATCCTATCTCTAATTTAATTTAATGTTGATTTTATACAGATGCAGTATGATGGCACAAAAGCAACACTAGTTATAACTGAGGCTTTCCCTAAAGATGCTGGAGTCTATATTGTATCAGCAAAGAATATAACAGGTGAAGCTACCAGTTCTTGCAATGTTTCTGTTAAAGGACGTTTGCCAACAGAAACGTCAGATTCAGAGCTAGCTAGTGACATGGAACCTATAAAACCATCCATTCAATTACCTCTGAAAGACATTGCAGTGTTTGAAGGAAAGCGTGTGAGGTTGGACTGCATCATAGTTGGTCAGCCTGAACCTGAGGTATGTACTCTTTATAAACATATTCAGACAACTACAGAAACAAAGTCAAGCCACCAGTGCTGTTTCAAAATATTTTATTGTTTTCATAACAACAAAAAATTGAAAATCCAAGGCAATAGTTATGAAACCATGGTCAGCATTCAGACCTAGTTTTTGCAATTTCTTTCCATGGATTTAAAGTTTTGTACAGATAATTAATTAGATGTTTTTATTATTAATTTCATACATCTCAATGATGGATAAATCATATTTGAAGAGAAAAATTATACACTCAGACCGGGACTTGAACCCAGTACCCTTGGTTCTCTAGACCAAGTGCTCTACCATCTGAGCTACCTGAGCAAGTACCAATCTAAACGCAAATTTTTCTGTATATAAGTTGTAATTCCCGCCAACCAAATGCTATTAAGCCTTTGCTTCTTTCTTTGCAAATGGCAGCTCCTATATTAAGAAGACAAGCTATTAAAGACAGTTTCAACAGAAAAGAAGACACTCTGGCAATGTTCGTTGATTTCCAAGGAGCATATGACTCTATTTGGAGATATAAATTATTAGAAAAAATGCAGACTTTAGGCATTCAAGGGTATATGCTACTCTGGATCAGCAATTTTCTCATTCAACGGTTCATCGCTACAAAGTATAATAATCACCTCTCTAAATACCAACAAACACATCGAGGTTTACCACAGGGTTCTGTACTCAGTACCATTCTCTTCAATATCTACATTAATGATCTACCTAAGCATATAGAAAAGCTCGAAACAAAAACCCTACTTTTTGCTGATGATGTTGTAATATGGGTCTCCAAACCGAAAAACCAAAGTCAACAATTAATAACCATAGCCCAACAATCACTAATACAGTTAGAGAATTGGACATCCCAGAACTTAATGAAGATAAATATACAGAAAACAAATTATCAACTATTTACATTAAGAAAGAAACCACTACCCATCACTCTGAAATTGGAGGGTGAATTATTAACTCAAACACATGAAGCAAAATATTTAGGAATAACTCTGGACACAAAATTAACATGGAAAGATACAACCCACATGGAGATATACTATGTACAAAGATAGATAACCAAGTAGTTACCCATTGACTGATGCTTTTTATTATTCATATTTACTACTTCTGCAATAGATAGGATAAATTATATTTGAAGAGAAAAATTTTCGCCTAGACCGAAAGAAAGCCAAGGGTCCCGGGTTCGAGTCCCGGTCTAGGCGAAAATTTTTCTCTTCAAATATAATTTATCCTTCTATGAGAAGTGTTAAATTAATAATAAAAATCGTCAATAGAAGCCCTACTGGCTATAAAGTAGTGTTAAATTCCCAATAAATGTCTTCTTAACTAAGAAGCCGCCATTTGCAAAGATAGAAGCTATGGTTTCAAGCATTTGGCGCGAGGGAATTACAACATACATAAGAGAAAAATTTGCGTCTAGATCGTAACTCGCCTCGGTAGCTCAGTTGGTAGAGCACTTGGCCCGGAAAGCCAAGGGTCCCGGGTTCGAGTCCCGGTCTAGGCGAAAATTTTTCTCTTCAAATATAAGGTTACCATTATTAAAACGATTAGCAGGGAAAAAGTGGGGTTGCAACACACAAACCCTAAACACCTTCTACCAAATGTACATAAAACCTGTACTTCAATATTGTGAAGAAATCCTAGTAACTACTAAAGTGGAAAAACTTAATAAATTGCAGAACCAAATCCTCCGTCTGATAACAGGAGCCGTTAAAACAACACCAATCACTGCCATGCAAATCTTAACAAATAACTCAAACATAGCATTTGAAATTGAGAAAACAGCAGTCACACAGTATGAAAAATTTTTAAGGCTACCCCATAATAACTGGACCCAAAGAAAACCACAAGTATGTTTAAAATCTCAGCAAAGCTTCCTAAGCATTGTACAAGAAATCAAACAGAAATTGCAACTTCCACATTCAAAAGAAAATATGCAGATGAGAAACAACCCTCTAGAATTTTTGGAAATCGAATATAACCTTCATTTAACAGAAGACATCAAGAAATCTGAAACTCCTCCATGTATTTTAAAACAAATGTCACTGGAAATAATAAATCTAGATACCCAGCTCCTGAATGGATACATATTTTTACAGATGGCTCCAGCCTACCAAATGACGGTGGCACTGGTGCTGGTGCAGTATGTCCACTTTTTTCCTTTTATCGTAAACTAAACACAAATTCAACAAACTTTGATGGCGAAATTCTAGCAATTTTCTTAAGTTTACAAAATCTTTTATATCACATCCAAAATTTACAAAAGTTGTAATTCTATGTGACTCCAAAGCAGCCATTCTTGCTATAACACGAGACACAACACCCAAAAGCATCAAAATTATCGAATGTCACAAAATGATAAAACAGTTATCCCGTCTACAAAAAAAAGTTGTACTTCAATGGATTCCGGCCCATTGTGGAGTGACAGGCAATGAAATAGCCGATTTTCTAGCCAAGAAGGGTAGCAAAATTGTTTCAAACCCAACTTCTGCTCCAGTTTCCTTTCACTCTATCAAAAGAATTATCTCAAATAAATACATCAATAAACTTAGAGAAGAATACACCACCAAAACATCTGGAAAGGAATGGGAAAATCTACAAGCTTATGACATTACTACATTACAAAGAAAATCTGCAGTAGCAACATTCAGACTGCTAACGGGACATGACTGCTTGAATAAACACCTACACAGAATTGGCATAACAGATTCACCTAAATGCCCTTTTTGCAATTTAAATGAAGATATGGAAAGAAACCATCTCCTCCGTTGTCCAGCTTTTGTAGAAGAGACCAGCCTTTCTGCTAAATATTGGAGTGCAAGAGAGCGAATGATTTCATTATCAAGTGCTCGACATTAGATATCAACCAACCAACCATATTAAGAAGACATATTTGGGAATTATACATTACATTATAAATGCCAGTACGGCTTTTTTCGATGTTTTTATTATTAATTTCATACATCTCAATGATGGATAAATCATATTTGAAGAGAAAAATTATACATTCAGACCGGCACTTGAACCCGGGACCCTTGGTTCTCTAGACCAAGTGCTCTACCATCTGAGCTACCTGAGCATGTACCAATCTAAACACAAATTTTTCTTCTTCAAAGTTAAAATTGGGAAACATATTATGAGGTTCTTAATTAATAAATTAATGAGTCATTTTAACATCTTACCTCATATTTCATGTTTTTCAAACACGGTAACTATAGTTTTCAAATGATCTTGTCATTCATTTTCAACCGTCATAATGGCGGTTGAAATTGAATGACAAGATCATTTGAAAACTATAGTTACCGTGTTTGAAAAACATGAGTTATTAACAAATTTTTCTGTATATAAGTTGTAATTCCCACCAACCAAATGCTATTAAGCCTTTGCTTCTTTCTTTGCAAATGGCAGCTCCTATATTAAGAAGACATATTTGGGAATTATACATTACATTATAAATGCCAGTACGGCTTTTTTCGATGTTTTTATTATTAATTTCATACATCTCAATGATGGATAAATCATATTTGAAGAGAAAAATTATACATTCAGACCGGCACTTGAACCCGGGACCCTTGGTTCTCTAGACCAAGTGCTCTACCATCTGAGCTACCTGAGCAAGTACCAATCTAAACACAAATTTTTCTGTATATAAGTTGTAATTCCCGCCAACCAAATGCTATTAAGCCTTTGCTTCTTTCTTTGCAAATGGCAGCTCCTATATTAAGAAGACATATTTGGGAATTATACATTATATTTAATTAATGTTGAGAAGTAAACATTATGAGGTATAATCATTAAAATTCATCGGAGAACATATTGTTTAAACAACTCACCTCATAGGATTCATGCTTTCATGATATCGCGATTTCAAACATAATCATGTTCATCGTCAGCCATAACTCCGACTGAGTAAGAGTCGGAGTTATGGCTGACGATGAACATGATTATGTTTGAAATCGCGATATCATGGAAGCATGAATCCTATGAGGTGAGTTGTTTAAACAATATGTTCTCCGATGAATTTTAATTATACATTACATTATAAATGCCAGTACGATTTTTTCAATGTTTTTATTATTAATTTCATACATCTCAATGATGGATAAATCATATTTGAAGAGAAAAATTATACATTCAGACCGGCACTTGAACCCGGGACCCTTGGTTCTCTAGACCAAGTGCTCTACCATCTGAGCTACCTGAGCAAGTACTGATCTAAAAGCAAATTTTTCTCCATATACATTGTAATTGAAGCAAAGGCTTTATAGCATTTGATGGACGGGAATTAAACGTATATAGAGAAAAATTTGCATTTAGATCGTACTTGCTCAGGTACCTCAGATGGTAGAGCACTTGGTCTAGAGAACTAAGGGTCCCGGGTTCAAGTCCTGGTCTGAGCATATAATTTTTCTCCTCAAATATGAATTAATTAGATAATAATTAAGGTGAATCTGGAATCATATTACCTCATAAATCATTGTGTTCTATTTGAACATGTTTCAATATAATAAATAAGTTAGGTTTGCCTTCATTTTACCTCATATTTTGTTGTTTCTTGTAAGACATGTTTCAAAGCATCTTTGCTTTGAAACATGTCTTGCAAGAAACAATGAAATATGAGGTAAGATGAAGGCAGATTCAACTTATTTATTAAGTAGATCCTTATAGTGTTATTTCCTATTGTATTTTCATAATGTTTTTTATATGCCATGCACACAGTCATCAGCTTATTATTTTGTTTTAGGAAGTGATATTTTGAGGTTATTTTAATTAAATTATTTTTAGTCTGATCATCTTACCTCAATATTAATGTTGATTTGTTCTTGAACATGTTTCAATTATATCATAATCATCATCAGCATCTTGCCCAGACTGGTTAGATTTATGTTCTGATTCAGAAGAACAAAAACAGAATTATGAATTTTGAAATACTGACAGAGCGAGACCTTGTTTGGAGGTTCTTTGGCCAACCACAGGATGGAGCTGACATCGACATCCAGGGTGTGCAACATAAATCTAACCAGTTTGGACAAGATGCTGATGATGATTATGATATAATCAAAACATGTCCAAGGGCAAATCAACATTAATATTGAGGTAAGATGATCAGACTAAAAATAATTTAATTAGTGATCAACTTGTCCATACTGTTGGATTTTATGTTGTTGACCCTTACTCCATCTTTTGGTTGACCGAAGAACTTGCAAATCAAATCATTTTCCCTGGGAACTTCAAAATTCATAATTGTCTTTTGTTCTTCTGGATGTAGATCTTCTCCCAATCAGTATGTTTTTTTTTTTTGTATTTTCCAACTGTTTTAATAATTTTACATTCAAATTGATTTTATGCTTCTCTACCCAGATATGGGCAGCTACTGCAGATTTTTCTACTTCTCGTTTCTTTCATTCTAATGGTCAAGTTTCTCTTTGTTTTCCCTATGTATATCTTATCACGGTCAGCATATTTTATCTATTTTTCCTTCATCAATCCATTCATTTAACTCTACTACTATAGCCAGTAAAGCTTATCTTTTCAATATGTTTTTCTTTTATTAAATTAATGTTGGGAAGTAAACATTATGAGGTATTATATTTGAGTTGTATATTTTGACTCACCTCATATTTCTTGATTTATATGCAGACATTCTCGATGATGTCGCACAGAAGTGACAAAACTAGTCTACATAAAAATCAAGGAATATGATGTGAGTCAAAATATGGTTGGTTGGTATCTAATGTCGAGCACTTGATAATGAAATCATTCGCTCTCTTGCACTCCAATATTTAGCAGAAAGGCTGGTCTCTTCTACAAAAGCTGGACAACGGAGGAGATGGTTTCTTTCCATATCTTCATTTAAATTGCAAAAAGGGCATTTAGGTGAATCTGTTATGCCAATTCTGTGTAGGTGTTTATTCAAGCAGTCATGTCCCGTTAGCAGTCTGAATGTTGCTACTGCAGATTTTCTTTGTAATGTAGTAATGTCATAAGCTTGTAGATTTTCCCATTCCTTTCCAGATGTTTTGGTGGTGTATTCTTCTCTAAGTTTATTGATGTATTTATTTGAGATAATTCTTTTGATAGAGTGAAAGGAAACTGGAGCAGAAGAGTGGGTTTGAAACAATTTTGCTACCCTTCTTGGCTAGAAAATCGGCTATTTCATTGCCTGTCACTCCACAATGGGCCGGAATCCATTGAAGTACAACTTTTTTATGTAGACGGGATAAATGTTTTATCATTTTGTGACATTCGATACTTTTGATGCTTTTGGGTGTTGTGTCTCGTGTTATAGCAAGAATGGCTGCTTTGGAGTCACATAGAATTACAACTTTTGTAAATTTTTGGATGTGATATAAAAGATTTTGTAAACTTAAGAAAATTGCTAGAATTTCGCCATCAAAGTTTGTTGAATTTGTGTTTAGTTTACGATAAAAGGAAAAAAGTGGACATACTGCACCAGCACCAGTGCCTCCATCATTTGGTAGGCTGGAGCCATCTGTAAAATATGTATCCATTCAGGAGCTGGGTATCTTAGATTTATCATTTCCAGTGACATTTGTTTTAAAATATATGGAGGAGTTTCAGATTTCTTGATGTCTTCTGTTAAATGAAGGTTATATTCGATTTCCAAAAATTCTAGAGGGTTGTTTCTCATCTGCATATTTTCTTTTGAATGTGGAAGTTGCAATTTCTGTTTGATTTCTTGTACAATGCTTAGGAAGCTTTGCTGAGATTTTAAACATACTTGTGGTTTTCTTTGGGTCCAGTTATTATGGGGTAGCCTTAAAAATTTTTCATACTGTGTGACTGCTGTTTTCTCAATTTCAGATGCTATGTTTGGGTTATTTGTTAAGATTTGCATGGCAGTGATTGGTGTTGTTTTAACGGCTCCTGTTATCAGACGGAGGATTTGGTTCTGCAATTTATTAAGTTTTTCCACTTTAGTAGTTACTAGGATTTCTTCACAATATTGAAGCACAGGTTTTATGTACATTTGGTAGAGAGTCAAAATATACAACTCAAATATATTATTAAGGTAGAATATGTTTATCACTCACCTCATATTGTTCTTCTTATTTGATTATAGACTAGTTTCGGAACATAGTTTCTGTTCCATCCTCAGTAACATCACGACCGTTGTTCTGTCGTCTTGAAGAGTTGTCCTTCTCTCCTTCCATTGGCTGACTGAAAAACCTCGAAACCAGGTCATTCTCACCGGGAATTTCAAAGTTCATTAATTTCTTCTTTTCGCTCTTTTGAATGTAGATCTTTTCCCAAACAGTAAGTTCTTTTGGTTTTTCTATTTGTTTTAATAATTTTGCTTCTTTCTCGATAAGATGTTTTTTCAGACCATGCATGGGCAGCCACTGCAGATTTTTCTACTTCCCCTTTCTTGACATTCCTGAGATGTTCTTTAACTCTAGTTTTCAAATTTCTTTTAGTTTTTCCTATGTAGAATTTCTCACATTCTTCACATTTAATTTGATAAATCCCTGATTTGTTTTCTTCTTTAATTTTCTCATTCTTATTAGGTCTAATCAGTCTGCTGATGCTGTAGTCATTTTTGGGGTGCTAACCTTATGTTGAAATCTTTAAAAATTTTTTGAAACTTGTGGTGTTTTAATGGATGATATGTGAATTTTCTAAATTTTACATTATCTTCTTTTACTTTTAGAAGAGTGCTTTGATTATAAATTTTGTCTTTTGAACTTGTTTATTTTTTTGAGTATCATTTTTATAGCAAAACCATTTTCCGTGGCTACGTTGATTATGTGTTCTTTTTCTTTTTCATAATTTTCTTTGTTCATTGGTATGTTCACTAATCTATGTGTCAAACTATTGAAAACTGCTTCTTTGTGAGCTATGTGATTGAAACCTAAAGCTTTTATGTAGTTATCTATATGTGTCTTTTTTCTGTAAATACCAAATTCTATCTTATTTTCTCCATTCCTTTTTAAGTTGAGATCTAAAAATGGTATTTCTCCATTGATTTCCTTTTCCATAGTGAACTTTATAGTTTGACTTTGAATGTTCAATAATTTTAATGCGTCATCTATCTGTTTATGATTAACTATTGCAATTATGTCATCCACATATCTGCACCAGAACTTGAAAATTAAACGATGTCCGTTAATTATCTTGTGTTCAAAATTCCCCATGAATAGATTAGCTAAGAATGGAGATAAAGGGTTTCCCATCGAAAGTCCTGAATTTTGTTTATAAAATCTTCCATTGTAGGTGAAAAACATATTATCGATACATAATTTAGTTAAAGTTTTATATTCGACTATCTTTACTTTTTCAATTTTATTATTTTTCATCCAAATCTCTAAAATTTCCATAGTTTGGTCTTTTGGAATGCTTGGAAATAAGGAAACAACATCAAATGAAACTAATCTGTCTGAAGATTGTAGTTGTATGTTTTCTAGTTTATCTACCAATTCATAAGAGTTTTCTATTGCAGAGTTTTCAAATCCATTCATTTTATTAAATTCCTTACATAACCATTTAGATAAATGATATGTAGGAGACCCTATTGTGTTAATTATCGGCCTCATTTTCTTCCCTTCTTTGTGCACTTTCGGGAGTCCGTAGATGTTGGGAATTTTTGGATTTGAAACCTTCAGATGAAACTTGTCTTTCTTAGTTAAAATGTGATTGATATTCTTGAGAGTGTTGCCTACTTCTTTAATGGTTTTGTTAAGGGGGTCTGATTGAATCTGTGTATATTCTTCAGAGTCCAAAAGTTTTTCCATTCTGTTGTTGTATTCTTCTTTGTCTAAAATAACCAACTGGTTGCCTTTGTCAGCTTTAGTAATTATTACATTTTTACTGTTGATGTCTTTAATAATTTTCATGTTTCTTGAACCCTTTTTGTTTATTGGTGTTTCCTTGATAGGAATAGAAAACTCTTATGAATTGGTAGATAAACTAGAAAACATACAACTACAATCTTCAGACAGATTAGTTTCATTTGATGTTGTTTCCTTATTTCCAAGCATTCCAAAAGACCAAACTATGGAAATTTTAGAGATTTGGATGAAAAATAATAAAATTGAAAAAGTAAAGATAGTCGAATATAAAACTTTAACTAAATTATGTATCGATAATATGTTTTTCACCTACAATGGAAGATTTTATAAACAAAATTCAGGACTTTCGATGGGAAACCCTTTATCTCCATTCTTAGCTAATCTATTCATGGGGAATTTTGAACACAAGATAATTAACGGACATCGTTTAATTTTCAAGTTCTGGTGCAGATATGTGGATGACATAATTGCAATAGTTAATCATAAACAGATAGATGATGCATTAAAATTATTGAACATTCAAAGTCAAACTATAAAGTTCACTATGGAAAAGGAAATCAATGGAGAAATACCATTTTTAGATCTCAACTTAAAAAGGAATGGAGAAAATAAGATAGAATTTGGAATTTACAGAAAGAAGACACATATAGATAACTACATAAAAGCTTTAGGTTTCAATCACATAGCTCACAAAGAAGCAGTTTTCAATAGTTTGACACATAGATTAGTGAACATACCAATGAACAAAGAAAATTATGAAAAAGAAAAAGAACACATAATCAACGTAGCCACGAAAAATGGTTTTGCTATAAAAATGATACTCAAAAAAATAAACAAGTTCAAAAGACAAAAATTTATTAATCAAAGCACTCTTCTAAAAGTAAAGAAGATAATGTAAAATTTAGAAAATTCACATATCATCCATTAAAACACCACAAGTTTCAAAAAATTTTTAAGATTTCAACATAAGGTTAGCACCCAAAAATGACTACAGCATCAGTAGACTGATTAGACCTAATAAGAATGAGAAAATTAAAGAAGAAAACAAATCAGGGATTTATCAAATTAAATGTGAAGAATGTGAGAAATTCTACATAGGAAAAACTAAAAGAAATTTGAAAACTAGAGTTAAAGAACATCTCAGGAATGTCAAGAAAGGGGAAGTAGAAAAATCTGCAGTGGCTGCCCATGCATGGTCTGAAAAACATCTTATCGAGAAAGAAGCAAAATTATTAAAACAAATAGAAAAACCAAAAGAACTTACTGTTTGGGAAAAGATCTACATTCAAAAGAGCGAAAAGAAGAAATTAATGAACTTTGAAATTCCCGGTGAGAATGACCTGGTTTCGAGGTTTTTCAGTCAGCCAATGGAAGGAGAGAAGGACAACTCTTCAAGACGACAGAACAATGGTCGTGATGTTACTGAGGATGGAACAGAAACTATGTTCCGAAACTAGTCTATAATCAAATAAGAAGAACAATATGAGGTGAGTGATAAACATATTCTACCTTAATGAATATACCTCATAGTGAGAATTCCTAAAATAAGTAACTCAAATATAATTAAAATAAACTTCATAGTGTTATTTCCTACATATATTTAATTATGAGGTATAATCATTGAAATTCATCAGAGAACATTTTTTGACAACTCACCTCATAAATTTTGTGTTTTTCACGACACCGTGGTTTCAAATGTAATCACGTCCATCTTTAGCCACAACTCCGACTGATGAGATTCTTTGGCCATGGTGACAATAGAAGAGTTGACAACTGAAGAATCTCTTCAGTCGGAGTTGTGGCTGAAGATGAACATGGTTATGTTTGAAACTGTGGTTTTGTGAAAAACACAAAATTTATGAGGTGAGTTCTCAAAAAATGTTCTCCGATGAATTTCAATATTTTTTCTTATTTTAAATTTATCACTCACACTGAAGGACAAATTAAAATTTGAACCACCGTTTAGATAATTATATAAATGGTTAAAATTACAATAAACCTTAGTTAACTGAAACTTAAGTTGAAGACCTTTCAGAAATTTATTAACAATTTTTTTTATCATCTCATATTCCGTCATCCATGTATAGAAAATGGAGTGTAAGGTGAAGTGATAACAAAGTTTTTTTCTTAAATCTAATTTATACCTTATAATGTTAATTCCTATAGAGTTCCTTTCAGAAATGTTCCATCTTTAGTTGTTGTTCAAGTATTCAATACTTACACAGTAGCTGAATACAGAACACGTTTCCAAAAGGTCTTCAAATTATGTTTTAGTTGAAGATGAAAATTTAAACAATAGTTGAAGTTGGAATAAGTTTCTGAAAGACCTTTGGCAAATTTATTCAACCTATTCAAAATTTGTATGAAGTAACACTATTTTATTTCTCTGTAATTATGAATATTAATTACTCTCAGTGAAAAATAATTAAAAAAAGTATAATATACTATTTTATTTGTTTTAAAATATTCAACCTATATTTTAGTTGAGGATGACTGAAATTTCGGGTATGATTTTATAAACATTTCATGAATTAAATATGGGAAATAAAATTACGAGGTTTTAAAGGTAATAACTAATAAAGAGTGAGCGTGAAATCTTTTCTCATACTCTTCAATCTTCAAGCACAAAACTGCAGTTTCGAGAGGCATCCCTCTCATCTTGAACCATCCTTACATCTGTTGAATTTTGGTCTACACCTTCATTCATTCATTCTTCATTACATGTATCCAGACGCACCTGATGACATGAATCCTTTGCATGCTTATGGTGTATAAGTTGCATCGGGGCTGTATATACATGAAGCCTATGTGGGTATTGAATACCAACGAGGTATAGAAAGAGATATAGCAAAGACAGAAATGAACTCTTCGGCCTCGAATACTCTAATACCATCAGGGTCGAAGAAAACAAGAGGTCAATCAAGGGAGACTGGATAGGAAAGCAAAAAAAAAGAGGGATCTGGTACGAGAAAAAGGAAAAATACCAGATCGGTCTATAACCCACCTAAAGACAGAAAGAGAAACCTTAAAACTCAATATGGTTTCATACAGAAAGCAATCAAACTACAAAAACAGTATAACCCAAATCAAAATCCAGAAAAACTTCTCCTACCAGTATCACCTCTGGAAGATATAGATACTGCTTTTAACACAAATTTAATCAAACATGTTTTAAAAAGTGAAATGACCCCAGATGAACTAAAACAAATCACATTGGAAACCATTCGCATTCTATATCCTGAACCACAATGGGTACATATCTATACAGATGGATCCAGAATGGAAATAGAAGACAGAGCTGGAATTTACTCAAAACTGTTTAGCTTCTATGTTGCAGTAGGGAAAAATTACACACACTTCGATGGAGAAATTCAGGCAATAGAGTTAGCACTAACACAACTCCTCTACAGAGTAAATACATTTCAGAGAGCAGTTGTAATAAGTGATTCAACATCAGCTGTTGTAATAAGTGATTCAACATCAGCTATACAAGCTATAACAACATATAACTCTCCAATCTCCAGAAAAGTTTGGAAATAAAAAAGATCATAAGATTATTGACCAAACAAAATAAAATTATCCAGCTCCAATGGATCCCCTCTCATTGCGGGGTACATGGAAATGAAATGGCAGATCTTTTAGCAAAAAAGGGCACCAAAATTTTACAGAAAACAAGTCAATCCCTGCCCTACCATTCTGCAAAAATTATCATTAAAAGAAAATTCCAGAAAGAACTGATGGTGCACTTCAAATCACAAAGTAATGAGAAACCATGGGCAGCTATCTCGCAGAATAAAAACTTAATACCTGAACAACCAAGACACGAAGCAGTAGCAACATTGAGACTGTTAACAGGCCATGACTACCTGGCAGCACACCTCCATAAAATTGGAGTCTTCAACTCTCCAAATTGTATCCTGTGCCAAGACAATAACCTTACCATGAGCAAAGATCATCTTGCTAGCTGTGAGGCTCTGAAGATGTCACCTACAAGAACTCTGGCAGGACTCTATTGGGAAGCTAGAAAGCAAATGGAACACATCCAAGCTAATGGGCATTAGACTACTACTACTACTACTCTATAACCCACCAAGCTGACCAGTGCTAATTGATGGGTAGCCTGTCCCTTTAGTTCATATTGCATAAACAATATGTTAACAGCTGCACCATGAGAAGGTAGGGATTGGATGCTGGGTTATTGTCCAGGTTGATTCCTGTAAGTTTTCAGCCTAGAAAGAATTAAGAGGGTCTCCTCCCTGTTAAGAAACAATAACCCTTTGCAGTCTACTCCTTCATCTTCAAAGTTACCATCTGATGTGTTTATTATTAATTTAAACATCTCATTGAAGGATAAATTCAATTTGAAGAGAAAAACATTTTTTTTTTGCCCAGACCGGGACCCGAACCCGGGACCTTTGGTTTACCGTACCGTATATAAGAGAAAAAAGCTAGCAAAATTGAAATGGTTACACGAGCCAAATGAGGTAAATTTAGAGCAATTGGGTAGTGTTAGACGGGAAACCACCAAGTTACTAAAGAGTAAAAAGAGGGAATATTTGAGAGAGAAGATTAATGATCTTGAAATGAATGCAAAAAATAGGAACATTAGAGAATTATATCAGGGAATTAGTATAGAGAAGAAAGGGTTTCAGGCTAGAACAAACATAATTCGGAATGAAAATGGGGATATGATTGCAGATTCCAATAGTATATTAAATAGATGGAAAAGTTACTTTAATCAGCTATTAAATGTACATACAGAACAGGACATTGAGGAGGATAAGTTACAGACAGCAGAAATGCTAGTCGCAGAGCCAAGTGCATTAGAGGTTGAAATGGCAATTGAAAAATTGAAGATGTATAAAGCATCAGGTTCAGATGAGATCCCAGCAGAACTGATAAAATCAGGGGGAGAAAAATTGATGGACAAGATACGTTGGTTGCTTAGCATGATTTGGGAAAAGAAGCTCTTCCAGATGAATGGAAGGAATCAATTATCTTACCAATTTATAAGAAAGGAGATAAAACTGATTGCATCAACTACAGGGGCATCTCATTACTTTCAACTTCGTACAAAATTCTAACAAATATATTAGTAAGCAGACTTACTCCCTATATTGATGACATTCTAGGAGATCATCAATGTGCATTTAGAAGAAACAGGTCTACAACAGATCAGATTTTTAGTATAAGACAGATTTTAGAAAAGAAATGGGAATATAATGGTACTGTACATCAACTATATGTGGACTTCAAAAAAGCATATGATTCAATTAAGAGGGAGAAGTTATATAGTATCCTGCTGGAGTTCGGAATTCCTAAAAAGTTAGTTAGACTTATACGAATGTGTCTAAGTGGCTCAAAGAGTAAGGTGCGTGTAGGCAAACAGTTTTCAGACACTTTTGAAATCCAGAATGGGTTGAAGCAAGGAGATGCACTATCTCCTCTACTATTTAATTTTGTACTAGAGCATGCCATTAAATCTTTAGAGAATGAGGAAGGCTTACAACTGAATGGTATTAATAAGCTGTTAGTTTATGCTGATGATGTAGTACTACTGGCCGATAGCGAGGAGATACTAAAGGCCAACATGCACACACTATTGAGTAACACTAAGAAATTGGGACTGGAAGTAAATATCAATAAAACTAAATATATGGTCACACGTAGAAATTCAGTATATAATGGAAATGGGCAGCTAAGGACAAATGAGGGAAATTTTGAGGAAGTGGCTGAATTCAAATACCTAGGAACAATAATCACAAATAGGAATGAGATGCACAGAGAAATTAAAACATAGGCTCAATTCTGGAAATGCGTGCTATTATGCATTACAGAGACTTTTGATGTCCCAACTCCTTTCAAAAAACGTTAAGCTGAAAATATATAAAACTATTATTCTACCAGTTATATTATATGGGTGCGAAACATGGACTCTTAGTTTAAGGGAGGAAAGGAGATTACAAGTATTTGAGAATAAAGTACTTAGGAAAATTTTTGGACCAAAGAGAAATGAAGAGACAGGTGAATGGAGAAGACTACATAACAGTGAACTACATGGTCTTTATAGGAAGCCAGATATAATAAGAACAGTTAAGTCCCGTAGACTGCGATGGGCAGGACATGTTGCGCGTATGGGGAATGAAAGACGTGCATGGAAACTTCTTGTAGGAAAGCCAGAAGGAAAGCGCCCAGTTGGTAGACCAAGAATGAGGTGGGAGAACAACATTAACTATGATTTGAGGGAAGTAGATTATACAGGGAATGACTGGAAAGCATTAGCTCAGGATAGGGATGTATGGAGAGCTTATGTCCGTGCGGCCATGAACCTACGGGTTCGATAGTGCCAGTGAGTAAGTAAGTAAGTAAGTAAGTATATAACAGAAAAATTTGCATCTAGATTGGAACTCACCCCGGTAGCTCAGTTGGTAAGAGCATTGGTATGGTAAACCAAAGGTCCCAGGTTCGGGTCCCGGTCTGGGTGAAAATTTTTCTCATTAAATTTAATTTACCATCTGGTGTTGATTTGGTGAACTTTGAGATCAGATCAACCCAGATGGCAACTTTGAAGATGAAGGTATAGACCAAAATTCAACAGTTGTAAAGATGGTTGAAGATGAGAGGGATGCCTTTCAAAACTATGGTTCCATGCTTGAAGTTCATGGAGTATGAGGTGAGATTTCCCAACTCACTATTTATTAATTATTAATATGATTTTATAAGATAAAATCAAATGTTTTATACCTCTCCTCATAATTTATCTTCTAAGTAGATCGCGATTTCAAAGCCTTAGCGGCATCATCTTCAGTATGATCTTAGTACTGAAGATGATGCTGCTAAGGCTTTGAAATCGCAATCTACTTAGAAGATTAATTATGAGGAGAGTTATGAAACATTTGATTTTATCTTAAATTAATCCTCATAGTGATTTATTCCTATAAAAAAGTTCAGTGATTGATGAAAGAGTTGTTAATTGTATTTTGATTTGCAGGTAATCTGGTATTATAATGATCGACCTGTGAAAGAATCAACAGATTTCAAATTACTATTTCAAGGAGACAGGTGTTCTCTTATTATAGAGGAAGCTTACTTAGAGGATGCAGGAGACTATAAAGTAGTCGCTATAAATTCAGGAGGAGAAGCATCTAGCAAATGTACTTTAGCTGTCAAATGTAAGTGATGTTATTTGTTTTCACTACACCTATGGTTCACTTTATCAGATACATTAAATAAAGTTAAAATTCAGGGTAAGCTTTCTGAAAGTTCTGAGACTTGACAATGGCATCAGACAAGTTGTTTCTCAACTTCGTTATATAATGTCTTTATTATTCATTTCATACATCTCAATGCAGAATAAATTATATTTGAAGAGAAAAATATGCACTTAGATTTTTGCTTTTTGTGTAAATGTAAGGAAAACTAAGACCATGGCTTTTAGAGGAAGAGATCCAGTGAGATCCAAAAATTATTTTAGAAAATCAAAGTATAGAACAGGTGTCTAGTTTCAAATATTTGGGCTGTGATGTTGGCTACAATGTGGAAAGAGATATTGACTCCAAAATAAATCAATTTCAGACGGTGTGTGGAACAATACAGAGAACATTCAAAAATAAAATTAGAAAAGAAACCAAGATAAAAATGTATAATGTTATGACGGTTCCCACAATATTGTATGGATGTGAAACTTGGGCTCCAGTGAAAAGACAGAAGGATAGAATACAGACGGCGGAGATGAGGTTCCTAAGACAAGTAAAAGGATGTACAAGACTTGATAGAATAAGAAATGAGGATATAAGAGAAGAATTGAAAGTACAGCCTTTATTGGATAAAGTCACGAATTACAGACAGAAATGGATTGATCACATGGATGGAATGAGTAAGGAGAGATATCCATTGTTAACAAGAAATTATCACGCAAGAGGAAGACGTGATGTTGGAAGACCTAGAAGACGTTGGGCTGATGCATTATGAAGTCGGAACAGGCAATTGCCTAATCCCTGGAGTGATGATGATGATGATGATGATGATGTGTAAATGCTCTACCGACTAAGCTACCTGAGAACTCCAATGTAAACACTATTTTTTTTTCTCTCTTATATATAATGTTAATTCCCGAGCATCAAATGCTGCAAAACTGTTGCTTTGATCTTGCAAATGGCAGCTTCTTTATTAAGAAGACCTTTTATTGGGAATTTTACATTACGTTATGGCCTCTTTCAATGTTTTTATTATTAATTTAATACATCTCTATGAAGGATAAATTATATTTGAAGAGAAAAATATATTCTCAGACTGGGGTTTGAACACAGGACATTTTGCTTTTATGCAAATGCTCTTCCAACTGAGCTACATGAGAACTTCAATCTAAATGCAAATTTTTCACTTACATACAACATTAATTCCCAAGCACCAAAAACTATGAAACCGTTGCTTCATTCTTGCAAAATGGCGGCTTCTTTATTAAGAAGACCTTTAATTGGGAATTTTACATTACATTATAAAGCAAGTACGGCTTCTTTTGATGTTTTTATTATTAATTTTATACATCTCAATGATGGATAAATTATATTTGAAGAGAAAAATATACACTCAGACTGGGGTTTGAACCGATGACCTTTCACTTTCTATATGAATGCTCTGCCGACTGAGCTACCTGAGAACTCTTAGTTTTGAAAAACAGTCTGTCATGCTGGCTCAGATATTTGACTAGTTAGCCCAGGTTTGCTACCCAACGAGGTTGAAAATTTTAATTGTGAAATTAATTTAATTGCAAAATTTTCAAACATGGCGTGAGGAGAGATAGTAGTGTACAATTTTTAATCGCTAGATTGTGCACTAGATTCCTGCATTAAATTCCAAACCTCTCTGCAGTACATATGTTGAAAAGGCATGTGGTACTGTTGAAAGCAGTTCCTCTGTCAGATGGGGACATTAAGCCTAGTAGCCCTCTTGGTGCTTTTTGATAGGCCTATATGCCAGCACCAGGTTTCACCTTCTCCCATCTCTTCAACATAATGCCTCATACAACACACTTTACACTACACAAACATAAACACACACTCATCCTACACTCCTGTCTGCTCACAATACTAGAATAAATCATCTAAGTAGTATGCCGAAGTGGTGCATAAATTAAAAATAGACCACATTAATGCCATCTATCCACCCAGTGTAGAACTCAAAACATGTAAAGTCCAGTGGATAGTATTAGAACACAAACACAGACTCATTAGAAAAATCATTAACCCTGCTGGTACAATTTTCAACCAATTGGTACAATATTTAGAATTTCCTGATGATTTTTATCGCAGAACCTAAATTCACTAGAACTAATTCAACAAATTCGAGGTGAGACAGTCGTGGTTTGAAAGGAGACTATAATAGACCACTACATAGTGTTGGGAAAGGGAGCAAACAGATTGTGACTTTTAGTTGAATGTCGCTATCTCATTGGCTGTCAAGATGGGAGTTACCATTAAGCATGATTTACAGTAATGTTTTTATTATTGATTTAACATTTCTCACTGAAAGATAAATTATATTTGAAGAGAAAAATTTTCGCCTAGACCGAGACTCGAACCCAGGACCTTTGGCTTGTCGGACCAAATGCTCTACCGACTGAGCTACCGAGGCGAGTTACAATCTAGATGCAAATTTTCTCTTATATACGTTGTAATTCCCTCTCACCAAATGCTTTTGAAACCATTGCTTCTATCTTTGCAAATGGTGGCTTCTTAGTTAAGAAGAAATTTATTGGGAATTTAATATTACTTTATAAAGCTAGTAAGGCTTCTAATGACGTTTTTATTATTGATTTAACATTTGGCCCAGCAAGCCAAAGGTCCCGGGTTCGAGTCTCGGTCTAGGCGAAAATTTTTCTCTTCAAATATAATTTATCTTTCAATGAGAAATGTTAAATCAATAATAAAAACATCATTAGAAGCCTTACTAGCTTTATAAAGTAATGTTAAATTCCCAATAAGTGTCTTCTTAACTAAGAAGCTGCCATTTGCAAAGATAGAAGCAATGGTTTCAAAAGCATTCGGTGAGAGGGAATTACAACGTATATAAGAGAAAAATTTGCATCTAGATCGTAACTTGCCTCGGTAGCTCAGTCGGTAGAGCATTTGGCCCAGCAAGCCAAAGGTCCTGGGTTCGAGTCTCGGTCTAGGCGAAAATTTTTCTCTTCAAATATGTTATACAGTAGCTCGCTTTGTCTTTGTGGCAGTTCTGTTTCTGATGTTACAGTAGATTATGTAAAATAAGTGTTCATTATTATTGTTATTTAAAAACAAAATGTATATAAGTGCCAATTAAGTGCATTAGGCAATGAACGCTGTCATATTTGAAGAGAAAATTTACTGCCTTTCCCAACATATCTGGAACACTGTGTAGTGGCATATTATATTCTCCTTTCAAGCCAGGATTGTTTCATCTTGAATTTATTGAATTAGTTCAAGTAAATTATATTTGAAGAGGAAAATGTTCGCCTAGACCGAGACTCGAACCCGGGACCTTTGGCTTGCTGGACCAAATGCTCTACCAACTGAGCTACCAAGGCGAGTTGCGATCTAGACACAAATTTTTCTCTTATATACGTTGTAATTCCCTCGTGCCAAATGCTTTGAAACCTTTGCTTCTATCTTTGCAAATGGTTCTTAGTTAAGAAGACATTTATTAGGAATTTAACACTACTTTATAAAGCCAGTAGGGCTTCTATTGACGTTTTTATTATTAATTTAACACTTCTCACTGAAGGATAAATTATATTTGAAGAGAAAAATTTTCACCTAGACCTAATATATATAATTTATCCTTCAGTGAGAAGTGTTAAATCAATAATAAAAATATCAATAGAAGCCCTACTGGCTTTATAAATAGTGTTAAATTCCCAATAAATGTCTTCTTAACTAAGAAACCGCCATTTGCAAAGGTAGAAGCAAAGGTTTCAAAGCATTGGTATGAGGGAATTACAACGTATATAAGAGAAAAATTTGCATCTAGATCGCAACTCGCCTCAGTAGCTCAGTTGGTAGAGCATTTGGCCCAGCAAGCCAAAGGTCCCGGGTTCGAGTCTCGGTCTAGGCAAAAATTTTTCTCTTCAAATATAAGCATTAAATCAATAATAAAAACCTTAGTTCAAGTAAATTTAGGTTCTGCAATAAAATAACAATAGTGTTAAATCAATAATAGTGAGAAGCGTTAAATCAATAATAAAAACATTAGTTCAAGTAAATTTAGGTTCTGCAATAAAATAACAATATTATCTGGAAATTCGAAATATTGTACCAATTGGTTGAAAATTTTTGAATGAACTCTGTACTAAAATTCCTATCAATATACTTTAATAATTTGTCAAATTAGTTTTGTTGGTCTGAACAGCTCTGTTTTGTCTCTGTTTACTTCTATTCCCACCCTCCATGGTATCTTTACCTTGTCGTGGTGCAGTGCCTTGCATGCTTAAATGACCTCAAGAGCTACGCCAGCAGTAGTATTGCTGCTGGAAGGGTTACCCATAGAAGGTGATAAGCCAGTCAAAGAAAGTACCTTGATCGAAAGAGTGACAATTTTTCACTGTAAAAATAAAACTATCAAGAAATGCAGACAGGAAAATTTTTGGACCAAAGAGAGATGAACAGACAGACAAATGGAGAAGACCACATATAGTGTAGCTACATGATCTTTATAGGAAGCAGATATAATAAGAAGAGTTAAGTCTCATAGACTGCGACAAGCAGGACATATGGCACAAATGGGGAATGAAAGAAGGGCATGGAAGCTTCTTGTAGGAAAACCAGAGGGAAACGCCCAGTTGGTAGATCAAGGATAGGGTGGGAGAATAACATTAACCATAATTTGAGGGAAGTATATATATGGCATGATTGAAAAACATTAGCACAGGATAGGGATGTGTGGAGAGCTTATGTTTATGCAGCCATGAATCTATGGATTCGATTGTGCCAATGAGTGAGTTAATTAGTTATGGAGAACTTATGTCCATGCGGCTATGTACCTACGGATTTGATTGTGCCACTTAGTTTACTTCTATTCTCAACACATCTGGAATGCACAGTAGATAGTTTACTGTTTGACTTGGATGATGATAATGGTGAGACAGTGGCAATAATAATAATAATAATAATAATAATAATAATAAATAATTACTTAAATTCCAGCTCTGGGAGAAACAGAACCAGCAACAAGGACTCAGATGGTAGAAGTAGTGGAAATAATAGGAGTACCACCCAAGTTCAGCAAATTGCTTTCTGATGTCCTCGCACCAGAAGGTGATAAAGTTATTTTTGAATGTTGTGTGAATGGTGATCCTAAACCAGAAGTGAAGTGGTACATCAACAATGAAGAAATTCATCCCTCAGATAAAATACAGGTATGTAATAAAACCTCTTTTCCTACATATAATACTAAAGTAAAATTGTATTAGTTATTTATGTTACATGGATTAAAGTGAGATTTTATGAATGAGTTGAGATGTTTTAAACCAAAGTATAGCTGCAGCCAGAATTTCTAAACAAATAAGTAAAACATTTTCAATCCTTGCAATGTACAAAACTTTATTTCATATTATATTTATTTTTAATAAATAAATAAATACAGTATTATACCGCTTTTATGTTCCCACATTTTAGTTTTCCCACATTTTACAACATTCTTTAAAAGTTGCAGCTGGCTCTAGTGTAGGCACGAGGGTCTCTTCAGGGCATGTTTTAGATTAAGCTTATTTCTGGGTTCTACTGGTGTGAAGGACAAGGAATTCGATAATCAGTAACAATGAGTTGTGTAATTAATTAAAAAGGGTTAATTTTGTTAACCTCTTATGAACAACACAATACACAATAAATTAATAATATCTTGTAGACTACTTGAGCAAATCTAGACTTCCCTAGTATATTTTACGTAAGATAGATTGACTCACACTTTTAGGTAATAATATGGGAGCAACAGGCTCCTCTGAATACTCGTAATATGATAAACTAGCCCACTCTGTTTTCATAAGGGAACTATTGGCTCCTCTCTTATCGTATGACAGCAACTTGCTCCTCTCTGTATGTACTCGTATGGGAGCTACTGGCCACACTCTGTTAACAATAAAATTTCTTGGCCCTTTTATATTCATTTCCCAAGGAAGTTTTAACACATTGGTGACCACCAGCTGTGCGTTCCACCCACCGCTGCTAAACCAGACATTTCTGTCAGTAGCGTGGACTTTTAAATTTTAAACCGCGCTAGCACAGTGTGATTTTTACATCAATATATTTACAGTCAATAACAATAATGCATAAGTAAATCTTTATTAGTGTTCTCACCAGACCTTCTAGTAGAAATTGAGGGTTTGATAGCATTAGAAATATTTCCCTTTATGTAAAGGCACAGGGCAAAAGAGCATATGTAGCGAGTTTCTTTTCTTGTGTTCACTACAAACACGGCAAGGTTTGGAAGGTTTTTTTTTTTCAGACACAGTTGGTGTTAATTTGTTTCTTCATGCCTCAGCCTTCTTGGTGGGTCTTGACATGGTGTCCTTTTCACTCTGTCTTTCCTCCTCTTCCCTGTCATTTGTTCCTAATTTCACGACTGCCAAACAAGAGGCTGTTTCAAGCAAAAAACTTCTGTTTGACATATTGTTGTTAGGATTTTGAAATTTATAGACCCAAAAAGCATTAAAGAGTGCACAATTCAAAAGCCACAATACAACTTTCTTGCTTCATTTCACTGTTTTTCTAAGGATGGAGTAATATGATAGGTACTGGTCAGCCCTGTCTACACCCTTCACATACTTGTTATATTGAAGTATTCAATAGGGCATTTTTACAACTTTACCCCTCCCACTCTCGTGTTGCCTGATGCAATGTGCTAACCATTCTTACGTCTCTTTTATCTTTCGATGTTTGTAGCAAAAGGTCCCCCTTACTACAAAATACACATTCTCCTGGTTTGAGTTTATTTTCTGCTTCCACAAATGATTTTGGAAGCCCTCTGTTAATCCTTATTGTTCCACAACTATCGTCTTTCTTGCGAGCAAATTTTCAGCTATAGCCACACTATTATAATAATTATTCTGGTAGACATGATGCCACAGATATAAATGCGGCTCCAGAACCCAAAATAGTGTTTCTTTCTAAGTTTTTCCCCTCTGCAACATATATTTACAGGTTACATACGTATCCCGTAATCGCCTAACTATCGGCACTAAAATTTCGTATTTCACCAGCCATCTGTCTTAAAATGTAAACAACTCTTTCTGTAAAGTTGGCAATTTCATAAAAGAGAAGAGAGGGGTACAAAAACAACTAAAGTTTATTTCACAATGAGAAAAAACAAAATTGCATGCTCCTTCAAAAGCGAAGAGGCTGGAAAATCATAGAAAACGTAAACACGGAAATCTCCGTGACCCGTCGTCTAGCGCTGGCCATTTAAACACGGAGATCTCCGCAGCCCATCACCAATGTGTTAAAATTGGCTCAAGTATTCCATTTAACAAAATTTATTGTTTCGCAAATCTGACCATATTCAACACGTCAATCAAATTTACACTTTTATAATAAACATTAGTTTTGTTTCGCTAGGTACATGTACCTGCCAACCCTTGAGTTAACGTTAACAACTGTATAACAACAGCTTATTGTGTGGTCCCAAACAAATTTTAATTCTAGGAATTACTAATGCCATAAGGTCCCTTCAGTTTCCCTATATGCACAATGTATTAAAATTGCTTTTACATTTATGGAGTTTTATTTTCCTGCTAATTACGTCACATCACTTCGATCTTCAGTGTTAAAGATCAAAGATATTCAATTTATTTGATCAATTACCTCGTTTCTGTACATTCGATATATAGCAGAGCAAATTCTTTGAGCCAACATTTAGTCATACAATCGATAAGGAGCCAAGCAAGTTTAATGAGCCAACAAAGCAGGCTTTTGTACAATCGATCAAGAGCAGAGCATGTTTATCAAGCCAACAAAACTGGCTCAGAGCTGACATACATTTTTGAAATTCAACCCATGTATTCTTGGACCAACGGATCTGTGCCCCCGTAAGAAATGCAAACTAAACACTAATTCCATTTCTGCTTCAGTAAATCATTTCTATCCCTGCTTTCTTGCCTGTCTATTTTCTATCTCTCTCTTTCTCCCCTCCCATTACACACAGTTTTGAGCTTTCTTGTGGGATATTATTTGCACTCACAGTCGAGTGTTGTCAACTCAGTATCAGTATGTTATGTTATGTAGTATGTAAATTGTAAATTATTATCATTAGCTTAATTCATAAGCAAAAATTAGAATTCCTGTATAGTATCAGTATGTTATATAATATGTAAATAAGATCGTAGCATGTAGTAACTTCGCCATAGCCGGAGGGTACATGACTGTGTGTTAATTTTGTTAGGACTTCAAGATTATGTTCCAAATCTAACCAAATAAGACAATGAGGTGAAGGAGAAGTATTTATGACGAAACATTTATCTTTAAAAACAACATATGTAAATTCCCTTCATGTAATTTCCATTTAACCAACAAATATCCACTATTGTAATTATATCCTTTAATCGCAGAACCAATCAGTGTCATTAGACGTACTTAAATTAAATATGAAGAAGTAATAATTAACCTTACATTATTCAATATTTAAGAGCCTGGCACCGGGGAAGTTTGGCAACGTCCCTACTCGGTCAGTTACAGTGGCTTCTATTTGACGTAGTGCGTGGGGAGCATGGTGGAATGGTGTGAGAACTGACGTGTACTTTTCGAAGAACGATGCCAGCGCTACAGGGCACAGATTCGTTGGTCTGAGTATACTACTATGACAAAACAATTTTTTTTTAATCTCTGAATAATGATTCATAGTGTTGCTTGCTTGGCTGATAGCGAGGAGATACTAAAGGGCAACACGCACACGCTATTGAGTAACACTAAAAAATTAGGACTGGAAGTAAATATCAATAAAACTAAAATATGGTCACACGTAGAAATATATAATGGAAATGGACAGCTAATGACAAAAAATGAGGGACATTTTGAGGAAATGGCTGAATTCAAATACCTAGGAACAATAATCACAAATAGGAATGAGATGCACAAAGAAATTAAGCATAGGCTCAATTCTGGAAATGCGTGCTATTATGCATTGCAGAGACTCTTGATGTCCCAACTCCTTTCAAAAAACGTTAAACTGAAAATATATAAAACTATTATTCTACCAGTTATATTATATGGGTGCGAAACATGGACTCTTACTTTAAGGGAGGAAAGGAGATTGCAGGTATTTGAGAATAAAGTACTTAGGAAAATTTTTGGACCAAAGAGAGATGAACAGACAGGTGAATGGAGAAGACTACATAATAATGAACTACATGGTCTTTATGGGAAGCCGGATATAATAACAGTTAAGTCTCGTTGACTGCGATGGGCAGGACATGTTGCACGTATGGGGAATGAAAGACTTGCATGGAAGCTTCTTGTAGGAAAACCAGAGGGAAAATGCCCAGTTGGTAGACCAAGAATGAGGTGGGAGAATAACATTAACTATGATTTGAGGGAAGTAGATTACACAGGAAATGATTGGAAATGTTATTCACTCCGTTTATTTTATTATTCAATATGTGGTGATTTTAATTTAACCACCTTGTATTATATAGGAGAAGAGAATAGAAATATAATAGTAGAAATAGTAGGATTATTAATTATAGTTATTTTAGGGGGGTCTATATTAAGATGATTAATTTTTGCTATTAGCTCAGGATAGGATGTATGGAGAGCTTATGTCCGCGCGGCCATGAACCTATGGGTTCGATAGTGCCAGTGAGCAAGTAAGTGTTGCTTGCTAAACCTCTCCTTGTTATTTATTTAAATGGTGAAAGTAAAAGATGGAAAATAATTTTATGATTACAGCAGTTCAAAACACACATTACATTGAACTATTATAGGAATATCACTATGAAGTTTAATTTAAAATAGAATTCTTTACACTTCACCTCATATCCTGTCTTCTGAATAAATAAAAGTCAGGATGTGAAGTGAGGTGTAAAGAATTGTATCTTAATTAAAAGAAACATCACATTATTCAGCCAATATTGTATATTATCCCAGTCAGTGCTTTCTTTGCATGTTCTTGAACGGTTGCAGAATATGAGGGTCAATATTTTAGCTCCTCCTCGTTTCCCCTAATTTACACCACTTTCCCTCCAGTCCCTTCAAAAGTGTAAAGAGAGGTAATAATGTAAATGTTAGGCAATAACATTTTGGCCCTACTGTACAGCTGTTGAGATCATGGTGCTGTTACATGATTGCTTGCAGATACACAGTTGATATAGTTTCTGATGTTCAAGATGGAGTCATTTAATATGTACCTCTCATGGAACAGTGAAAAAAACTTACTTAATGTTAGGAGGGTTGTGAGTTCAAGCCTTGTTCAGTTTTAAATTTTTATTTTGTTTTATTTCTTCAGTGATATAAATAATATAAATCTTCTCATGCAAGAACTATGTAAACTAAGAAAAACCCTCAACAAGTTGAATTTATGGGTTCGATTTTGCTGGTTTACAAAATATTTCTTTCTCTTGTTAATTAAATTGTTTGTATCTAGTTACATTGCAAGCAAAATAAATATTTTCAATCTTTGTAACATAAATAACTATGAATAAGGAGAATCCGAGTCATCTTACTTCATAACTGATGTTCTATTTAAATATGCCGTGTATACCTTCGTCAGCTTTTCCAGACTATTGAATTATATATTATTGCTCCCAGTTCATCTTTTGGCTGACTGAAGAACTTGTAAATCAAATCTTTTTCCCCAGGAATTTCAAAATTATTTATAATCTTGTTTTTGTTGTTCTGGATGTGGATCTTCCCCCAAACGGTGAGTTCTTTTGAATTTTCCATCTCTTTTAATCACACTATGTTAACATAAATTTTATGCTTTTCCAACCAAACATGAGTAGAAAAATGAGCAGTGGCTGTTCACATTTAGTCGGAAAAGCATAAAATTGATGTAAACACAATATTATTATGTCAGTTGGAAAAAACAAAAGAACTCACCTTTTGGGAGAAGATCCACATCCAGAAGAACAAAAACAGGATCATAAATTTTGAAATTCCCATGGAAAAAGATTTGATTTACAAGTTCTTCGGTCAGCCAAAAGATGGAGTGGGAGCCGACATCCAGGACCAACAACATCAAATTCAACAGTTTGGAAAAGCTGATGATGGTATACATGGGATATTGAAACATCTTCAAATAGAACACGATATGTTATGAGGGCAAGATGGCTCCAGATTCACCTTATTTATTAAGAAGAACCTCATAATGTTACTTCCTATTGTAATTTATTAGTAAATAACTGTATTAATAATGAATGTTGGGAAGTAAACATTATGAGGTATAATCATTAAAATTCATCGGAGAACATATTGCTTAAACAACTCACCTCATAGGATTCATGCTTCCATGATATCGCGATTTCAAACATAGTCATGTTCATCATCAGCCATAACTCCGACTGACGAAATTCTTCGCTATTCATTATATTTGACGCCATCTTGAATTTCAAAGTCGTAAACTTTCCTTCCCTAGACTTGAGTAGTCTTTAATTATATTTAATTAATGTTGGGAAGTAAACATTATGAGGTATAATCATTAAAATTCATCGGAGAACATATTGTTTAAACAACTCACCTCATAGGATTCATGCTTCCATGATATCGCGATTTCAAACATAGTCATGTTCATCATCAGCCATAACTATGTTTGAAAAATTTTCGTCAGTCGGAGTTATGGCTGATGATGAACATGACTATGTTTGAAATCGCGATATCATGGAAGCATGAATCCTATGAGGTGAGTTGTTTAAACAATATGTTCTCCGATGAATTTTAATAAATAACTGTATTCTTAAAATAAATTTTGGATCGTACTTTACACCTCACCTTATATTAGCTCTCCTTCTTAGACCAGTTCAAAAGAAAATCTCCTTCATCCTCAGCCAACAACCGACTTCTGAGACATCCATTGGAAGTTCTGTACATCCTTTCTCTGGTGTTGGCAGACAGACCTCACAATCAAATCATTTTCCTCAGGAATTATAAAATTGATTAGCTTGTGTCTATTTTTCTAAACATAAATATTCTCTCAAACTGTTAAATCTGTTGGTCTTTTCAATTGTTTAAGCAATTTTGACTTCTTCTCAATTCCATTATTTTTTTTGTGCAATTATCAATTATGAATAAGTCAAACTTGCCTAAATATTGCAAAGGCCAACAGTACTCTCAGTTTGAAAGAAAAATAGAGACAAGTTAATAAATTCCAACACCAGAGGTAAAAAGGTGTGTGGAGCTTTCAATGGATGTCTCAACAGTCAGCACTTGTCTGAGGATGAAAGAGATGTTCCTTTGAAACTAGTTCCATAAAGAGAACTAACATGAGGTGAGGTGTTAATGAGCTGAATCAATTTATTTGATAAAATATGTCGCAGTGTGAATTGCTGTCAATTTTATGTTAAACTATCTTCTAAATAAACTTAATTGAGTTAAAAAATATTTCAGTAGGAAGTAACACTACGAGGTTAATTTTTAAAATTTAATTGAGTCAGTTAGCATCTTACCTCATAATTTTTTCCAATTTATGAGGTAAGATGTTAACTGATTCAATTAATGTTTTTATTCTTGATTTAACATTTCTCACTGAAAGATAAATTATATTTGAAGAAAAAATTTTCACCTAGACCGAGACTTGAACCCGGGACCCTTGGCTTTCCGGTGAGAAATGTTAAATCAATAATAAAAACATAATTAGAAGCCTTACTAGCTTATAAAGTAATGTTAAATTCCCAATAAATGTCTTCTTAACTAAGAAGCCGCCATTTGCAAAGATAGAAGCAATGGTTTCAAAAGCATTTGGTGATAGGGAATTACAACGTATATAAGAGAAAAATTTGCGTCTAGATCGTAATTCGCCTCAGTAGCTCAGTTGGTAGAGCACTTGGCCCAGAAAGCCAAGGGTCCCGGGTTCGAGTCTCGGTCTAGGCAAAAATTTTTCTCTTCAAATATGATTCAATTAAATTTAAAAAATGAACCTCACAGTGTTACTTCCTATTGAAATATTAATATCTTCTTCTTTGTTGTGATAATTTTAATTGTTTACTTGCAGATAACACATGATGAAGAAGGAAATGTGACTTTAACAATTGTAGAAGTTTCTCCTGAAAACAAAGGAGTGTACACTGTTAAAGCACAGAATTCATGTGGTGAAGCAAAGTGCTTTGCTAACCTGATAGTGAAAACTATCAGCTCACCTGAAATTAAACGTAAAGTGATAGAAATAGAAGTAAGAGAAGCTCCTGAATTTAAAGAAATCTTTGCAGACAGAGCTATCAGTGAAGATGAAACAACCAATTTGAATGTGTTGTCACAGGAAAACCTACACCAAAGGTAAGTAAACGCTTTTAAAGATCAATGTAAATATGTATGTTAACCCTTGATTTGTGTCCAGCATAATGCCAGGTTGAGGAATGAGATGAGATGAAGCCCTTATTTTTAAAGTTCTATGATATACATGGGTGGCAGCTGACCAGGGCAGTCACACCATCACAGAAACAAATGAAATAAAAGTATGGTGAAGTGGCAGAATTAAGTTTTTGGCATGAGAAAATGGGAGAAACCTGAGAAAACTTGCCCTGGCTCTGATTTGTCCACCATGAATTCCACATGGAGTGACTAAAACGAAAACTCAGGATTCAGAATTGGAGGGCAAGTGACTAACCACTTGCACCATGGAACCATCTTTTAAATATCAATAAATGTTTATATTAAATTCTCATTATCATCATCATGACCACCTCGGGAGGTGTATGATGAGGGATAAGAGTGCCAAAAAAAGAGGGATATTTCAGAATTTGGAGGGACAAGGAACAGCATAAAATTTTTATTATTTAGGAATATTTCACAATACGTACAGAGTTTCTCCTTCAACCCAAAGTGATTTGTCACCAGAGGTTCCTGTCTAAAGCATCTTCTTCCCTCAAATCTTTAGCTTCCATACTTTTCTTCACACCATCCATCCATCCATCATTCTCTAGGCCTGCCTCTTCCACTTCTTCCATTAGCTTTCTAATTAAGGACTTCTTTGGTATTCTCTCTTCTTCCATTCTTATGAAGTCTCCATACCATTTCAAATGTTTTTCTTCTATTTTTTCTAATGTTTCTTCAACTTGCTCAATTTCTAAAATAAAATCTGTAATTACATTGTCATCCTTTTCTCATTAATAGAAACATTGTTTCTGCAGGTGTAATTTAATATGTTTCTATTACAAAACTCTAGAGAGAACATTTATTGTAACATTACCAAACATAAAAATCAGTAATCAATGGTAAAGAGAAACATTTCTGCCTGAACTGGGATTCAAATTCCGAACCTTCAGCTTTGCATGCTGATGCTCTGACCACTAAACTAATTCAGTTTCCTTCCATCCAAGCACTTATTCTCCTCTTTAACTTAATCTCTTGACCCCATGTCCAATGCAGTGAACTGTCGTTCAAAAATACATATTGAATTGCTTCTACTTTTAAAAGACATCTGTGAGTAAACAAGCATAACTATATTAGCTTGGTTAAGAAACTCCTGCTAGAGACCACCAGTGTCCCATACAGGGTGTATGGGGTATAAACATACTTACGTTCATACATATATACATACTAGTATACTAGTATTCTTAGGATGTGCAGAAAAATAAAAAATTCAACATACTTCATTCCTTAAACTATTTTTGTCACAGAATATGGCTAAAACTAAAGCATACTTTTATAAGATGGTTTCTTTTTAAATTAGTGGCTCCAAGATACAAGTGAATAGACATTTGCTCCACTCCTCTAGGTTCCAAGTTTGCATCATGGCCATACAATGTGGGGTTTATCATGAAAAAATCAGAGCTTCACTCTAATTCAACCCAGGAAGTTACTACAGACCTTACGGGCTGTGCCAGTATCCCCCTATCTACAGGGGGTAGATGTTACCAAACTCATAATAACAGTATAAATTGTTTAAGGAGGGGGAAGGTTAGCAGTACTTTTTCCAAATCTATGTACTACACATTTAGAAAACATAGTTTTTCTTTTTTTTTATGGCATGCAAACTAGCTTTATAGTAAATATGAGAGTTGACACTTTCACACAGGATAGTACAGGTCTACACGAGCTTAGTGACAAGTGGTAACTGTTTTTTTCTTTAAGAGGGGGTGGCTTGGACAGCTACAACTTAACACTGTACCTGCTGCGTTGCATACTTCAATTTTATTTAAGGATTTCTCTCAAGAAAATGCTGTTCAAATGCAACCCATTCCCTATTCCAAACACACAGTAACTTCCTGATTGAATCTGACTGTAGCACTGTTTTTCTTAGGGTTTCTTTGATTATTTCATGCCAGAAAATTTATTTCACAACTCCTGATGGACTAGTGGTTACCTGTTTGCCTCCAGTACTGTGGTTTGCAGTTGAAACCTTGTTGAGGTCAATGATTTTTAAGGGTGTAAAAATTGTGAGAATGGTTTCTTTCAGTAGCGAAGTAAAGTCTTGGTCCTATATCTTGGATTATGACCCACAAAAAACTTCAAGCATTAAAGAAGAGTTCTCTGAGCAAAATTTGTCTGTCTCCCTTAATGACCAGATTTTAATTGCAACTTAATGACTTGAGTTGTTATGAATAAAATACCAATAACTAACTAATATCATCAATTTCCATTCCATTTCATCTGGTCCTTTTGATGTGCAACAGGTCTGCTTAGCTGGCATCCTTATACATCAAAGAACTTGAATAATTGGGGCTTCATGTCATAATATTCCTTTATCTGCACTAGCTAATACCCGGCATGCACTGCTACACACCTAAATAAATTAAATGTTTTTTTTATGTTTAGTTGAATAAGTAAAAAGAAAATAATTATAAATTTATCTCATAATTATTTTTAGATACCCCATGTTGATTACCTGGCATTGCCTGGGAATCTACTTATCCCGATCTTTTTGGCATAAATGAGCTGAAAAACAAAAATGGTTATTGTGAGTTATCCATAAAGGATAGATATATACTGGACTTTTTTGTAAATTTTTTGAGATATTCAATTCTGTGTACATTAATTTGGTGTATTTGTTATAGTTTAGGCATCATAAGCCATTTACGCATCTAAAAGTGACTTTTTTAGTGCACTGATGCCCCCTTTTTTTTATATCTTTGGTCCTATAGTACATAGGGTATATTTTATATATTTTAATTGTTCCAGAAAATTCTCTAAATGGTGGAAAAATCCCCTTTCAAATTGGTCAAGTATATTTTGAGTTCATAAGACAAACAGACAGATAGACTAACACTCATTTTTATATGTAGGGATATTCAAAAAGGAGGAACAGACTTCAAACGTTTATTTCTTCCAAACTATAAAACATAGAATCACAATTCCAATGTTCCTAGAAAAAGAAAAGTTCCAATTATGGTCGCATTGGTGCTGTTGCTTGAAGTTGCGATCATAGTTGCATTGGCACTGTTAGATTGGAAGAGGAGGATTAGAAGATCAATTTCATCACCGGTGGCCTCCCAGGTCACCAAACCTAACCCCGTGTGATTTTTTATCTGTGCGGGTATTAAAACACCGTGTTTTTATCCCCCCTATGTATGACACTCTAAAAATCTGTGACATCGAATTGTTGAAGCTGTGAATTCGGTAACTAGAGACCAGCTGATTCGTGTGTGGCAAGAAATGAGCCACCGTTTTGGTAACATGTAACACATGGTACTCATATTGAATGCATAAAATAGTGAAATTTGAATTTTTCTCTTTCCAGGAATGTTAGAATTGTGTTTATATTTTTTGTAGTTTGGAAGAAATACATCTTTGAAGTCCATTCCTTCTTTTTGATTAGCCCTGTATAAAGATTGCGCTAAACATAAATATAATAGAGGAAAGGTTTCATTTTAAATTACTAGATAGTACCTATGATTTTATACTGATTTTATTGCAATTTATTACTGATTTTTTTAGTATGCCAAAAACATATTGCATGAATTAGTCCCAGTGGACTAGTGACAACTATTTACCAATATGTTTAAAGTTTACAAATTCAAACCTGATCAGGATTGGTGAATTTTTTCAGGACATAGATTATTGATTATTTATGACTTTCTTTGAAAGGGGATTAAAACCATTGTCTCATGTCATAGATTTTACAGCACTTAAACAACCTCAAGCCTCTGAAATAAGAGACATCTGAGCAAAATTTGCTAGTTGTTTTACACCCAGATTAAAGTTTTAAGAATTATAAAACAGTACCTGATATCTCAGTCGTCCTGAATAATTTCCAGTGTTGTTTTATAGGAGGCCTTTCGATAACTTAAGTATCATCTGACCTCAATGAAGTTTCATAATGCATCTTAAAAATCTTGATTACACCCAGATGTTACTAATAAGTTGTTAAAGAATGTTGTTACCTAATAAAATAATATTAAAACTAAAACTAAACTCCCTTATGTGACAGAACTAAAAGGCCATTGGTTGGGTGCTGATCTCACGTCCATACATGTTAATCGCATAGGTGCACAATTATGTAGGCTAGTACAGGTGTGACATATGGTCTGCATGTTGGGTCCCCCAGTTGTTTTTAGGGTAAAACTAGACGGTTTAACTATGACTCTTTTGATTCTCCAAGCTCTTTTTGTTGTTGCAAGAGAGTAAACTTAATTAAGGGAACATACCTGGGTCGTGGTTGGGCCAGCATTAGTACTTGTAAAATCCAGTGGGAGCAGATAATGACGAGCACTCTGTGGCTATGCTCTCTGCTCACTCACTTTGTCACCATAAGCCTTCCATAAAGTTAGTAATTGGTCCCGCTTGGGATTAGGAATAGCTAAATGCCTCATCATATAATTAGTGATGCACATGAATGGATTAATGAGATCCCCTCTGCCGTTATCTATTATAATATGAACCAACTGGTTTCACTCAACTTACTTATTATCCATCCATAGTAATTCTGCTCGAGGGCAGGTCTCTCACTGCAATTATAGCATTTTCATGCTATGCTTTGTAGCTTTACTAGGGAATTATAAGGGTGGTAGCTTCTCATTGCTTTCCACACTGGATAAGGATGATGATGATGGCCGGATGATTTTCGGGGATCATTGGGCCCTAGGCTTCCTGAAATTTGTCTTACAGGTGAGGAAAAGCTCTGAAAAAACCTCACCCAGGTGTTTGTCCCGACTGGGAATCTAACCCAGGCTCTCTGTGTGACAAGGCAGCATGCTACCTCGAGACCACAGTGGTGGACCTACTTATTATAGCTACCCATATAGCATGGGAAAATTTCTTCCCCAATTGGGACTTAAATCAGCACATGTACTGTAGCTTTGAGACAAGGCATGATGCTTTAGACCACTCAGTTACATTGCAAGCTAAAATAATATTACTACTAGAAAATGTACTAATTATTGTAAATATGTAGTTCATAAAACAACCTCAAATATCTGAAATAAGAGGCTTCTGAACAAAAATTTGTCAGCCCTTTATGCCTAGGCTTTGAATTGCAATTCAATGATCTGACCTTTACTGTTATAAAAATGTATTTTTTATGAAATAAACATCGGTTTTGGTGGTCTCAGGATTGAGTTTCTTGCCTCTGGTCCCGAGGGTCACAAGTTCAAACCCAAATAATGATTAAATTAGTATATATTAATAGTGGCTATTATGTTTTTATTATTCATTTCATACATCTCAATAATGGATAAATCATATTTGAAGACAAAAATTATATGCTCAGAATGGAGATTGAATCCAGGACCTTTTGCACTCTAGGTGAATGCTCTAACTGAGTGAGTTACCTGAATTAACAGATGTATATAAGTAGCTATTATATTTAATTTGATGAATTATTTAAAGGAATTAGGCAAAGATTTATTCACATATTTAGAGCAGGGATCAATGGATTTTGGGATGAAAAAATCTAAGTTGTAATTCCTGCAGGAGAAACTTTAAGCCTTGGGCCCCAAGTCTGAAAATGTTTGAAGTCATAAAAGAATATCGAGCCAAAATTAGAACCTCTGAGCAAAATTTAATTGGCCTTTCTCATCCA
The DNA here is from genome assembly GCA_030220185.1 of Diploptera punctata. NCBI lineage: Eukaryota > Metazoa > Arthropoda > Insecta > Blattodea > Blaberidae > Diploptera > Diploptera punctata. The sequence continues at coordinate 342,863 of JASPKZ010001992.1, forward strand.
AGTAATAATTTAGTTATCTACTATATATCTCTCTGAGGCAATGTGCTAACCATATGTCACTTGCTGACATCTGTAGGGAAATAAGCATAACAAAATTAGCTTGGTTAAGTAACTCCTGAAAGGGAGTACCTTTGTCCCCACATGGAAATGCACAGATATGTATTAGATGATATAAACGTCTAAAATATTGTATAAAAATTAATTGGAAGTGACACTATGAGAATAAACTTTGTAGAGTCAGAATATGAAATGTAAAATTTACACTTCACCACCTCATAAAATAAGATCTCATAATCCCTATTTCCAAATCTTCATATTTTAAGCAGAATATTATTATTAATAAAACTTAAGGTATTTAAAACCATCTTAAAAAATATTTTTTTCTGATTCATATGATATCATCATCTTGTCACATGTCCCCTTGTTCTAAAGGTTCAGTTTTTGATAAAATCCTCCGTCTAGTTCAAACAATCCATGTCTCCTTTTCATCATTTCCATACATTCAACACCTCTTTTCTTTACATTCTTCTTAACTTGTTCTTCTCATCCATATCTCGGCCAACTTCTTGGTCTCTTCCCTCCTAATCTAAATTCCAGACATTATCTTGGTATTCTTCCATTCCTTTAATGTGACCATATAATCTTATTCTACTAACATCCATTTCATTGTATTTTATCCAACTTCAAAATTTATCTTACTTTAGTGTTCTGTATTCTATCTTTTCTGATTTTTCCAAGCATGCTTCTTAAAACTTTGTCTCAGTTCCTTGAATTCTACTTAAATTCTTTTTTGCTACTTCCCCTCGTTTTGGCTCCATAAATTAATATAGGTTTAAAATATATTTTATACATTTTTTTTATAATTCAAGGGTATATTCTGATTCCCCAACAGGCTTTTAATTAAATGATAACATTTGGCATTACCTTGTGTCCTTCTGCTCATTTCTTTTTGAACATTATCTTCTTTATTAATATCACTTCCTAAATAAACAAACTCTATGACTTGTTTAAGATAGTACCTTCTGAATTTTATTTTTGTTTGTACTGATTTTTCTTTTGATACTTTCATTACTATTCTAATTCTTAGCTAAGTTCCAGTTGTACTATAAACAAACTTGCATAATGTATTACTCTGCTGACTCCATCTATTGCGGAACCATGGTACTACTTTTAAATGTCATATGAATTAATTTTATTCAATAGAAACATTATTCTTAGAAAACATCATATTTTACTGGAAATAAGACTAAATACAACACATGATGGTTCCAATAATTCCTCCATTTCTTATATATAATTTATGACAAGAAATTATATATGGGTCTACCAAATCAGACATTTATGTTTTTCCATGATGTCAATAGATAACCTTTATTAACTTTATTTATTGGTACAATTTTATTATGAGCAGAATTTATGTTCCATGCTGACTCACCTATAAATTGTGCTGTTATTTTCATCAAATCCTCAACAGTTAATGTGGGATATTTTCACTAAACTGTTTGAAAATATTTAAAATTATTTTTTTCTCTCTGCTTTTCAAATGCTTTGCTTTCCATTGTATAAGAAATTCTTAAAAAATGTAATTTTGAAACAATCCAACGTATTCTGCATGTGTAAAAATAAAACAGTGCTTACTTAATGTATTAAAATTGTCAATTGAGTTGGTGTTTACTTGATGAAAATCCATATTTATTAATTAAATAAAAATTAAACTATGTTTTATTTTTATTTAATTAATATTAAAATTGTAATTATATATTTTAAAATTCTCCTATATAACTTATATAGATGTGCTTAGATAATATATATTTTTATTATTGTCTATTTCCTTTATTTCAAATGTTTGCGAACTACATTTTCTTATTAATAAATGAGTTTGAGAAAATGTTTAAACATCTCACCTCACAAAGTTGCGTGTCTTCACGATACTGGTTTCAAAAGTATAGTATTAAATCCATCTTCAGTCAAATTCCAACTGTTGAAATTTTGTCGTTAACATCTTCTGAACTGCCATCTGGTGTAGATTTTATGAACTTGGAGATTAAATTATTCTCGTCTTCTGAATGTATATCTTTACCCAAATTGTTAATTCTAAAGGTTTTTCCAAATGTTTAAACATTTGCTCCAACTCATTTATTAATATAAATACCTCATAGTGTTTCCTCCCAATGTAAATTTAATTACATACATTTTCTTACACCATTATTCGACCAATGAAAATACAGTCATGCATCTTGTATGCTTACATTACAACTGGAACTTAGTTCAGAAGAGGTATAATGTCTCATGTGAAAAAAGTTTGGAAAATTATATCTTCTGACATACCACAAAAAAAATTGTTTCTTTTTCTTTACAAAATTGAAGTACAATGAGAATAGGACAGCAGACAGTGTGTTAGGTGCTTTTTTGTTTTATTTTTATGTATGCCTGCCAATTCTTCCTCTATCCATGCTCTCATTTCTTTCAGATGTTTGCTTCATATTAGGGTCAACATTTTTTTCTATCTCATCTATTTGCAGAACACTGGGTAACATTAATCTTACACCTGTCATTAAACACGGTAACACTTGGCCAAGTTAATGTTGTATTTCATTCAAAACCACACAGTATAAAATCCTACATCATTAATACTTAGATTTATTAAATATTAAAAACTGTCCTTAATATAAATTCTCTAAGCATGAATTGTGAAATTTTTAGAAACTATTTACAGTATATAAACTCGTATGATTAAATTTGCGAAACAAAATATGTTTATTAAATTTACATATTTTACACATTCACTACCAGCTACTTTAGGCCATGTTTAGATTCCCAGCCCAGGGGTTTTTAAATGCTTAGATCGAAATACACACTGCCAACAAAAATTTAAGTAATTTCTAAAATATAAATAAGAAAAATCTGAAATTTTGTACATACCTTGAGATGATGACTTAGTGTGATTTGAGAGTGTGATATTTGGTTTCACACTATCCTGGATGTAGAGGTCTCCACACTTTCTACAATACCACCTTGTTTCACTTCTTTTTTTTTTTTTTTTTTAGACACACCTTACATCTTCTTGTTGCTTAACAGCTGTATTTATTAGTATATTATGATGCGAGGTTGGGAAGTGTTTTTACAGAATCGAGGTCACTCGGTTTTTAATTTTTGGGATTCTGTAAAACACTTCACAAATGTGTGTTGTACATTATTTTTTGCACGATGATTTTTCAAAATAATAAATAATAGTAAATAATAACATCTTTCTTGGAAATATTTGTGTTCATTATAAACAATTGACTAACGTTAACAGTGTGGACAATGTTTATTAGTTGAAACAATAGGAGGTCTTGAGACCAATTAGTGATAAATAACAAGAGGCCGTGAGACCAATTAGTTATAAATTGGTGGTAAGTACGTATTTATTGTTTTAAATAAAGTTCAATTCATTAAAATGCAGTGATTTGTTTCGTATAATGTATATTGTACTACCTTTTGGATATTTTTTTGTATATACATTGTATGTAGTATTAAATAGAGGGCAGTTGTTTACTTCCCACACGTGTGTTTGTAATATATAATATTACAGTATAGTTATTTTATTACAGTATAGTTATTTAGGTTGGCAACCCCGAAATGTAGGAAGTTGAACTTTCATTCATGGTCGCCATTGCTGTAAATATGATAAAATGCACTATCGTGCAAAAAATATATTGCTCTTCTTGTATCAATATCTGCATCTCTCATTACCTTCTTCAAAACTTAATTAAACGACATACATGTTGGAACTTCAACTTGTCTTAAGCCCTTGTTTGCAGTGAAGGATGAAAACTGACCATAATACAATTTGATTTGAAAAAGAACAGCTGGTGCATATGACTCAATAAAAGATTAAAATAATCACATGTGTACCTGAGATATTGATCATTCTCAACTAAGTAAAATTTCAGTTAAAAACTTTGTAGTCTTTTCAGAACATGTTCCATCTTCAGCCGTTAAAAAGATACCATTTTAATTGTTAAAAATTAATATGTTTTGAAAATCTTTTTTATAGAGAAAAAGTTTTACCTGAGCCAGGAATTGAAACTAAGACCTCTGGTTTTACGCACCAGCTCACTAACCATTGTGCTATTCAGGCTTCCTTGTTCAGACATTTTTTTGAAGAGAATTTTTTTTTCTCTCTCTTACATTATAATCTCTGTTTCCCATAGAGAGAATCTTCTTTTACAACACAATTGGGTTTGAATTAAAAAAGAAATTACGGTGGAATTGTTAATACCACTATTATAGCTGTAAAGTTATTATTTATACACTTTTATTGAACAATATATAAATTTTTAAAGAGAAAAATGTGTTGCCTAACCAGGAATTAAACTCAAGACCTCTGGTTTTATGCATCAGCACATGCTATCTAGGCTTCCATGTTCAAATGCAAATTTTTCTCTTTCTTATATAATCTTGTTTCTCTGTATTTTGAACTTCCATTCACAATGAAATTTGATCATTGTGCTGGTGCATAAAATCAGAGATCTTGGGTTCAATTTCCAGTCCAGGAAAACATTTTTCTCTAAAAAAAATTATTTACTGTTCAATCTGAGTGTATACATTTACATATAACATCATAATGTTCTGAAGAGCCTACACAATTTTTTTGACTGAAATATACTTAGTTGAGGATAACTGAGATCTCAGGTATATATTTTATTCACAGTTAAATATGGGAAATAACATTATGTGGTTCTTCATTCAGTTCAGTGAAAGAAAGAGTCGCTTTTTATCTTACCTCATACTCTATGTTTTTTCAAACACGGGAACTGCAGTTTTAAGAGGAGTCTCTCTTAATTCAGCCAACATTATGACTACCGGATTTTTGTTGAGATCATCTATAACATTGCCATCTGTGTTGATCTGATGAACCTCGAGATCAGTCCCATTCATTGGGAATTTCAAAATTCAATGATCTAAATTTGTTCTTCTGAATATATATATTTTGTTTAGTTTGGGAAAGATATTTATTCAGAAGAACAAATTTAGATCCACGAATTTTGAAATTTCTGATGAATGGAACCTGATCTCGAGGTTCATCAGATCAACACCAGATGGCAACATTATAAATGAATCCAACGAAAATCCAGTATTCATAATGTCGGCTGAATATAATAATAATAATAATAATAATAATAGCTTTATTTTACCTGGCAGAGTTAAGGCCTTAAGGCCTTGTCTACCACTCAACCAGGAATATAAGAGGAACTCTCTTGAAAACTTAAGTTCCCATGTTTGAAAACATTACGAGATAAGATAAGAAGTGACTCTTTCTTTCATTGAATATAATTTATTAAATTTTTAGGAATTAGCACTATTAGGTATTTAATTAAGTAAAATTTTATCATCTCACTTCATATTCTTCTTCTTCTTCTTCTTAGACCGGTTTCGAGACCTTATTCAATTCCATTCTCAGTATTTTCATGACTGTTGTTATGTTATCTTGAAGAACCATCTCTAGCTCCTATTTTGATAGACTGAAGAACCTCAGTATCAAATATTTTTCCCCCGGAATTTCAATGTTCATTAATTTCTCCCTTTCATTTTTTTAATGTAGATTTTTTACAGTGAGCGCTTCAGTTTTTTTATTTGTTTTATTATCAATAAAACAAATAGACAAAACTAAAGAGCTTACAGTTTCGGGGAAAAACAAATTACATTAGAAAAGGGAAAAGGAGAAATTAATGAAATGTGAAAATCCCGGGGAAAATTAAATGATTTTGAGGTTCTTCAGTCTACCAACAGAGGGAGCTAGAGATAGCTCTTCAAGACGACATGATGTCCATGAAAATACTAAGAATGGAACCAAATAAGGTCCCAAAACCAGTCTAAGAAGAAGAATAATATCAGGTGAGGTGATAACATTTTACTTAATTACATAATTTATTATTTTAACCTTTTATATAATGACCGCAATGGTAATTCATATGACTGTTAAAAGTATTGATTCTATAACTCAATGCAGACACTAGGAATTCAGTTTGAAATGGGTATGTTATGTTGAAAGGATTTTTTTTATGAGGTGAGATATAAAATTTCTGAATGATGTTTTGATTTTCTTAGTTGTTGACCCAAGCAATTGAAAATAACTCAAGGAAGTAGTAAACATTGTTTTTCCCACCCCCTGTATGTGTCTTTTCTTTTTTATGTTGTGTTTATTGAAACTGTGATTGGATTCAGGTGGAATGGTATTTGGATGAACGACCAGTGTCAGGGAAAAATTTATTGATATCTGCGAATGGTGACAGGCATGTGTTGGCAGTTGTTCAAGCCACTCAGGAGCACTCTGGCAAAGTATCTTGTGTAGCAGAGAATGAAGCTGGCAAAGCCACATGCGTCGCTAGACTCAGCGTGAAACGTAAGTAGAAAAAGTGTCACTGTCCTATAGAATGTCAAAATTCTTTAACAGTCATTCAACTCTACATTCTTTCACTACATTTCATTTCATGCTTTTTTGAAGTTAATGTTTCATGGTGTGTACTTTTATTTACTCTATATAATTATAATTTTCTAACTCATTGAGGTTTGTTGCATGTTGTGTTGAGTAACACTAAGAAATTGGGGCTGGAAGTAAACATCAATAAAACTAAATATATGGTCACACAAAGAAATACATTATAAATGGAAATGGAAAGTTAATGACGATTGAGGGAAATTTTGAGGAAGTGGCTGAATTTAAATACTTGGAAACAATAATTACAAATGGGAATGAGGTGCAGAAAAATAAAAATAGGCTTAATTCTGGAAATGCATGGTAATATGCATTACAGGGACTCTTGTCATCACAATTTCTCTAAAAAAAATCAAACTGAAAATATATAAAATTGTTACTCTTCCAGTTATATTATATGGATGTGAAACATGGGTTCTTACTTTAAAGGAACATAAAATTTGAGAATAATGTTCTTCGACCAGAGAGAGGCTAACATACAGGTGAATGGAGAATAATTCAAAACAGTAAGCTAACTGATATTTATGGGAAACCAGATTTAATGAGAATAATTTAGTCTAGTAGATTGCAATGGGCAGGACATGTGTCACAAATGGGGAATGAAAGAAGCATTGGAAATTGCTAGCAGAAAATTAGAGGAGAAGTGAAGAATGAGGTGGGAGAACAACATCAAAGAATAAGGTGGGGGAATAGCATTAACCCTGATTTGTGGGAGGTTAATTATACAGGAGATGATTGAAAAACATTAGCTCAGGATAGGGATGTTTGGATAGCTTATGTCCGCACAGCCATAAACCTCAAGGTTCTATAGTGCCATTGAGTTAGTTGGTTATTAAAGTTAATTGCATTTTTTGATGGAATATAGTTTTAGACAGAATAGCTAGTTAACTTATGAACTATACACATAAGTTCAATGCCACATTCACTTAAGCTCTTCACTGATCCCTATATTGAGTCAACTAAATTCATTTTATATCTCTGATGTTTAGTTCCCTAAAATCCATCTGGATATTATCCTCCCACTTATGACTAGGAGGCATGCTGTAGCATAATTAATTAAGGCAATACGCTATAAGCTGGAAAGTTGAGGTTTCGTATCCTAGTGGCCTTATTTTACCAGTTATATTATATGGGTCCACCACTGTGGTCTCGAGGTAGCATGCTGCCTTGTCACGCAGCGGGTCCGGGTTCGATTCCCAGTCAGGACAGGCTCCTGTATGAGGTTATTTTTAAAATTTTTCCTCACCTGTAAGACAAATGTCAGGAAGCTTAGGGCCCAACGGTCCCCGAAATCATCATCATCATCATCCTTACCGGTGTGGAAAGCAACGGGAAGCTACCATGCCTATAATTCCCTAGTAAAGCTGCAAAGCATAACATGAAAATGCTATGATTGCAGTGAAAGACCTGCCCTCGGGCAGAATTACTATTGATAGATATTATATGGATGCGAAACATGGACTCTTACTTTAAGGGAGGAAAGGAGATTGCGAGTATTTGAGAATAAAAGTCTTAGGAAAATATTTGGATCAAAGAGAGATGAAAAGACAGGTGAATGGAGAAGACTACATAACAGTGAACTACATGGTCTCTATAGGAAGCCAGATATAATAAGAACAGTTAAGTCTCGTAGACTGCGATGGGCAGGATATGTGGCATGAATGGGGAATGAAAGATGTGCAAGGAAGCTTCTTGTAGGAAAACTAGAGGAAAAACATCCAGTTGATAGACCAAGAATGAGGTGGGAGAATAACATTAACTATGATTTGAGGGAACTAGATTATACAGGGAATGATTGGAAAACATTAGCTCAAGGTAGGGATGTATGGAGAGCTTATGTCCACGCAGCCATGAACCTATGGTTTTGATAGTGCCAGTGAGATAGTTAGTTAGTGGCCTGAACCTTTTGACATCACAATGACTCTTGGATCAACTCAGCCTCTAATGGGAATAAAAACCAGATGTATATTCTTGGGATAACGGTGGCCATCACCCAGGGCTGGCAACCCAGCTGACATCTCATGCTAATTGGAGCCTTTACTACCTACTACCCCGAGGGCCTCCCAGGGCCTATAGTGGGATCACTTTACTTTACTTTTTACCTATGACTAGAGTTAATAGGTTTTTTTCTGGGATGCTAAAACTCCAAGGGACAAGTCTTTTAGGAGGTACTTTAAGCTGTGAGTCCCAATCTTGAAGATTTTCAGCATTATATAAGAATCTAAGTCTAAATTGAAAAATCCAACGAGCAAGTCATCCGGGAGGGACTTTAAGCTAGGAGGTCCCATGTCTGAAGATTTCCAGGCTTGTAAAAGATCCTTAAGCCCGAATAAAAAGACTCTAAGCAAAATTTACTGACCTCAACGTCCTAGTGATCCCTTAGTTGTCTACTAGATGACTCATTGGGTCGGTGTGTTGACCACATGCCATCTATGACATCTATGGGCAAATTCATTCATAGTGTTCTGCTCAAGAACAGGTCTTTCACTGCAAACTCACCATTCTTCACTCTTTCCTTAACTCAGCTTTCTTTTTTGTATCTGCATAGAAACCATTTATTTTAATATTGTCTATCATCTGATGTCTTTTTTCTGCCTCTAACTTTCTTTCCGTTGACCATTCCTTCTAAGACATCCTTCAGCAGGCAGTTTCTTCTTAGCCAGTGGCCAATCCAATTTCTTTTCCTCTTCTTTATGAGTTCCAACATTGTTCTTCTTTCACCCACTCTGTCTAGCACATCTTTATTTCTTACTTTGTCTGTCCATTTTATACATTCCATTCTTCTCCATATTCGCATCTCAAAAGCTTCCAGTCGCTTTTCCTCATTCCGTCTTAATGTCCAAGTATCTGCACCATACAATGCTACACTCCACACAAAGCACTTCACTAGCCTCTTCCATAATTCTTTTGCCAAAGGTCCGCAGAAAATGCTTCTCTCTTGTTAAAAGCTTGTTTTTGCCATTGCCATCTTCTGCTTTACTTCTTGACCGCAGTTCATTTTACTACTGATAGTACAACCCAAGATTTGAAGCTCTCCACTTGTTCAATGGCCTCATCTTTAATCCTCATGTTTATCTTCCTTGGTTTCGTTCCTATAATCATGGCCTTTGTCTTATTTATATTTATCTTCATCCCATAATCCTCACACTTATCATTTAGCTCCAATAGCATGTTCCTCAGAGTCATTGCATCTTTTGCTAGTAAAGCCATATCATCAGCAAATCTTATGCATTTTATTCTTCTTCTCCTCCCATGTTTACACCTCCAGTATTGCTGAAGCAGTTCTTCATTAGGTCTTCCAGGTAGATGTTGAAAAGAGTAGGTGATAGAGGACATCCTTGCCTTACCCCCTTCCAATTTCTCTCCCTCTGACATTTCTTCTCCTATCTTCACTTTTATTTGCTGTTTCATATAAAGACTACTTATGAGCCTCCTCTCCTTCCAGTTCACGCCAATTTTCTTCAAGATCTTCAAGAGTTTATTCCAATTTACTCTGTCAAAGGCCTTTTCCAGGTCAACAAATACTGCATAAACATCTTTATCTTTTTCTATATATCTTTCTCCTATTGTTCATATCAATCCAATTACATCTCTTGTACCCTTTCCCTTCCTGAAGCCAAACTGTATGGGCAAATAAGGTAACTAAATTTAACTTGGTCTAGTAACTCCTCTAACAAAGGCTCAACAGTGGTCTATACCATTATATAAGAATATAAGAATCTAAGTCTAAATTAGAGCCTCTCAACAAAATTTAATCGGCCTTTCAATCCAAGTAATACCTCAGTTGCCTTCTAAGATGACGAGCTAACCAATGGCTGACATCTGTAGGAAAATAGGCATAATTAAATTAGTAACAGGAATTATAAATAATATTTTCAAGCCCAAACACAGTAGCTACAGCAACACACACAAACTAGAATTTATAAAACACTGGCCAGACCCATATTATGTTACGGCAGTGAGACCTGGACAATTCACAGTGTAGATGAACAAAGACTAACTGCAGCAGAATTGAAATTTATGAGACGTACTTCAGGTTACTCAAGAACAGGCCATGAAAAGAATTCTGAGATTCTCAAAGAATTACAAACAGAATCAATCATGGAACATGTACAAAAATATAGAAACAATTGGAAATCTCACATAAGAAGAATGAGCCAAACAAGAATACCACATCAAATCTTGAATTACCAGCCACCAGGCAAGAGATCTTTGGGCAGACCCTACAAACATTGGACTGAGACTGTAACAGACCCCTAGGTCTATCACATGAAAGGAAGAAGAAAAAGAACTAAATTAACTTGGTTAAGTAAATCTAGCAAAGGAGCCAGCATTCTTGCCTAATGGGCATGTACAGGTATAGACAGACCTATAACTAGGCCTTCCTAATGATCTTTACACCAAATGTTAGCCAATAACATTTTTTGAGAGCATTTCTTCTCTTATCCTTTCAAGCTACTTCACCTACCAATCTCAATCTTCTAGACTTAATAACATGATAATATAATTAAAACAATTTATAATTATGGAATTTTTCATTTTGAATCTTCTTCTATTTTCCATTCTAATCTCTTATGGAACTTAATGTTCACCTTAGGATTCTATGTTCGAATAGTTTTAGCTTGTTTTCTTTCTTTAACCCATTGGAGACTTTTAACGAGTCTCCCTCGTGAGCAGGTAGAAAGACCAAACAGCTCAACAACGACCTACACTCGTTATTGTGCTAAATACCACCACTATAAGAAGTTGGCACTCTCTTTAGTGATTAAAGTTTTCTGTTCGCCGTCTGTAAAATGTTTTGCAGGTTTATATAAAGCATATATGTAGGACTAGTATATTGTAGAGTTTATTATAGAAATAATTTATAGAATAATTTACTTTTTAGGTACTTATGATGGTAATATATATATGTAGATTCAATGTTTTATTTTTCGAATATCATGGCTGGTAATATAACTTTTTTAGAAATACCCCTGATGAAGTGAAGGCTTTTTTTACAGTATAAGGCAAGATAGAAAACCTAACATAAAACGGTTCTGGAACAATAGACCAATTTAATAAATGCCCATTTACAGCAAAACTGTGCCTTTCAAAAGTTTATTCCTAATTTCGATGTTTCTTCACTTCAAAGACAATGAATTATTAATTAGAGATGACAGAATTTACTAAATTAGACTTGCTGTAGAGTATTTGAATACAACATTTCTGTCCTTGTATGTTCAAAGTGAAGACATTTCACTTGAAAAATCTCTTACGAAATTACGAATTAGACTGGCTTACGATCAGTTCAAAATCTGTAATCGGAATAAAACGGCGCGATTTGGAATAAAATATTAGAAATTGTGCGAGACCTCTTTGGGATATGATCCAAATAAACACTGAACGAGATGCACCAGAAAATTCAGATTTTACTGTAAATTAGAGTGCAGTCCTAGAATTAGCAAATCCGTCGTAGACAAAGGTTACACATTACAATTAGACAACTTGAGTTCTCCTAATTTATTTTTAGAGCTCAATAGACGAGAGACATATTAGGGACAGTAAAATCTAACAGAAGAAACATACCTATGGATTTAGTGAACATCAAATTAAAAAAAAACAGGAGAGGTAACATTATCTAGTCGTAGACTTCCTGCATTGAAGTGGAAAGATAGGAAATACGTTTATTATTATCAAAACACGAAAATGCCGACATCACTGTCACCAGTAAGAAGCAATGGAAGAATAAAGGCAGATAACAAGAAGAAAAATTCACAAAGGCTAAATGTATTCTAGAATACAATACAGAAAAATTGCTTTTTTACATTATCGATAATTTGAGAAGAACTTTCTATGATTTGATAATGTATAGGTCTATGCTTTTATATATTTAATTTCATTTATTTTTATAATATACTGTATTGTATATTCTTCTTATTTTTACAGTTCCTGTTAGAGCATATGATTCATGTTTACTTCAAATTTAATGACCAAGAATGTTAGTAAAGGACGGTTTTTGAAAGGTTTGTCAACTTTCACAGCCTCAAACTAACAATAAATAACGGTTAATTACACAAAAGAGGGTTGTAAGCAGGCCACATTCCTTTGCAATTCTTAAAAGTACAAAATACTACAAGAAAAAACAGGTGTAAACAAATTATCTGAAATTCATAAGTTCTGAGACGCAGAACGCATGATCTGGGTATTCTGATTTAAAACCCAGTGCAGCGCTGAGGTGATTTAAATGGGTTTCCAGTGAACGTACCAGGCGATTTAAACATGTCTTCAATGGGTTAATATAAGAGATCGTGTTTCAAACTCATGTAGGATTATAGGCAGAATTGTCATTTTATAAATTTTAATATTCTATTTCTTAGGCAAAAGACAGTAGACATTGAACTGAAAAATAATGCCACAGAAATTTCTTGGTTTAAATTGGTATTTAATATCTTCATATGTGTAAATTTGATCTATTAACTATTAACTTTTTTAGGAATTAACACTATGAGGTATTAAAATATGATATGAGGTGAGTGATAAAAAATTCTACTTTAATGAATATACCTCATAGTGAGAATTCCTAAAATAAGTAACTATGAGGTATTAATTATATTATTTTTGGTCTGGACATCTTACCTCAATATTAATGTTGATTTGTTCTTGTACATGTTTCAAAACAATTCTCTGTTTTTTCTTCAGCTTTCCCAGACTGGTTTTATTTATGTTGCATTATGTTGCACCACCTGGATGTCGATGTCAGCTCCATCCTGTGGTTGGCCAAAGAACCTCCAAACAAGGTCACCCTCCATCGGAATATCAAAATTCATAACTCTGTTTCTGTTCTTCTGAATATAAATTTTTTCCCAAATAGTCAGCTCGTTTGTATTTTCTAACTGTTTTAATAATTTAGTGTCTGAATTAATATTATGTTTTTCAGACCAAACATGAGCAGCAACTGCAGATTTTTCAATTTCTCCATTTTTAATATTTCTTATGTGTTCTTTGGTTCTAATTTTTAGGTTTCTTTTGTTTTCCCTATATATCTTTTCACAACCCATGCATTCAATTTGATATATTCCTGACTTTTTATTTTTATCAGTTTTTTCATTTTTGTTGGTTTTTATTAGTTTATTTAAACTGTAGTTATTTTTTGGTGCTAATTTAATATTAAACTTCTCAAATATATTTTGAAATTTATTATGTACCCAGGGGTGATATGTGAATTTCCTATATTTTTTCATAGGTGGTTCTTCTTTTCAAGATTACTTCTGTTTATCATTTTTTGTTTTTTATACTTTTCTATCCTTTTATGTACCATTTTTCATCAAACCCATTTTCTCTTGCTACTTTGATTATGTGTTTTTTCTCATGTTTGGAAATCTTCTTCGTTTAAGGGTAAGTTTACCAATCTATGAGTTAAACTATTAAATGCTGCTAATTTATGTCCAATTGGATTGAACCCTGTTGATTTTATAAATTTTCCGTATGAGTTTCTTTTCTATGAATCCTGAATTCAATTTTTCTTTTTTCTTCGTTTCTGACCAATTTAAGATCCAAAAAAGGTATTTGTTTATTGTCTTCTATTTCTTTGGTGAATTTAATGTTTGTACTCTGTAAATTTAATAGTTTTAGGGAATCTTCTACATGTTTTTCTTTAACAATACAAATTATATCATCAACATATACTACTCCAAAATTTAAACATTGTGGGATGTGCTTTAGTGATTTTACATTCAAAATCGCTCATAAATAAATTTGCCAGGAAGGGTGATAATGGGTTTCCCATTGAGAGCCCTGATTTTTGTCTATAGAAACTCCCATTGAATGTAAAAAACATTTGATCAATGCATAACGCAGTTAATTTCAAATAATCTTCTTTGATCTCTCTGTCTATGTTGTTTTTTCTTAACCAATTGTTCAATATCTCCAAAGTTTTTTGTTTCGGTACATTTGTGAATAGTGAAACTACATCAAACGAAACCAACCTATCTGTGGGTTCAATTTCCACTTTTTCTAATTTGTTAACTAATTCCAATGAATTTTCAATCTGCAGACTTTCAAAATTATTAATTCTTTTAAATTGATTATTCAGCCATTTCGAAATTTTGTACCTTTTTTGGATCTTAAATTGGTCAGAAACGAAGAAAAAAGAAAAATTGAATTCAGGATTCATAGAAAAGAAACTCATACGGAAAATTTTATAAAATCAACAGGGTTCAATCCAATTGGACATAAATTAGCAGCATTTAATAGTTTAACTCATAGATTGGTAAACTTACCCTTAAACGAAGAAGATTTCAAACATGAGAAAAAACACATAATCAAAGTAGCAAGAGAAAATGGGTTTGATGAAAAAATGGTACATAAAAGGATAGAAAAGTATAAAAAACAAAAAATGATAAACAGAAGTAATCTTGAAAAAGAAGAACCACCTATGAAAAAATATAGGAAATTCACATATCACCCCTGGGTACATAATAAATTTCAAAATATATTTGAGAAGTTTAATATTAAATTAGCACCAAAAAATAACTACAGTTTAAATAAACTAATAAAAACCAACAAAATGAAAAACTGATAAAAATAAAAAGTCAGGAATATATCAAATTGAATGCATGGGTTGTGAAAAGATATATATAGGGAAAACAAAAAGAAACCTAAAAATTAGAACCAAAGAACACATAAGAAATATTAAAAATGGAGAAATTGAAAAATCTGCAGTTGCTGCTCATGTTTGGTCTGAAAAACATAATATTAATTCAGACACTAAATTATTAAAACAGTTAGAAAATACAAACGAGCTGACTATTTGGGAAAAAATTTATATTCAGAAGAACAGAAACAGAGTTATGAATTTTGATATTCCGATGGAGGGTGACCTTGTTTGGAGGTTCTTTGGCCAACCACAGGATGGAGCTGACATCGACATCCAGGTGGTGCAACATAATGCAACATAAATAAAACCAGTCTGGGAAAGCTGAAGATAAAACAGAGAATTGTTTTGAAACATGTACAAGAACAAATCAACATTAATATTGAGGTAAGATGTCCAGACCAAAAATAATATAATTAAAATAACCTCAAAATATAACTTCCTAAAATTAAATATTATTTATTAACTATGAGGTATTATTTATTTAAATAAAATTTTATCATCTCATCTCATATTCTTCTTCTTTTTCTTAGACTAGTTTCGGATCCTTCTTCGGTTCCATCATCAGTATTTTCATGACCGTTGCTAAGGTGTTTTGAAGAGCCATCTCTTGTTCCCTCTGTTGGTAGACTGAAGAACCTCAAAATTATATTTACCATGGCCTACAGATAGCTTGTTTGGAAACATTAATTGTAACAATACTCCAACAGAATTGTGTCATGCTTTTTATTTGTTTAGACACAAATCTTCCACTTTAGAGTAGAAAACCATTGACAAAATGTGACATCTTGATGTCATGTGTCTTCTATTTACAATTCTGCAGGAGTTCTTGGAAGATGTGCTTCTGAATGTATTTAAAAGAATGTGGTTGCACCAGCACACTTTTTACTTGCCATCTTGTCCAAATATTTTACAAGAAGTAGAATGTATTTAATAAATAAGACTATCAAAATGTTATCATCATCATCATCCATGCAAGTATTAGGCCATGTGGCCTGTTACAGTCTCAAAGAGGAATTTTCCATCCAGTGCTTTTTGGACATCCCAGTGATCTTGTGCCTTGGGGGCAGTAACGAAGCATTGCTTTTCGAATTCTATGAGATGGCATTCGTTGAAAATGGGCTTTCCAGTTGTTCTGATAGTTTTGTACATGATGGAGAATGGGTTCTACATCCATCTCTTCCATAATTTTCTCATTTCTTTTATGATCCCACTTTGTATAGCCTGCTGTATGGCACATAAATCGCATCTCATTTGCTGTTATTCGGCATTCATCTTATCTTTGTATTGTCCATGCTTCACTACCATATCATAATACTGGTCTTGCAAGAACCTTATAAAGTCGTAATCTTATGTTCTTTTGTACTAAAGATGGTTTCATAATACTATTAATTATCCCCGTTGTTTTTGTGAAATTTGTGATTTTCTTTGCTATATAAGCTTCATCTTGAAATATTAAATTATAACCCAAATAATTAAATTAATTTACTCTTTATAAGAATTCACAATTCATTTGATTCTTAT
The DNA here is from genome assembly GCA_030220185.1 of Diploptera punctata. Taxonomy (NCBI): domain Eukaryota; kingdom Metazoa; phylum Arthropoda; class Insecta; order Blattodea; family Blaberidae; genus Diploptera; species Diploptera punctata. The sequence goes on from JASPKZ010001992.1 coordinate 359,500, forward strand.
TAAGAAAACCTCATAATGTTAAAATTCCCAAATTTATTATATTAAATTAATTTACTCGTTCTAAAAGTTCATCATCCAAAACAATCAAACTTTTATATGATTTTCATATATATTTATTTTATTTAAAATTTGTAACAGCTGTTTCAATACACTGTTTTTTCATCAGATGAATGTCATAAAAACAAATAAATTTTCTGTTTATGAGTATAATCAATCGGCGATTCAACATTAGATGGAATTGATAATGATATGTAGTGTATCGAAATTGGTCTTCAAGAAATCTACAATTATGCAATTATGAGGTGAGTCATAAAAATCTAACTCTGTTAATTAAAATAAAGCTCATAGTGTCACTTCCTTTAAATTAATGAAAAATAGTCAACTATGTTATAGAAGCAGAATTATCAAATTCGAAACTTGCTTGACTCATTCATATAGTTTAAGCAGTAGATTTTAGTTACCCCTATCATTATAGTAATAAAATAGAAAATTTCTGGACATGGGTTCCTCGTTAAAATTGTATTTACTAATTATCCTCTATAACCTCCAGAAGTGTATAATGGCAATTATGAATCACCCTATAGATTTATAGTTGAATATTATATTTCATAGTTTTCTATTTATAATTGAGCTGTACTGCATTAATATTGCATTATTTTTAAATAATGTGGCCAGCTGCAAGCCACGTAAATTCTAAAGTGTCTTGTTTCATGTTAAACGACCACAGCTTGGAACAGACTTGGCAAGCTTGAGTAAATATTGACTCCTCCAAGATTTTACTCTCTCTGATCTAAATCTATAATCAAATCAAATTTAAATAGAGATGTGAATTTATCTGCACTAATTCCTTGTGAGATTTTGAAATTACCAATAAATTCACAAGCATTCATATTTTGATGAAGTAAATTTACCTAGGAAAACATTATTTTTTTTGTAATGTCTTCATATACATTATAGTTCTTTATGTATCAAGGGATCGGCCATGGTGGACTAGTGGTTATGCTCTTTGCCTCTGGTCCCAAGGACCATGGGTTCAAACCTGGCCTTGGAAAAATCCAAGAAACAAGTCCTCCAGGAGGAATTATAAGCTGTGAGTCCCAAGTCTGAAGATTTTCAGGCTCGTAAAAGATCCTTAAGGCTGAATAAAAGGCCTCTAAGCAAAATTTACTGACCTCCTCATCCTAGTAATACCTTACTTGCCTGCTAGATGTCTCATTGGGCCAGTATGTTGACCGCATACCATTCATGTCATCTATAACCAAATAAGTATAACTAAAACTTGAAGAGAAAAATTTTCGCCCAGACAGGGACCTGGACCCGGGACCTTTCGTTTACCTTACCAATGCTCTTACCAACTGAGCTACCGGGGTGAGTTCCAATTTAGATGCAAATTTTTCTCTTATATTTGTTGTAATTCCCTCGCACCAAATACTTGAAGCTGTGGCTTCATCTTTGCTGATGGTGGCTTCTTGAAATTTTTTCTCTTCAAATATAATCTATCCTTCATTGAGATGTGTTAAATTAATAATAAAAATACCAAGCATCATTAAAATTAATTTGGTCTAATAACTCCTAACAAAGGAGAGGCTAAGGCTCAAATTTGGGTTTTGCCTTTATAGTAACTAATTATGTATCAAGGGTATTTTGTTGATGATTAAATCTTGAGGGCAATAGACTTATTAAGACAAAAACCTCTGATCCTTGAGTCTGTTAGTTGCTCGAGGGACTACTATTAAGTAATTCCTATGGTGCATACAATATTTTATGGTTTAGTTCTTTATTCTGTAATGGCATAGCCCATTGTTGAGCCATAGCTTCTCCTTTGTAAGGAGTTAGTAGACTAAGTTAATTTTTGGTTACCTTATTTGCTCGTAGATGTCATGGATGACATGCGGTCAGCACACCAACCCAATGAGACATCTAACAGGCAACTAAGGTATTACTAGGATGTTGATGTCGGTAAATTTTGCTTAGAGGCCTCTTTATTCAGGATTAAGGATCTTTTACGAGCCTCAAAATCTTCAGACTTAGGACTCACAGCTTGAAGTCAGTCCTGGAGGACTTGCTCCTTGGATTTTTCCATCCTAAAAAGTCCATCGAGCCCGGCTGGGTTTGAAACCAAGACCCTCGGAACTAGAGGCAAGGGGCATAACCACTAGTCCTCCATGGCCGACTTATTCTTTATTATTGAAAGAAATTAAACTTTGAAACATTTTTGTGACAATTTAATGTCTAAATAGTGGATTTTCTCCATTCAACAATACTGCTCAATAAACATTGTCTTGGTAACATGTGTAATATAAATTAGTGGGCATAATGTAAGTTCTTTATGTCCTTGAGAATAATATACTACATTTCATGTTTCATATCCTAGCAATTAATTAACAAAAACAGCTGAACAATAAAAAAATGACATCCACACAATTTTAATTATTATGAATTATTATTTGCTCAGATAACATAATTCAGGAATGGAAATTATTAAATCCCCCAGGAATAAAAATTGATAATAACACAATAGTATAAACAATAATTTTTGCAGATGACGAGACTGCTAGGGAAAAGTGAAGATGATTTACAACAATCTGTTTATAAACTTCAAGGTGTTTTTAATAAAGTTTAATGTGAAAATCTCTGAAGACAAAACAAATTAATGGCATTAATTGAATAGTTGCCCCGAAAAGAGATCTAATCCATAAACTATTACTCATGACTTGACTTCCACCAATTTATTACATATAGATCACTATTTGTTTGAACGCCAATTTTAAAAATAAATAAAACAGGTCTGGAAGAGAGCAGGAATAGTTTTTGCATGCACCATGCCGTGATATTCTCCGGATAGATCACTAATCCACAGAAAACTCAACTTTCGAATTTTTGTTGGTTAGATCTCTTTTTGGGAAACTATTCAATTGGAAAACATATTTTAACTCCGTGGCGCAACAGGCTTATAAGATCCATGGCCTACCAGCTATCTATTGGCCTCATATCTACATGTGTTAATCACAGAGGTAGACAATCATCCTGCCAGTGTAGGGGTGAAATGTGGTCAGCATGTCAGGTCCCCAGCTGTTATAGCTGGTTTTATCAACTTATAGCCACTATTCATTGTGGCTACCCAAATTCCTCATGGTACAGGGTGGGCTCCGGTCCCATACTGACTGAAATTCCATAAGAAAATTTCTTCCCCCACGAAGACTTGAATCAGCGCGAGTCCCGTAGCTCTGTGCCAAAGCATCTTGCCTTAACTACTCAGCTATGGCATGGAAAACATGTTTTAAGGGTAAAAATTGTTATAAACAATAAAATAATTGAACAGATAACTGATTTAATATATTTGTCAAAAAATGTTGAGAGAAATTTAATAAAGTATAATAAATTAAATGGAATTTTGAAACAAAATTTTGGCAAACAAATAAGAAAAGAAATTCAAGTAAGATTCCAGAACGTAATCTCAAAGCAAGTTCTTTTGTATGGAAGTGAAGAGTAGACCCCTGCTTCAACATGATAAAGGAAGAATTAACAGTTCTCAAATGAGATTTCTGTGATCTTTAAGTGGAGTAACATATGGGACAAAATGCATAGTGAAGATCTAAGAAATAAATGGAAGGCGGAACAACTTGTAAGTAACATATACAAGTATCAGATTAAATGGAAACAGCATGTTTTGAGCATGACAGAAGACTGGATTACTCTTGAAAACACTACATTACCAACCACAAGGTAGGAGAGACCTGGGGAGACACTGCAACAGATGAAGTGCCTAATTCACTTAATTGCAGAACAAGTGATTTATCTATACTGCAGAGGATAGAAAAAGAAGAAGAAGAAGAAGAAGAAGAATTGGAGCTGCTAATAGATCATGTTATCTCCTAGTAACATTATTAAAAAGTCAATCATTCTCTAGGAACACTATGTTTAAAATTTATAAAACTCTGATTTACCCAGAACTTATTTATGGATCTGAAGCTTGGATGATAAATAAGGATAACATTAACGATTTTTATTATTAATTTAACACTTCTCATAGAAGGATAAATTATATTTGAAGAGAAAAATTTTCGCCTAGACCGGGACTCGAACCCGGGACCCTTGGCTTTCCGGGCCAAGTGCTCTACCAACTGAGCTACCGAGGCGAGTTACGATCTAGACGCAAATTTTTCTCTTATGTATGTTGTAATTCCCTCGCGCCAAATGCTTGAAACCATAGCTTCTATCTTTGCAAATGGCGGCTTCTTAGTTAAGAAGACATTTATTGGGAATTTAACACTACTTTATAGCCAGTAGGGCTTCTATTGACGATTTTTATTATTAATTTAACACTTCTCATAGAAGGATAAATTATATTTGAAGAGAAAAATTTTCGCCTAGACCGGGACTCGAACCCGGGACCCTTGGCTTTCCGGGCCAAGTGCTCTACCAACTGAGCTACCGAGGCGAGTTACGATCTAGACGCAAATTTTCTCTTATGTATGTTGTAATTCCCTCGCGCCAAATGCTTGAAACCATAGCTTCTATCTTTGCAAATGGCGGCTTCTTAGTTAGAAGACATTTATTGGGAATTTAACACTACTTTATAGCCAGTAGGGCTTCTATTGACGATTTTTATTATTAATTTAACACTTCTCATAGAAGGATAAATTATATTTGAAGAGAAAAATTTTCGCCTAGACCGGGACTCGAACCCGGGACCCTTGGCTTTCCAGGCCAAGTGCTCTACCAACTGAGCTACTGAGGCGAGGTTACGATCTAGACGCAAATTTTTCTCTTATGTATGTTGTAATTCCCTCGCGCCAAATGCTTGAAACATAGCTTCTATCTTTGTTAAATTAATAATAAAAATCGTCATAGAAGCCCTACTGGCTATAAAGTAGTGTTAAATTCCCAATAAATGTCTTCTTAACTAAGAAGCCGCCATTTGCAAAGATAGAAAGCTATGGTTTCAAGCATTTGGCGCGAGGGAATTACAACATACATAAGAGAAAAATTTGCGTCTAGATCGTAACTCGCCTCGGTAGCTCAGTTGGTAGAGCACTTGGCCCCGGAAAGCCAAGGGTCCCGGGTTCGAGTCCCGGTCTAGGCGAAAATTTTTCTCTTCAAATATAAGGATAACATTAACTAACTTAATATTTTTGAAAAGAAGATATTAAGGAAAATATTTGGAGATGTTAAAATAGATAATTTTAATACTAGGTATTATTGCAGCCAATGGCTATGTAGAAAGATAATAAAATAGACTATTTAACTCATACCCCAAATGGGAGTCAATGACCAATCACGTTTCAATGATTTCTGTTTACAACCAATCAGAGTCGTGTTTCACCAAATATTTATCAGTGTTATAATTACCATATTAAAGAAAGCTCCTCCTTACAATATTGCGTTCCTTTGGCAATAAATAGTATGATCTGGTTGCAGTGATAAACAAAAGAAGCGGTAGAAGCGTACCTATCGTTTTCTCATTTGTTTTCAAACATCGCCGTTTACATTAAATATATAAATATTTTAAAATAACTATCGTTAAATAATGATTTGTGAGTAAACAGCTTAATTTTTATTCGTTAAATAGTCCTAAACAAATGCCACTCTTGATTTCCAAATTCTCTAGATAAATTCACTCCTCACTTCGTGAGTCGTGAATTTATCGATAATTTGGAAATCACTCGTGGCATTACTTATGATAATTTTAATAGGCGATAAGTCAGGAATTAACTTTCCAATCATCCACTGTATAATCTACTTCCCTCAAATCATGGTTAATGTTATTCTCCCACCTTATTCTTGGCCTACCTATGGGCACTTTCCCTCTGGTTTACCTACAAGCTGTTTCCATGCCCTTCTTTCATTCTCCATTTGTGCCACATATCCTGCTCATCGTAGTCTATGAGACTTAACTGTTCTTATTATCATATTTGAAGAGAAAAATATTATGCTCAGACTGGAGCTTGAACCCGGGTCCTTTGGTTTTCTAGACCAAGTGCTCTACCGACTGAGCTACCAGAGTAAGTACGATCTAAACGCAAATTTTCCTCTTATACGTTGTAATTCCCGTGCACCAAATGCTATGAAACCTTTGCTTCTATCTTGCTCCAGTACAGAATAAATAAATTTCAAAATGCTGTCATACTCTCTGATTCTGAGGCAGCAATATATGCAATAAATTCACACAAAATGAAGTCAATACAAATTAAAGAGTGCTACAAAATGATTCAACAACTTCAAAAACTACAGAAAAGAATTCAATTGCAATGGATACCTGCACATTGTGGAATTACTGGAAATGAGACTGCTGATTTTCTTGCCAAAAAAGGCTCCAATCTAATTCAGAACACTACTAAAAGCTTACCTTTCACATCCATAAAAATAATAATTAAAACAAATATAAAACCAAACAAAACCAAGACATATGTAATAAAGCCAAAGACAAAAAATGGAATATTTTAGTAAAGAAGCCAGATATTATTCCAGAAATTCCATGTAAAACTACAGTAGCAAAATTTAGACTGCTTACAGAACATGACTATTTGGCCAAACATTTATATAAAATAGGAATCTACACGAATCCAAATTGTCCTCTATGCAACAAAGACGAAGAAATGAATGAAGAACATCTACAAATTATATTTGAAGAGAAAAATTTTTGCCTGGACCGGGACTCGGACCTGGGACCCTTGGCTTTCCGGGCCAAGTGCTCTACCAACTGAGCTACCGAGGCGAGTTACGATCTAGACGCAAATTTTTCTCTTATGTACGTTGTAATTCCCTCGCGCCAAATGCTTGAAACCATAGCTTCTATCTTTGCAAATGGCGGCTTCTTAGTTAAGAAGACATTTATTGGGAATTTAACACTACTTTATAGCCAGTAGGGCTTCTATTGACGATTTTTATTATTAATTTAACACTTCTCATAGAAGGATAAATTATATTTGAAGAGAAAAATTTTCGCCTAGACCGGGACTCTTCAAATATAATTTATCCTTCTATGAGAAGTGTTAAATTAATAATAAAAATCGTCAACATCTACAAACCTGTGAAGTATTACCTGTTGGATCCACCATAGAGAAATATTGGAGAGCAAGAACGCTAATGGCTTTATTGCCAAGGCCCAGCATTTGAAAACAACAACAACATCTTGCTCCAGTAGCTCAGTCGGTAGAACACTTGGTCTAGAAAACTGAAGGTCCCGGGTTCAAGCCCCTGTCTGAGCATAATATTTTTCTCTTTAAATATGATTTATCCATCATTAAGATGTATGAAATGAATAATAAACATGTTCCTATTATATCTGGTTTCCCATAAAGATCATGTAGCTCACTATTAAGTACTCTTCTTCATTCACCTGTATGTTTATCTCTCTTTGCTCCAAAATTTTTTCTAGGAACTGAATTTTCAAATACTCGTAATCTTTTCTCTTCCCTTTGTACAAATTAATAATCTAAAAATGCATTATAAAATGCAATGTATAATTCATAATATACATTTTTTTCTGTTATTTTGAGAATTTTCCTCATCATTGAGGGTTTTCTCCAATCAATCTTAGTAATTAACATGAATTTAAAAAAATAAATAAATATAAATGACTACGGACTTACAGACTATCAGTTTGCAACAAACATTTACAAATTTCCCTTAATTAAAGTTCTCCATCGTTCTCTGTCTTCTGTGTCATCATCTGTTACACCAAATTTCCTCATTGAATTTTGAATATTGTTCTTCCAGATTGTTCTTCGTTTTCCTTTTCTGTACCTTCTTTCAATTTTCCATGCATAGACGATCTTAGGTAATATACATACAACATTATTTTTTTATGCTAGACATAATATTTTTTTTTATAAACAGGTTTACAATGTAATAAAACATCTTCCAGTGCCCAGAGCTTTTTAAATTTGTATCTTCTTTCTCCATTCTTAGATATAATAATAATAATAATATAATTAAACTAGAACCACCAATTAATTCATGTATACTCTGACCAATGTATGTGTGGCTCCTATAGCACTGACATAATTCTTAGAAAAGTACACGTCTATACTCACACCATTTCACCACATTAGCCTCCCACTATGCCACACTGCAGCCTCGGTAACTCACTGAGTAGGGATACTGCCAAACTTCCCCCAGTGTCATGGCTCTTGAATAATGAAAAAGAAAGGTTGGAGTAGAGTTGATGACACTAGAGTGGAAGTGCAAGAGAGAGAGAGATAGAAAAGAGAGAGAGTTAGGAATGCAGGGAGAGAAATGATTTGTCGAGGCAGAAAAGAAGAAAGTAGGCTTTAGATCGCAGATCCATTGGACAGACAATACATTGACATCTGACAGTAATATTCGAACCAAAGTTAAAGTAGGTATAAATTTAAATTTCTTTTAGCTACTTCTAACATCTGGCTGCCCCTGATATCCTGTGGTAGGGAATTCCTGTTGCAGGAAGTGGAGAGAGAATATGATATGGAGTAGTATGAAAATATATTAAGAAGTAACATTATGAGGTTCTCTTAATAAATAAGTTTGACCTGTAACATTGATATGGAGTGATGAGATGTCCTATGTTGTAATTAACAAAGATTTAACTGAAAATAAGTGAACATATAGTATATGAGTTCTAATGCATTTATTGGAGATTACATTTTTAAACAGTGATTGTAAGCTTCTGCCAGTTGAATAAATATTTGAAAGTTTCACGAATGCACTCAAAAAAATGTTTAGACTTTTCTTTATAGAGACCGCATGATCTGTACCCATACCATATTTGCCTTCCCAAAACTGTAAATTTAGATTGATTGTATTTCAGCAGGTTTCCTTATTGGTTATTATCATATTTAGAAGGAATATTTCAAAGGTATGACTGCCTTATTTACAATTGTTGGTATTATGAATTCAGATTATTTTTCTAGTTTGTCAAGGCTTATACAGAGTGGAAGCAATATTTTCTCATATTTTAAGCATGAATTCCTTGTGGTGTATATATAATCAAAATGTTTTATACACACTGGGCCGCAAAGGTTTGGTTTTCTAAGATTTTTTTTTGTACAAAAACTTATTGGTACATTATTTAATATTGTTGGCAATTATTGGTATAATTTTTGCACAGTACATTTGGGATGAAAAATGACACAACTGTTTTCTTTGTATCATGCTCTGTTTAGCTATAATAATGTATTAAAAGAAAATGAAATAAACATTTTCATTGATTTAATAATAATTCTAATTGGAAGTTACACTATGAGGCAAATTATCAATATTACATAATTGAATTGGACATTTTAACACCTCACCTAATAAAAAAAATGAGTTTTTTATCAAATGGTTTCAGCGACCATCATCTTCATCATCAGATAAACTCCAACTTTAATCAAAATTACAGTGGGAAGTAACACTATGAGGTAATTTACAAATTATAAATTGAGTCAGAAAAATGTATTTTCATCTCACCTCATAAAGGTCCATGTTTTCTAGGTGTTGGTTTCAAAGGCCTTTCACCATCCAACTCCAAGTAGGAGTTTTGGCTGATGATGGAGACAAAGGCCTTTGAAACTGGTACTGTTAAAACATAGAGCTTTATGAGGTAAGATGAAGAAACATTTATATGACTCAATTTATAAATTAAACTCCATCTGTTGAAATTGAGCCATTAATACCAAAATTCCACCTGCCATCTAGTACAGGTTGGATGAACTTTGAGATCAAATCTTGCTTGCTGGGAACTTAAAAAATTCATGGACCTATCTTTGTTCTTCTGAATGTATATCTTTTTTCAAACTGTTAGTTTCATAGGTTTCTTAAATGTTTTAATAGTTTAGTTTCTTTCCAATTATGTGATTGTGAGCAAGATTTGATCACAAAGTTCAGCTAACTCGAACCAGATGACAAGTTGAATGTTGGTGCTGACAGTTCAATTTCAAGAGTTGGAGTTTGGCTGACTATACAAATGGTCTCTAAAATTAGTCATTAAGAAAGTACATATTTATTATGAGGTGAGATGTAAAAAAATGTCCAATTCAGTTATGTCATATTTTTATTAATATTACACAAGGGAATTCACTACATTGCAGGGGCATATTATGTATTTTATTGAAAAAATACTGAAGGAAAAAGTTGTTTACTTTTATGTCCTCTTTGTAATGTGTGAAAATCAGTCCAATACTTGCCATCATTATAATGAAATACAGCAATAAATATCTGTATAAAAATATTTTTTCTTGAGAAAGTTATACATGAACCACAATATATTTTTATCATATTTGCCACAAGAAATCTATAATATTATAATGATATTGTGAAAAGAAAAATTAATGTCTGAACCAGGAATTGAACCTTGGACCTCTAGTTCTCCAGACTAATGTGCAGCCCACTACACCATTCTACACCTAGCACAAACATTAACAATTCTTTCCACATATACAAATCTATAATTCTCGTTTGTACGCTGTCAGGTAGGACGAAACAAGAATTATAGATTTGTATATGTGGAAAGAATTGTTAATGTTTGTGCCAGGTGTAGTATGGTGTAGTGGGCTGCACACTAGTCTGGAGAACTAGAGGTCCATGGTTCGATTCCAGGTTCACACATTAATTTTTCTTTTCACAATATCATTATAATATTATAATATGATCCATTATTGAACTGTGTTAATATAACAGTACTGCAAAATGTTAAAGAAATCTATATATAAATAAGTAAAATTAATTATAAGGAGAGGTATGAAATATTTTAATTTATCTTAAAGACAAAACAGTTCAGTGCCTTTTCCTTTCCTTCTGTTTGTCATTCTCTCTCTCTTTTTATTTTAGTAGCTATTGACGAGCTTTAGTGTTATCAATAATTTTTTTTGCCAAAGAGTTACAAATAGACAGGTGATTGGAAAAGACTGCATAATAGTGGGCTACATGATCTTTATCTTTTTTATTTTATATAGTAGCTATTGACGGGCTTTAGTGTTATCAATAAAAAAAAAATTGGCCAAAGAGAGACAAATGGACAGGTGAATGGAGAAGGCTGCATAATAATGATTATGGTCAAATTTCAACCACTTGGCAAATATGAAGGTGGGTTGTTGGGTGTGATGTCACACGTTGTAGATATGTGATTGTAATAATTTGGATCACTGAAATTTTGCCACAGCACTGATGACTCCAATCAGAGGAATGAGGAAAAATTTCTTACACAAATAAATAATGACACTTTGTTAACAGTTAAACTAAAAGTTATTTTATTAAAACTTCCACTTCAGTCTAGATGAATCTTGTAGATCAATAATTCAAAAGACTCCAGCTGAGGTTAATAAATTTCACTTATAGAAGATTACCATTATATATATATATATATATATACACACATTATATATATATATATATATATATATATATATAATGGATGACGAATTCTAATGGTCAATCCTTCACCAACACTTTATTTCCACTTATGGACTATTTGTATTCAAGATGAATGGAATTTATATTTCAATATGACCTTCCATAACTCCAACACCATTCTTTCAACTAATATCAAGAAAATGAGCCACTATTCTCTCATTTCTTGAGGAGTCGTTGCTGAACATGTCTGACCTCCTTCAAGTATTGTAGCCATCTTGTTGTTCTGTTATACCCTGGAAGTTCTGATTGGTCCAACTGAAAAGGAAGGAGTACTACTGGCCGACTCCCATCCAATTCGTCCAATCCCATTTATTTGTTTATAAAAAAATATCAATTTGAATATTTAAAGTATTTTTACATATATTAAATCAGTTAGAAAAACATCTAACTGTATTAACAGTTTATATTGACCAGTTTGAATTTTTTTATATACTTATAAAAAATTGACTTCTCTAAATCAATCTAATGTCCATTCTTAATAGAAATAAATATAATTTTATTTAAATATTAAATAAATAAAACAAAAACCCTTATTATTATTATATGGGGATAAATATCCAGTTTTAAATACTAGTTCATATTAAAATCTATGCAGGCTTCTGGAGACATAAAAACTGACAACAGACTATCTTGCTCTGAAACATAAAGTTGCTGCCACTACTAAGTACTTATTAACTAGTATGGTTTTAGTCCATTTCCATTCAGTTCACTGTATTTCATGCATAAATGCAATAACTTTATTAAAATAGGAAGAAATATAATAAAATTCAACTTTTGCATGTGTGCAATGACACAGAGCAGAATAACACTGATGAAATGAGATTTATGGGACATACTGCAGGATATACAAAATGGGATCATAAACATGAGGAAATCATGAAACAACTTGGTCTGGAACCAGTGCTCAATTTTATACAGAATTATCAAAACAACTGAATGAGCCACATATGGTGGATAAGATCCCAATAGCAATGTTTCACTACCAACCCCATGGGAATAGTTCCAAAAAGCAATGAATGAAATTTTTTTCCTTTGTGAGATTGTAACAGGCCATTTGGCCTAAATCTTGTATGGATGCCGATGCAATGACACATCACTATGAGTTAGGTAAGAGGTATTATGAACATTTAGCTGGCATTTAACAATGGGACTTGTCTTAATGCATTGCTCAATATAGAGAACTGGTGGGAAGATTAATGTTGCCAAGATTTACTCAAACATAGATAAAACAGAGTGTAGGATCTGTGAAGTTTGTGCTCTCCTGCCAGAATTAATAAGATCCCCTCCCAGACTGGTCTAATATTTTCACTAATAATAACATTTATTTTTAATTTGTTATCAGGTATCTTTCTATGCTCAATAAAAATTATAATAAGGAAATTGAGAGAAAATGAAAATAAAAATTTATAAGAGCATAATACAGAATATTTTGTCATATGGAAGTGAAACTTGGTCTTTGACGGAATTGCAAAAGAATAAAATTAGAACAGTTGAATTTGATTATTTTAGAAGAAGCCTCCAAAAAACAAGACAGGATAAAATAAGAAATGAATTCCTTTGGAGAAAAATGAATGTCACCACATCTGTTGTTAAGAGGATTGAAAATCAAACACTTAAATGGTATGGCCATGTACAAAGAATGGAAAATGAAAGATGGCCAAAATATATATACCAATGGTCACCCCTTGGAAGAAATAAACGTGGCAGACCAAGATGGAAATGGAAAACCTATGTCAGAACTATAATGGATGATAGGAATTTGGAAGAGGGAGATTGGAATGATATAGATAAATGGAAACTGAAGATGGCAAACCTATAAGTGGGGAAAGCCAAAGAAGAAGAAGAGAGAAAATGAATGTGAAAATAAAAATAGAAATTCCGAATCCATTATACAACAATTAATATATTTTTATGATCATTCATTAATATCATTGATACAATTTAAACTAGTATTCTGTATAGTAATAATTTTATTTCTCTCTCTCTTTTTAGCTTACTTTAACCTGTAACTTTGTATGTACTTTTACAATACTATAAATAGTTTTATTAGCAAATTCTGCAGGAATGAAGCTATTGAGGTTGTCCTTATGAGAACATTTTTTAAAAACATTTACAAATCTTCACTGATCCTATCTAGTAGACACTGGAAATAACTGTGACCAAAATTTATATATATATACTGGCAGTCAACTACATTCAAATTGTAGATCTAATTCTCGAACATGTTTTGATATCATCTTCTATATCATAGTCAGCTTGCCCAGACTGTTGAGTTTTATGTTGTAAACCCTGGATGTCGATATCAGCTCCTTCCTCTGGCTGGCCGAAGAACCTCCAAACTAGGTCACGTTTAGCAAGAATTTCAAAATTCGTGACTCTATTTTTGTTCTTCTGAATGTAGATTTTACCCCAATGGGTGAGTTGTTTTGTATATTCTAATTGTTTTAATAATTTGGTGTTCAAATTTATATTGTGCTTTTCGGGCCAAACATAAAAAAACACAATATAACTTTGAACACTAAATTATTAAAACAATTAGAAAATACAAAAGAACTCACCGTTTGGGTACAAATCTATATTCAGAAGAACAAAAATAGAGTCATGAATTTTGAAATTCGTGCTGAACGTGACCTAGTTTGGATGATATAGAAGATTATATTGAGACATGTTCAAGAATAAATCAACATTAATTTGAGGTAAGATGTTACCAGTCTCAAAAAAACTTTATTAAAAGAACCTCAAAATATTACTTCCTAAAATAAACCATGTAGATCTAAGTTTGTTAATTACCACAGCAGATGCTTACCTACCATCCTACAGGAAGGAGGCTGGGCATCCACTCAAAAGATTAATGAATGGAATTTATATTTGAGGCAGAAACAGATCAACATAATAACTAACTTCATAAAATGATGGTTGTGATGAAAAGCTTGAAGCAAATAGATTGTAAAAAAAATACACTTTCTTTAATATTATTGATATATGGCTCATTAACATGTCAGAAGTATAAAAATCAATACCGAGTCATGAGTATTCTTACATCAAATATATATATATACGTTCTTCAAAACCATGGTTTTGAGAGCCATTGCTCCCTTCATCAGCTGCTGAGGTAAGAATATTCATGACTCAATATTGATTGTTATAATTGAAAACCTCATAATGAAAAATTCCCAACATTAATGTATGAATAATGTCAGAAGTATGTTTGTCATTAACTGTTTCGCAGCTCCTGATAGAATTACAAAATGTAGTAGACCTATATTATGGACACTTAACAAAATATGCAGGACATTTTGAAGAAGTGGTAGAATTCAGATACCTAGAAACATTAAGTACGAACGGGAATAAGGTCCAGAAAGAAATTAAACATAGGCTCAATTCTGGAAACCCATGCTATTCATCATTAAAGGAACTCTTTGCATACCAACTCCTCTAAAAAAAACTAAAAATACATAAAACAATTATTTTTCCATTTATACTATATGGATGCTTAACATAATCTCTTCCTTTAAGAGAGGAAAAAGAATACAAGTGTTTGAGAATAAAGTGCTTTTGAGCAAAGAGATATAAACAGCCAGGTGAATGGAGAAAACTACTTAATAGTGAGCTACATTATATTAATGGGAAGTCAAGAACATTTAAGTCTCATAGACTGAATGACCAGGTCATGTGGTAGAATGGGACATGAAAGAGGGGAACTTGGAAACTTCTAATGGAAAAGTCAGAGGAAAAGCACCATGGTAGATAGGCCAAAAATGAGATGGAGAATAATATTAAACAGGCCCGGGTTCGATATCTGGTCAGGACGAATTTCCTGGGTGAGGTTTTTTTTTGGGGGATTTTTCCTCACCTGTATGACAAATTTCAGATAATTTTAAGGCCCAAATGGTCCCATCACAATCATTATCATTTATATTTGCCTTAGATTAAGTTTGAGATTAAGGACTCCCTTAGTTCACCACTATCATCATCATCCAACATATCATTGGGGCAACGAAACCAGCCTTCCAGGTGCCCCAAGCTCAGAAGTGGGTTACAATTATGCCAATGCAGGAGAGAACAGCAGAAAATGTAACCTGAGGCATAGAATTAAAAAAAATATTTGATGGAAGTAAATTATACTGGGAATAATTGGAAAACAGTAGTTCAGGGTAAGGATATGTGTGGAAAACTTATTTTAGATTATTGTGACACAGTTGTTCTGTGTCCACTTATACAGAAAATGTAACCTGAGGCATATAATTAAAAAAAATATTTGATGGAAGTAAATTATACTGGGAATAATTGGAAAACAGTAGTTCAGGGTAAGGATATGTGTGGAAAACTTATTTTAGATTATTGTGACACAGTTGTTCTGTGTCCACTTTATTTAACATTAAATATATAGGGCAATATGGCACGTTGGAAGTATGTTAGACATTAACTGTTTTTCTACTAACAAATAGAATTATAAAATATTGGAAATGATTGGGTCACAGTATCTGATTTTAGAATGTTCTGACACGGATGCTGTGTCCACTGTTAGAGCATAAAACATATATAGCAAGGATGAGTAATCATAACTTGGATATTTTAAACTTGTGAGTGTTGCAACCCTTCATGCATGCAGTAGTTCTCAACACTCTGAACTGAGAGGAGGTGTGGTATAACAAGTACAAGTTCTATCTGCTCTTATTGTGTTGTGCTCTTTTTGTTATTACTCATTTCAACAATGATACACAATATTTTGAACAACTGTTTTATCAAAAGGTTACAATATCTTGGTAACATAGGAGTTCAGTGACATAAACCTTCAGAAATGTAAGAATATATTTATTTTTAGAAGAACTTCATTTAGAAATTTGTTTCCATGAAATTATACTTAAATCTTCTAAGAATAATAATTAATTGATCATTCCAGCATATGACATATCTCTTATATTTTATGATTCGTCAGATTTTAAATTATATTGATATTAAGTAAAAATGTTTATTTTTCATATCATGTATCAGACCCATATCCTGGAACCCAAAATTTCTTATATTTTGTTTTGCTAAATATTATACCTATTGCCGAAATTATGTAAAGAATGTCATTTCAATGTTAGATTCAAATTATGTTTGTAAATAAGAGAAAAATTTGCATCTAGATCGGAACTCGTCCCGATAGCTCAGATGGTAGAGCATTGGCCTAGAAAGCCAAAGGTCCTGGGTTCGAGTCTCAGCCTGGGCAAAGATTTTTGTCTTCAAATATAATTTATCCTTCAGTGAGAAGTGTTAAATTAATAATAAAAACATCAATTGAAGCCCTACTGACTTTATAAAGTAGTGTTTAATTCCCGATAAATGTATTCTTAACCAAGAAGCTGCCATTTGCAAAGATAGAAGCAAAGGCTTCATAGCATTTGGTGCTGGGAATTACAAAGTATATAAGAGAAAAATTTACATCTAGTTCAGAACTTGCCCCGATAGCTCAGATGGTAGAGCATTGGCCTAGAAAGCCAAAGGTCCCGGGTTTGAGTCTCGATCTGGACAAACATTTTTCTCTTCAAATATAATTTGTAAATAAATTTTATTAATTTCTGTAATAAACAGCAGAGAAGATAAGACATTTTGTACTTTGTGATTTATCTGAGAAAAATAAGATTTCTTTGACATCATCATTATCCTAACATGTTAGTGTCCTTTAATAATATTTGTGGTCTACAAATAGATTCTCATTTCATCTCATCAGGGATGTCCCAGCAATCATTTTCCATTTGGCATATATTTTAGTACTGAGTGGAAATGCTGAGTTTGCAGTGAAAAACCTGCCTCTTGGGCAGAACACTATGTATATATGCCCAAAGGTTCCTAACTCTAGACATTCGGTTGATATGCTGTAGGCAGTTAGTTTGATAGTTGTGAACTTAGTCAAATTGATTCAACATTGAACTCTGTAGATTATCTAGCTTTTTTTTTTAATTTCAAAATTATTTCAAATCTTATATTTATTAAGCACAAGAAATAAAAAAAAAGTTGTTGTGGAATGGCATTAATCTAATCATAATAAATATCATAATCATAATCACCATCACCAATGGTTTACGCAGTGTTTGTCTTTGAGGAGTTTCATTCAAAATTATTTTTGCATCTGTCCATAAAACTATACAGAGTGACTCATTCAATAATTGTTCTTCCATTTTTCAAAATATTTCAATTTTTTAAAAATTTTTATAGTAATATAATTCAGATGATTATTCAGTACTAATAATATATTTTTCTCAGGGGGGTTGATTCAGAATTTTTTTACATCTAATATAGTATGACTCATTTACCTTTTCAATCTTTGAAAGTATTTTAAATATGAAAAGAATTTAAATTATATAAATAACTTCATCATAATCATAATTATTATCCAGTATCATGACAGCTGCCATTGCCTTCCGGAAACCAAATGCCATTCCTTTCTGTCCATTCATTGATCTTCCTCCAATCCTCTGACAATCATAGCTGCTTGCACACCCTCTATCCAGGTTTTCTTTGGTCTTCCTTTTTTTCTTCCTTTCCATTGGGATCCATTCAATAATAAGTTTAGGCAATCTTTGCTCTGGCATTCTTTTGACATGGCCATACCATTGCAATATTTTCTTTTCTATAATATCTATAATGTCCAGCTTCTCTTGCACACCCATTACTTCCTTTATTTCATATTCTATCCATTCTAGATTTTTCAGCTGATCTTCTTAAATCCTCAGTTCTAAGACAGTTTACTGTAAACTGACGTAACAACTTAATAAGATAACTTTATTTCATATGTAAAAAAAAGTGTAATTTTTCTTTTTTAAGATGATAATAGATAGAAACTTACTCATACTGTAGAGCAAATATGAAGTTTGTATATATTTCATCAACCTCAAAAAAAGAATAGTTAAACTCTTTTCTTTTTTTTTTTTACACACAGGTCAAAGTCACTTCAGTTTATGGTACATCAAAGTTCTATATTATTGCCAGTCCTAATGACTAATGATCATTATACTCACCTCCAGTACTAGAATTTCAAGAATTTTGTTATTGATACAATTTTACTTTGTACGATCATTTTGTTTTAATGGATGATAATTCTAAATTATATGTTCCTACAATTATAATGATAAGTTATGTTTCTTTTCTATAATATCTATACTGTGCGAGGAATTTACATAGATGGATTTCATTACTCTGCTTAATATACTCAAAGGTTTATTAACATTTTTCTTGTATATCAAATTCTGCTATTATTATGAGATTTTTACACTTATATAAGTTACTAGCAGACCCAACAGATATTGTCCTGCTCAAATTATTCTCAGAAAGTCAATTATTCATGAACTTCTCAGAAGGTTTTAACAGCCAATTTTTTTTTTTAAATATTGGGGGTGGTGGGGGTGAAATTTTGGGTTTATATGTTCTGATATACTGCTAATGAGTTCAGTGTTAGATGCAGCACATTAGACAACAACAACATGTTCTGATATGTAAAAAATCTTTAAAATATTTTTTTTTAATTTTGTCAAATTTTTTATTAAATTTTCTATAACCCAATCGCAGAGACACCTACCAGGTTCAATTGTCAATATAATACAAGCAGGGACCCACTCAAACACACACACACACACAAAATTTCATCCAAATCAGTCTAGTCATTTAGGAGTTCAGTGACCTACACACATACAGGAGAATTATATATATTATGTCCACCATTGTGGTCTCGGTCATGCAGCGGGCCTAGGTTCGATTCCTGATTGAGACAGGGTGAGGTTTTTTTTTCAGGGTTTTTCCTCACCTGTAAGACAAAGTCAGGAAGCTTAGGGCCCAACGGTCCCCGAAAATCATCCAGCCATCATAATCATCCTTTTCATTATCACCACCATCCATCACCAGTGTGGACAGCAATGGGAAGCTACCACATCTATAATTCCTTAGCAAAACTGCAAAGCATAGATTGAAAATGCTATGATTGCAGTGAAAGACCTGCCCTCAGACAGAATTACTATGGATGGATATACATATATATATATATATATATATATATATATATATAATGAAGATAAGCTTTTATTATGATGATAAAGTGTAAATTAATATACATAGGCTGTTTTTATTATTAATTTAACACCATAATACATAGGCTAATCGTCTGATTCAATGCTAAAGAGAACATTTTTTGCATAAACCAAGATTTGAATCCAATATCTCCAGCTTTATGCACTGATGCTCTAACCACTAGAGCTACTTAGGAAATCCCTGTCCTGAACAAATATGTATCAACACTCTTTATACATTGTAAAATTAAACGGATGAAGTGTATTTAGAAAGTTAGTTCTGAAATATATGTGAAAATTTGTTTTTTGCAGCCAAAACACCTATAGATGCTGGTAAAATCATACCATTTGAAAGCAGTTCTGTGATTGATCATCAAGAATCATCATTCATGATGAAGCGCTCTATGTTTGTTCAATCATCATCCAGTCAAGTGACATCATCTTCAACAATCTCGACTGGGACTGGAACTACAGAACCTAATGTAGAAGTTCACAGCTACACTTCACAGTCTCAAGAGAAATATGAAAAGATAGGAGATAAACCACCAGTACAGGTATGCTTCATATATATAACTCACTGGTACTATCATCCAGACATAAATTCTCCATACATCCCTATTCTGAGCTAATGTTTTCCATTCATTCCCTGTATAATTCACCTCGTTCATTCTTGGCCTATGTGCTGGAGACTTTCCTTCGATTTCCTATGCCCCTTTTTCATTCCCTACTCATATTACATGTCTTGCCCATTGCAGTTTGCAAGACTTAATTGTTTTTTGGTTACCCATTAAAATCATGGAGGTTACTTATGTAATTTCCTGCACTTGCCTATCTGTATTTGATGAAAAAAGTTTTAAATCAATTGAGTTGGTGTTTACTTGATGAAAATCCATATTCATTAATTAAATAAAAATAAAACATAGTTTTATTTGATTTTCATATTTATTTATAATTCAGTGACATCTGTTTCGGTACACTGTACCTTCTTCAGACATGTTAACAAATTATGAATTGTGTTCCAACTGATCTCAGCAACAATACAACAATATTTATTTAAATTAAAAAATTTAAATAAATATTGTTGTATTGTTGCTGAGATCTTCTTCAGACATGTTAACAAATTATGAATTGTGTTCCAACTGATCTCAGAAACAATACAACAATATTTTAAATTTAAATAAATATTGTTGTATTGACGATTTTATTATTAATTTAACACTTCTCATTGAAGGATAAATTATATTTGAAGAGAAAAATCGGTTTAGGCGAAAATTTTTCTCTTCAAATATAATTGTTGTATTGTTGCTGAGATCAGTTGGAGCATAATTCATAATTTGTTAACATGTCTGAAGAAGGTACAGTGTACCGAAACAGCTGTCACTGAATTATATAATAAATATGAAAATCATATAAAACTGTTTTATTTTTATTTAATTAATAAAAAGTTTTAGTTTATTCTCAAATATTACAGATAATAATTGAATAGTTGCCCCGAAAACAGATCTAACCTATAAAGTACAAATTGTTGGGAAAATGAAAAAAAAAAAAAAAGCATAATATTCATTTTGAGGTTATTACCTTTATTATATCACATACATTTTAATCTCTCATCCTGCTGGAAACTTGTAAAACCAATTTGAATGCAAAATAATATCCTACTAACTAAATATTAACAATTTAATACAGAATTGAGTGCAAAAGTGATCTATCTTTATAAGTGGAAGAATGATCTAACCCATATTTAACTAAAAATGTTACAATAAGAAATAGAAAATACATATTAAGAACTGATTCTGTTAGAAACATTTCTAATGAATCAGTGTTCAAATATATATTTTTATTTAATGTTATTACATTAACATTCTTTCTGTCTTTCTCTTATTTTCACTGAATTTCTCTAAGATTCTGATATAATTCATGGAACTGTGGTGGAATGAATTTGCACATGTACATTAGTTGTTTTCTGCACTGCTACTCATGACTTCACTAACTGCTTTTGCCATTTTCTTACATCTTCGCTTGAAAGCCAACTTTTAAAAATAAATAAAACAGGTCTGGAAGATAGTAGTGATAGTTTTATATCCACCAAGCCGTGATAGTCTCAGGATAGATCACAAATCCACCAAAAACTCAATTTTCAAATTTTTGTTGGTTAGATATGTTTTTGGAGCAACTATTCATTTGGTGGGTGGGTGAAGTGTTTTAACTCCAAAAAATTATTTTGAGGTAAATGGATTTGAAAGTTTGTACAGTATCCCAAAATGTGCATTTGAATATTTTGATTTTTTTATGTCTTTAGCATTTTTTAGTAAGTATTTAGTCTTGAAAATGACAGCTTGGCTGTTGAAACATGTTGACTATTTTAATTATTAATTGGTAAATTGGGCATATTGACTGTATATTTTACGATTTTATCACCAAGAAGATTATTAGTGTATTAAATCTTTAGTATTTATTAAAATACTGTTAATCTAAAACCAGATATTTAGAAATGTTATATTTTTAAAGTTTAATTAAGAAATGAATCAATACTTTAAGAAGTGGTTAAGAACCACCATTGAGGTTAGTTTACTATATAAAAGGTTAAAATAATAAAATATATGCTTGAGATCTCATTTGTCCTCTACCAAATCAGATTTCTGTTAAAACATCAAATTCCTTCCGAAATGTGTTCCCTCATCATCTGTTGATGATGGAATGTGTCCCAAAAAGCCATCAATATTTTAACAGAATTCTGACTTAGTTGAGGAAAGCTGAGATTTCAGGTACAAATATTTTATTATTGAACTTTTATAAGAAAAATCAGTATGAGGTTTAATTTAATATTTAAATTAAAATTCTGTATACTTCACCTCATATCCAGTCCTCTAATTAAACCAGTTTCAAAATCTAGGCAGTTTCATTTTCCGTAATTTCATGACCAAAGATCTGTCATCCAGGAGAACTGTTTCTTACTCCATCTATTGGTGGATCGATGGACCTCTGAATCAAATCAAATTTCCTGAGAATTTGAAAATTCATAAGTTTTTCTTTCTTGTTTTTTATGTAGATTTTTTTCCCAAATCATGAGCTCTTTTAGTTTTTCTATTTTTTAAAATTAAACTAACCTTTTTTTTAAAAATAATATGAGTTAGATATGTATTGTATTACTCACTTCATATTTGTAACTTTTTTGAAGACTATGAGTTTCGATGCCTTAGGCATCATTGTCAATTCTTTCTAACTTTTTGAACTTTCTTTAGTTATAAAGAACTGATAATGATGCCTAAGGCATTGAAACTCACAATTTTCAAAAAAAGCTGCAAATATGATGTGAGTAGTGCATATGTAACTCATATTATCTAAAATAAACCTCATAGTGTTACTTCCTTGAAATATTAATATTAAAATAGCTGTTTTAAATTTAAATCTTACATATTTTATTATTTTAACCTTTTAAATAGGAATATAAATTAAGGGAATGCATACACATTTGAAGTTTAAACCACCTACCCTGTGATTCTTACTGGTAAAAATGAAATATGCCTCCTCACTTACAGGTCCAGGTTCAATACCCAGCAGGGTGGAAATTTTATTTTGTAAAGTTTTTCAATCTTGACACTAGGAGTGGTGATGGTAACTGCTAGATTTTGCTGCAGATGTCAAAATTTCATTCCAAACCCTTTCACAGTACATGTTTTTAAGAAGATATGTAGTACTATTGAAGTGATTTGTTTATCAGGTGGGGACATTAAGTTTGATGGTCTCTTCAGAGCTTTTTGACAGAAGTAGGCTATGTGCCAGTACTAGGTTTCAGCTTCTGCCTCCTCCTTTTCATCATCATCATCCCTCACACAATACACTTACACTACATAAACACTTAAACATACTCTCATCCTGCATTCCTCTCTCTGAACAATATAAACACACATCACTTACATAACATGTTCTGCCGAAGTGGTACCCTTTATTGAAAATACACCACATTAGCACCAATTATCTGTCTAGTGCAGTCTAACATTATTCTGATTATCCAGTTGCTTATACCACTTAAATTTTCATCTATTGCTTCAATAATCTCTTATATTATTTAGTGTTTATATTTATTTTTATTATTTCTGAAGCCCAAAAATTCAGTGGGTGCCATTGGAACACAATCATTTTACATGTCCCTGTACCCAAGACAAAAAAAAAAAGACAGCATTTCCACAGGAAAAAGTCATCCATCCAATTTAATGAATTCTAATGTTTTAAATTTAGATATTTAATAATGCTGAGAGGTATATAATTCTTTAGGATCTATATTATTGATAAGTTTATACTGCAAATGTGGAGAATCTTGTATAAATAATGGGACCAAGAACTGAATCCTGTGACTTAGTACATTTACTAATTGGAATTATAAATTGTACATATGTTTAATTATAGTTTCAGAGTCAGAAGACCCAAGAATATCATCAGCAGAATCAGGAAAAGCCTGTGATTCATCAAGAATCAATTACAAAAGTTATGAATGGAGTCTCAGAAAGTAAAGAATTGATCAAGTCAACAAGTAGTACTCCAATAGCTTCACCTAAACCTACAAGAAAATCAACAGCTCCGAGATTTATTACTCCACTTAATGGGAAAATAGTTGACCAAGGTGCAGATGTTGTTTTGGATTGTATAGTGGATGGTAAGTGCATTTCAATTATTTAAAACTATTATTTAAAATTAAAATTGTGAGAAAATAAATTACTATTACTCCATAGTACGACAGGCCTAGAAGGTCCTTGGCCTACCAGCCGGTTCATGGCCTCACATCTACATGTGTTAATCACAGAGGTAAAAGAGCATCCTTCCCAGTATAGGAGTGACATGTCGTCAGCATGTTGGATCCTCTATCTGTTACAGTTCGTTCCCTCAACCTGGAGCCGTTACTTATTTTAGCTACCCAAATTCCTCAAGATGCTGGGTAGGCACTGGTCCCATACTGGCCGAAATCCCATGAGAAAAAATTTCTTCCCTCAAGGATTCTCAAACCAGTGTAAGTTCTGTAACTTTGAGAAAATAAATATAAAATATTTAGTATTTATTTATGCATTTAGCCTGGTGAAGTTAAGGTCAACTCAATCAGGACAAACATGTTACATTGAAATACAACAGTCAAAATAATTGTAATATTTTGCTAATTAGAAAGTTTGGTCTTACTGACAGTAATAAGAGTAATAAAACTAATTCAATGGCTCTATCGAACCCATAGGTTCATGACCACATGGACATAAGCTCTCCATACATCCCTATCCTGAGTTAATGTTTTCCAATCATTCTCTGTATAATCTACTTCCCTCAAATCATGGATAATTTTATTCTCCCACTCCATTCTTGATCTATCAACTGGGCGTTTTCCCTCTGGTTATCCTACAAGAAGCTTCCATGCACCTCTTTTATTCCCCATTCGTGCCACATGTCCTGCCCATTGCAGTCAACAAGAGTTAACTATTCTTATTATATCTGGCTTCCTGTAGATATAATATAGCTCACTATTATGTAGTTTTCTCCATACACCTGCCTGTTCATCTTTTTTTTGACCCAAGAATGTTCCTAAGAACTTTATTTTGAAATACCGTATTTACTTGCATAATTGACCCCCCTCGCGTAATTTGCCCCCTAGATTTTTCATATATATTTTTTTAAATATCCACCTCTGATACAATGTGCATTACCTAGGCCAAAAATGTTCAGTTACATCTTTGGACATTCTTATGAAGATTTCTAAGTGCGACACAAAGCAATTCATGGAAAACCCAAGGTCGAATCCATCCCCTTCTACAAAGACCTAACAGTATCTGCAGTCTCTGTCACCCGCGCATCTGTTGTCATCAGTCTGAATAGAGTAAGGTATCATTGTGCATTGTAACAGTGTTATTCTGTCCCAGCATCAGTGTTGTTAAACTCAACTATGAGAAGAAAGTATAACAGCTACACTGCAAATTTTAAGTTACAACTGGTAAATTTTGCCAAGGAAAACGGAGTGAAACATACCTTAATTGTGATCTACTGTACCAATGTCTTTTGTTTGAGTGTCTGAAAATAGAGGAACATTAAATACAACTTATTCTTTCAATTTCTCAAAATGTCTTTGAGACAATACTAATAAAATTCATTGTTAAAACTGTTGAGGTGGAGAGTCTTAAAATAAAATAAGTTAAAATACCTTCTTAGGTAAAGTGCATCGTCCTCAACTTTTAAATATGTGATCTTTGTGCCTGTAGGCCTTTCAGGACATCTGCCCCATCTTCAGCAGTTCATTTTTCGTTACAGCATCAAACATCAACCTGGATGCTGTAACGAAAAATGAACTGCTGAAGATGGGGCGGATGTCCTGAAAGGCCTACAGGCATAAAGATCAGATATTTTAAAAGTTGAGGACGACGGACTTTACCTAAGAAGGTATTTTAACTTATTTTATTTTATGTCTTTGAGAGTAAAGTTCAATGACCATGATGGAATTACTGTAGATGTCTAATTGATAGTGTTCTACATTGTGAACGCATATTGATATTTTCATACTCATCACATAATTTCCTCACTAGAATTTTCACTCCTAAATCTTGGAAAAGGGGGGAAATTACTCGAGTAAATATGGTGCTTGTAATCTTCTTTCCTCCCTTATAGTAAGAATCCATGTTTTACATCCATATAATATAACTGGGAGAATAACAGTTTTATATATTTTCAAGCTTATGACATTACTACATTACAAAGAAAATCTGCAGTAGCAACATTCAGACTGCTAACGGGACATGACTGCTTGAATAAACACCTACACAGAATTGGCATAACAGATTCACCTAAATGCCCTTTTTGCAGTTTAAATGAAGATATGGAAAGAAACCATCTCCTCCGTTGTCCAGCTTTTGTAGAAGAGACCAGCCTTTCTGCTAAATATTGGAGTGCAAGAGAGCGAATGATTTCATTATCAAGTGCTCGACATTAGATACCAACCATATTTTCAGTTTAATGTATTTTGAAAGGAGTTTGTAATGCATAAAAGCATGCATTTCCAGAATTGAGCCTATGTTTAATTTCTTTGTGCATCTCGTTCCTATTTGTAATTATTGTTCTTAGGTATTTGAGTTCAACCACTTCTTCAAAATTTCCTTCATTTGTCATTAGTTATCCTTTTCCATTATATAATGCATTTCTACATGTAAACGTATATTTAGTTTTATTGATGTTTACCTCCAGTTCCAATTTCTTAGTGTTATGCAATAGAATGTGCATGTTGGCCCTTAGTATCTCCTCGCTATCGCCCAAGAGTACTACATCATCAGCATAAACTAACAGCCTATTAATACCATTGAGTTGTAGGCCTTCTTCATCCTCTAAAGATTTGATGGCATGCTCTAGTATAAAATTGAATAGTAGAGGAGATAGTGAATCACCTTGCTTTAACCCATTGTGAATTTCAGAAATATCTGAAAACTGTTTGCCTACATGCATCCTACTCATCGTGCCATTTAGACACATTTGTATAAGGCTAATTAAGTTTTTAATAATAATTATAATAATATCCTCAACTCGTGTCTAACTTAGGGTTGGGTCGAGGGTTGAGATGAGATGTAGCCTCCTACATTTAAAGGGCTGTGAATGACAAGGTTGCTGACCGACCACAGTTGATGCCTCATCACATGGGCAGATTAATGTAATGAAACTAAATGGATTAGATGAGTGTGGAGAAATTGTGAAATGAAATTTGTGGCTGGGAAAAGCCCAAAAAAAATCAGTCCAAGTTCCATTTTGTCCACTAAAAAACCTACAAAGAGTGACCGAGACTTGAATTTGAGACCCCAGGAGTAAGAGGCGAGCATATAATTGTTTGCGCCATGGAGCCGTCCTAATAAGAGTAATATCCATATTAGTGTTAATGATAATACTTCTTGTTTTTATGGATTTGACAGCAATCTACCTGAACCAGTCTCAAAATCTTCATCATTCAGTGTTTTCCTTGGTCTGCCTCTTGATATTTTCCCTTTTGGTTTGTATTCAAAAGTAATCCTTGGCCATCTATTTGAAACATTCTTTCCACATGCTCTCTCTCTCTATCTCTTTCTATTTTATGTTATAATATCAATTATTTTTATGATTTTAAATTTATTTTTGATGACCCTGTTTTCTGTTTTATCGATTCATGTGTACCAATAAATTAATATTAATAATAATGAAATTAGTAGGCCTAGTAAAATTAATTCTAGGAAAAAATAATAAATTTGTGGTACAACAGCAGCATTCAAGGTGTGCAGTGATGAAATTTTTATGAACAACAAAAAGTTATGCTAAATTAGATCATAATATATGTATATTGTACAAAATGAAGAGACATGATTAGAATTGAATATATTGGAAATTAAAAAAAAAATTGAAGAATATCATATCAAATAGTACACACATATTAAAAGGATGGATAATAATAGGTTCCAAAATTAATCTACAATTATAAATCAATAGACAGAAGAGATATAGAAACACTCTTCAGAAGATGGAAAGATGCTATGAAGATGGATCAGGCTTAGAGCCTAAACCTTGGAAGTGAAAAGGAGAAGAAGAAGAAATTGAAAAAAATTGCAGTTAAATTACATTAGCTCTTATACATTTTTATTATTTAGTTTGTAACGTGCATATTCTATTGGGTTACCGATACTCTAAGAAATTGGGCTGGAAATAAACATCAGTAAAACTAAATATTTGGTCACACATAGAAATACATTATGTAGTGGAAATTGTTAATGACAAATGAAGCAAATTTTGAAGAAGTGGCTGAAATCAAATACCTGTTAATTACAAACATGAATGGGGTGCAAAAGAAATTAAACATAGGCTCAACTGTGGAAATGTATGTCATTAAGCATTTACAGAGACTCTTGACATCCCAACTTCTTCCAAAAATGTTAACTGAAAATATATGAAACAGTTATTCTCCAAGTTATATTATATGGATGCAAAAGATGGACTCCTACTTTAAGGGAGGAGAAATGATTATGAGTATTTGAGAATAAAGTTCAGGAAAATTTTTGGATCGTAGAGAGACAGGTGAATGGAGAAGACTGCATAATAGCAAGCTACATGATCATTATGGGGAATCAGGTATAATAAGAACATTTAAGTCTCGTAGACTGTGATGGGCAGACATGTGGCATGAAAGGGGAATGAAAGAGAGGCATGGAAACTCCAGGAAAACCAGAAGGAAAATTCCCAGTTGGTAATCAAAGAATGAGGTGAGAGAATAACAATCATAATATGAGGGAGGTAAATTATACAGGGGATGATTGGAAAATAGTAGCTTGGGTAATGTATGGAGAGTTCACAGCCATTATCCAACAGGTTCAATAGGAACATTAAATTAGTTGGTTTGTCTTAACATGGGTCTAAAATAAAATACAATTTGATGAGAGATGTTGAAAGTAAGGAATGATTTTGTAACAAACACGAGTGAAACTGAGACAGTTTCTTCTATTTCTGTAGCAAGTGAAGAGTTTATACATTGAGTAGGAGGCAATGTACTGTGTAGGAAGTGAGTGGGCTTCTGTGTAGACTACATGTTCAAACAGACCACAAATTCATAAACCTTAACCTTTTTATAGCATCATGTACTAATCTTTCCAATAAATTTTGACTCAAATAAAATAATATATAATTTTTGTAGTAGCAAAGGGGAAATACATACAGAAATATTTTTATTTCTAATGGCATAATGACAGAAATAATGTTCTTGAGCCATATTTCACTTGAAGAACCCAAGGATATTTTGTCATGTTGTTGATACCACGTGATGGTGGTAGGAATCCTTGTTCTAGGCACTCTATTAAGATGTTCCTGTCATTTTCTGTGGTAATCATGAATGTAGTTTAAGATTCGTTTCACATTTAGATGATGTGAAAACATTTGCATAGAATTTATATTCTCTCTTCCCAACTTTTTCCTTTGTGTAGTCTACAAGAAGGGATGGATTGTTACTACCTCAGACAATTTCTAGCCCTTTCATCATTCTACAATATGGAAAATGCTCTGCATTAGGAAACAAACAAACACAATTTATATAATCTATGGCAGAGCATAATACATTTGGGCTCAAGGATAACTCTGTAATGAAGAGAAAATCTTTAATATAATAAGAATTTTACTAGTATCAATATACATAATTATATATATATATATCTCCACTGCTGTGGTCTTGTCATGCAGCGGCTCTGAGTTTGATTCCCGGTCGGGACAGGCTCCTGGGTGAGGTTTTTTTAGGGTTTTTCCTCACTTGTAAGACAAATTTCAGGAAGCTTAGACCCAACAGTACCAAAAATCATCCAGCCATCATCATCATCATCCTTATCATTATCATCATCCCTCACTGGTGTGGAAAGCAACGAGAAGCTACCACACCTATAAATCAACTAGTAAAGCTGCAAAGCATAGCATGAAAATGCTACGATTGCAATGAAAGACCTGCCCTCGGGCAGAATTACTATGGAAGGATATATATATATATATATATATGAATTGAAAATTTTTACACCTCACCTCATAAGAATATTTTTATGAGGTAAGATGTAAAAATTTCCGATTCAATTGTAAAAATATTTTTATAAGGTGAAGTGTAAAAATTTCCAAGAGTCTTGAAAATTTACCTCATGCACAGGATCATGGTTTCTGGAAATGCAAAAATGGCTAAAGGTAGGAACAATGTTCCAGAAACCATGGTTCTGTACTTTGAAGAGCATGGAGTTTATGAGGTGAGATATTAACAACTCATTAATTATTCAGATGGTCCACTATACTGTATATTCATTTTCTTTCCATTTAGTTAAGCCTGTAGCTCAAGGCATAAACCTCATCTCACTAGCCTTTATATATTTTCCAAATTTAGCTTTGAAGAAATATGTGAAAATATTGGCAAGTATTCAGTGATTTTATAGACCCTATAGAAGTTTCTTCTTCTTCTTCACTGCAGAGTTATATGCTAGGCTGACAGCCTCTTCATTCCAGAAACCAGAACCCTCCAATGTTTCTTTTACCATTCAGTTGGCCTCCTTCCATCTGCCAGTAGATTATCTCGTGATAATCTAATGTTTGGTAACATTCAAAATATACACAGATACCATTCATATTTTCTCTTTTTGACCCATTCTTTTTTTTTGTTTCTTTTTTTGCTTGAATGTCCAGCTGTCTCCTTATTTTCTCATTTCTAATTTTTTCTCTCCTTGTTATATGTAGTATTTTCCTTAGGGTAATCATCTCTTGTGTTTCTAACATCTTTCATTTTCATAGTATCAGTTCTAGTCTCTGAAGCATAGATCATTATTGGCTGTATCACTGCTTTATAGGGGTAGAAATACCTTTGAGGGTAAAAAAATGTCATTTCCAGATTATTTTTTCTTATGTAAAATGGGCTTTCCTCTTTATTTGTGTGAAAACTAAATTTAATTAGTTATTTAATTATGCCTTAGAACGTCACAGCTTATTGTTTTAATTTGCCCTTTAAATGCCCTCCTTCCACATAACTTTCAGTAAGTTTGTTTTCCATTAACTAGTACTTTTCAATCCTGTTTTCCTCATCATTTCAAAACTATTTGAGATAATGTAATTAAATTTTGCATGCAAATATATTACATATAGAGAAACAAAATGTATCAGAATCTCTCCTGTAATATTAAAACTTTATCTAAATAGAGCATCAACACGTAAAGCAGAATATTTGGGGTTCAATTTCCGGTTCAGGTAGAAATTTTTCTCTTACCATTGATTTACTTACTTACTTAATCACTGCCACTATCAAACCCGTAGGTTCATGGCCATGCGGACATAAGCTCTCCAATCATCCCTATCCTGAGCTAATGCTTTCCAATCATTCCCTGTATAATCTACTTCCCTCAAATCATGGTTAATTTTATTCTCCCACCTCATTCTTGGTCTACCAACTGGGTGTTTTCCCTCTGGCTTTCCTACAAGAAGCTTCCATGCACATCTTTCATTCCCCATACACACAACATGTCCTGCCCATCACAGTCTACGAGACTTAACTGTTCTTATTATATCTGGCTTCCCATAAAGACCATGTAGTTCATTGCTATGTTGTCTTCTCCATTCACCTGTTTGTTCATCTCTCTTTGGTCCAAAAATTTTCCTAAGTACTTTATTCTCAAATACTTGTAATCTCCTTTCCTCCCTTAAAGTAAGCGTCTATGTTTCGCATCCATATAATATAACTGATAGAATAATAGTTTTATATATTTTCAGTTTAAGATTTTTTGAAAGGAGTTGGGGCATCAAGAGTCTCTGCAATGCATAATAGCATGCATTTCCAGAATTGAGCCTAAGTTTAATTTCTTTGTGCATCTCATTCCTATTTGTGATTATTGTTCCTAGGTATTTGAATTCAGCCACTTCCTCAAAATTTCCCTCATTTGTCATTAGCTGTCCATTTCCATTATATAATGAACTTCTACGTGTGACCATATATTTAGTTTTATTGATATTTACTTCCAGTCCTAATTTCTTAGTGTTACTCAATAGTGTGTGCGTGTTGTCCTTTAGTATCTCCTCGCTATCGGCCAATAGTACTACATCATCAGCATAAACTAACAGCTTATTAATACCATTGAGTTGTAAGCCTTCCTCATTCTTTAAAGGTTTAATGGCATGCTCTAGTACAAAATTAAATAGTAGAGGAGATAGTGCATCACCTTGCTTCAACCCATCCTAGATTTCAAAAGTGTCCAAAAACTGTTTGCCTATACCTCTTACCATTGATTAAAAAATATATATATTTTTTTTTATTTTCAAATTCTTACCACTGATAATTGAGGATACTAAGATGATTTGCAACTGTCCCTTTGGTTTAGTACATTTACATTTTGCATGTGTTTGTTTTTTTCCAGGTTTTCCACAACCGAGTGTCAGTTGGTACAAAAATGGACAAGACCTAGTTCCTAAAGAAGGCTCTGTGATTGTAACTTGGGAGCTGAATCATGCTAAACTTGAACTACATAATGTAAATGTTAAGGATGCTGGTCGATATACTTGTAAAGCTATTAATAGTGTAGGCACAGCTAGTAGCACTGCTGACATTGTTGTTAAAAGTGAGTTAAATTCAATATTAATTAAAATTAAGTTATGTAGATAGGAAATAACACTATGAGGTTTTTTAATATTGTTTATTTTTTATTTCACTCACCTTATATTTAATAACTCCTCGCAAACCCAGGCTTTCGTCACATCATTTGTGACATTCTCAATGCTGTGTCACGTTCACAACTGACGTCCAATGGTCTTCTATCCTGCAGACTGACCTCCACGCCATCTGATGGCTGGCCGACAAACTTCCAAATCAGTCCTCTCTCCTTATAACCGGGTATTTCAAAATTCATAGTTGTATTTTCATTCTTGCATATGTAAATTTTTTCCCAAATTGTGAGTTCCTTCGGCTTTTCCAATTGTTTAAGTAATATTAAGTAATATTACTTAAACAATTGGACATATGTAAATTTTTCCCCAAATTGTGAGTTCCTTCGGTTTTTCCAATTGTTTAAGTAATATTACTTAACCAAAGGAACTCACAATTTGGGAAAAAATTTACATATGCAAGAATGAAAATACAACTATGAATTTTGAAATACCCGGTTATAAGGAGAGAGGACTGATTTGGAAGTTCGTCGGCCAGCCATCAGATGGCATGGAGGTCAGTCTGCAGGATAGAAGGCTGTTTGACGTCAGTTGTGAACGTGACACAGCATTGAGAATGTCACAAATGATGTGACGAAAGCCTGGGTTTGCGAGGAGTTATTAAGTATGAGGTGAGTGAAATAAAAAATAAACAATATTAATTAAAATATTTAGATGTAATAACGTAAATGTTAACATTCAAAATGATCTTCTATTCTTCTTCATTACGTGTATCCAGCCATAGCTGATGACATGAATCCTTTGCATACTTATGCTATAAGTTGCAATGGGGCTGCATTTGAACATGCAGCTTATGTGGGCATTCAAGGTGAGTGCCATGAGGTTAAAAGAAAGAGATCTAGAAAAGACAGAAATTAACCCTTTGGCCTCGAATACTCTAATACCATCAGAATCGAAGAAAACAAGAGGTCCGGCAAGGGAGACTGGATAGGAAAGTAAAAAGAGGGATCTGGTACTAGAAAAGGAAGAAATACCAGATAAAAGTAAGGAACAAAACACAAGTAAGTGGAAGCAATGTTTTTCTCAGCTTGGGCACCATCCACATATCCCCTAGATCGGGACCCCTGAGGGTACATTTGAAATGATAGACATTATTATTTTGAAAAGAAAAATGAATGTCTGAATTGGGATTTGAACCCGAAACCTCTATCTCTGTACGCTAGTGTGCTAACAATTACTCTATTTCAGGCTCCCAAACCAAATGCTAATTTTTCTTCCTCATATACAATTCTCTTTATTGTCAAAAGCAGACAGCACTTTTAGCGACGGCTATCTTCCTAGTCTCTCAATATAATTTTAAAGTTTTTATTTTTCTGCTGACTGAACTCGTCAAATGATGCTCTTGACTGAATATCGTAGTCATATTTTTGGTAAAGTCTGGCATCTCAAAGTTCAAATAAACATACGTTCAAACTAATATATATATAATATATGTGTTTTTGATTTTACAGAGACTATCTTCCCACCCGTGTTTGGCAGACGTTTGCAAGCACAAGTAGCTAAAGTTGGAGAGAGAGTGTGCATGGGTTGTGAAGTTACAGGAACACCAGACCCTGTCATCACTTGGTATAAAGATGGCATACAGATTTTAGGAGCAGTTCCTGGTGGACCATTCAGGACAAAAATTCAGGGAAATTCATACTCTCTCATAATTGAAAAAGGTTAATTTCTAGCTTTTTTTTTATTTATTTATATTCTTTTTTTTTTAACTTACAATATTATATCATATCATGCAATTGTTTTGATTTCAAAATTAATATGAGGAAACACTGTTTTATTAAAGAAATTGAATTTGTTTTGATGTTTTAATTTAGATTTATCAGTTGCGATGAAGGACAAATTTATTATTTGATTATTATTATTAATTATTTTTATTTTTATTTTCAAATAATTAATTAAATATGTTACTTTCATGTAATCTCACACTTTGCTCTCTCACCTGGGACATGTTTCAAAGATCATTTACTCCATTTTCAGTCAAAAACAGACTGTTGTGATGACCATTGGAAGTGTCTTAAGGATAAACAACATGGTTTTGTAATCGTAAATGTGTATGGTCCACAGAAGATAAGGATCAGTTCTATGAAGAATTAGAATGTACATTTGAAAGTTTTTAACAATGTCATAAGAAAATTGTCTTAGGAGATTTTAATGCAAAAGTGGGATGAGAAGATATATTCAGGACAACAAGAGGCAAATTAGTCTTCATCAAGATAATAATGACATTGGGGTTAGATTAATCACCTTTGCCACATCTTGTTACTAAGAGCACAACATTCCAGCATAAGAATATTTGTAAACACATCTGCATGTCTCGATGGTGAAACTCGTAACCAATTAGATCATGTATTAGGGGACAAACGCTGGCACAGTAGCATTATCAGTGTTACATCAGTAAGAGGGACAGACTGCAATTCGGATCATCATCTGGCCAGGGTCAGAGAATGATTGTCATTTATGAGAGAAACAACCCCCTCTAAAGATGATTATGAAAAATTTGAATTAAAAAAAACTTGAGAAATGATGAACTATGGCAACAATACCAGATAAAAAGTGCTAATAGATTTGAAATAGTGGAATCTTCGAATGAAAATGTGGCAAGTGAAATTGATATAAATAAAGAATGGAAGACTATAAGAGACATTATTAAATTGTTAGCATCAGAAAGTGTAGGTTATTAAAAAAAAGGCAAAACAAGAAATGATGTGATGAGGAATGTGCCAACATTGTAAAGAAAAGAAAGCTAGCAAAAATGAATTGGTTACATGAGCTAAATGAAATAATTTAGAACAATTGGGTAGCACTAGACATGAAATCACTAGGTTATTAAACAGTAAAAAAGAGGGATTATTTGAGAGAGAAGATTAATGATCATGAAATGAATACAAAAATTAAAAACATCAGATAATTATATCAGGGAATTAGGATAGAGAGGAAAGGTTTTCAGGCTAGAACAAACATAATTAGAATGAAAATGGGTATATAATTTCAGATTTCAGGAGTATATTATATAGATAGAAAAGTTACTTTAATCAACTATTAAATATGTATGCAGAACAGGATATTAAAAAGGATTATTTACAGACAGCAGAAATGTTAGTTACAGAACCAAGTGCATTGGAGATTGAAATGGTGATAAAACATTGAAGTTGTGTAAAGCATCAAGTTCAGATGGGATTCCAGTAGAACTGATAAAATTGGGGGAAGTAAAAATTGATGGATAAGATACATAGGTTGCTTATTATGATTTGGGAAAAAGAGATTCTTCCAATTGAATGGAAAGAATTGATTATATATTGTACCAATCTATAAGAAAAGATATAAAACAGATTGCAACAACTACAGGGGCATCCCATTACTTTCAACTTCCTATAAAATTCTAAAAAATATCTTAGTATTGGACTTACTCCATATATTAACAACATAATAGATGATCATCAATGAAGTGAGTGAATAACATTAACCATGATTTGAGAGGATTAGATTATACAAGCGATGATTGGAAAACATTAACTCAGGATGGGTATATATGGAGAGTTTATGTCCGTATGGCCACGAATCTACAGGTTCAATAGTGCCAGTGATACTATTATTTGTTTCAGGAGCAGGCCCCATTTTAAAACTAAAGTACATCCGAATCTACAGTCGTAAAACAATGAAACTTCATGACATTATCAAGGAAGGATTGGATATACGTTCTATATAGTTTTGTTGATTCCAATGAAAGGCAATCAAAAATTAAAATTATATGCACTGAGATGATTACAGAAAAGCACGAATGCAACTAGACATCACACAATAACAATACAATTCCTCCCCCCCCCTGCATAGTAAACTGGATATTACATAATGACTATGCACATCCCCTTATCTCCCTTCAAAGCCTCTGCCGTAGTTAATTATTTAGGCTTGGAGATCCAGTTGAATTGGATGACACAAATAAAAATCTACGTAACTTCTCTGTTAGGATATGGGACATGAGGCCAGACTTACTTTGTATGGTTGATTACATACTGAATATAAATCTATAGTAGAAATCCATCTGCCCTGGCCGGATTTGAATAGAGGATAAGCTCTTTATGCCGGGCACTATGGAATTGTAATTGGGATAAACATAACAGTTGTAATAAGTACAAATGTTGATGTTTTCAGCTGGATTGGAACATTCTGGTAAATACACAGTGAAAGCTGTGAATTCCGGTGGAGAAGCTCAGTGTATAGCTGACTTCATAGTAATGGAACCCCAGCCTGAATATATCGAGCCAGAATTGCACATGATGACGCATGTCGTCTTCAAGGATGTTAAAGAAGAAATGGTTCAGGTGTGTTTTATATTTTCAATGTAATTTTTGTTGTAGTTTAAATATATTACAGTAAAACCTGTCTATGAAGGAACATGACGGTTCCTTAAATATTTTTCCGTCTTGGCAGTTTTCATTCATATGAAGGGTTCCCAAATTACAAGCAAATTATTTAGAGTACTACAGTATCTACACCACAAATGTAGTGAATAAAAAGTAAAAAGAGATTAATCACATGATTAATTAATTTCACTTCCTCCATAGCTGTAGTACGGTAGATTGCCTAGTTTCAGTCACAGCACGAGCAAGTATGCGGTTCTCTACATCTTGCAGGAGGTCCATCAAAGCAGGATCATCGCGCAAAGCAGCAAATTCTTGGAGATCATTCACATTCAACAATGCTTTCTTGTAGGTAAATATATTCAGTTCTCGTGGAGCATCTTCTTCCTCTTCTTTTTCTTCTTCGGAAATTTGAGTTCCTTCACATTTCGAGGATTCGCCTCTCGTTTCATTTAAAGAATCGATGGCTCGTTCTATATTTCGTGTTGTTGCCAAATCATTGTCGAAATTGATAACATCTTCAAAAGGTTACATGTCTTTAACTAGGTCGGCAATGACTGGCAGGCAACGAAAAGCAAGGGATTCCCCGCTGTCACACATAAGCAAGGGTATCCCTGCAATACAATGGCAACACAAGAAGGTAAAACGATATAATGCAGAAGCATCATATGCAGAATTTTCACTTCCTCCATAGCTGTAGTAAGGTAGGCTGCATAGTTTCAGTCACAGCACGAGCAAGTATATGGTACTCTACATCTTGCAGGAGGTCCATCAAAGCAGGATCATCGCACAAAGCAGCAAATTCTTGGAGATCATTCACATTCAACAATGCTTTTTTGTAGCTAAATATATTCAGCTCTCGTGAAGCATCTTCTTCCTCTTCTTTTTCTTCTTCGGAAATTTGAGTTCCTTCACATTTCGAGGATTCCCCTCTTGTTTCAATTAAAGAATCGATGGCTTGTTCTATATTTCGTGTTGTTGCCAAATCATTGTTGAAATTGATAACATCTTCAAAAGGTTACATATCTTTAACTAGGTCGGCAATGACTGGCAGGCAACAAAAAGCAAGGGATTCCCCGCTGTCACACATAAGCAAGGGTATCCCCGCAATACAATGGCAACACAAGAAGGTAAAACGATATAATGCAGAAGCATCATATGCAGAATTTTCACTTCCTCCATAGCTGTAGTAAGGTAGACTGTGTAGTTTCAATCACAGCACGAGCAAGTATGCGGTTCTCTACATCTTGCATGAGGTCCATCAAAGCAGGATCATCGCACGAAGCAGCAAATTCTTGGAGATCATTCACATTCAACAAATGTCTTCTTAACTAAGAAGCCGCCATTTGCAAAGATAGAAGCTATGGTTTCAAGCATTTGGCGCGAGGGAATTACAACGTACATAAGAGAAAAATTAGCGTCTAGATCGTAACTCGCCTCGGTAGCTCAGTTGGTAGAGCACTTGGCCCGGAAAGCCAAGGGTCCCGGGTTCGAGTCCCGGTCTAGGCAAAAATTTTTCTCTTCAAATATAATTTATCCTTCAATGAGAAGTGTTAAATTAATAATAAAATCATCAATGCTTTCTTGTAGCTAAATATATTCAGCTCTTGTGGAGCATTTTCTTCCTCTTCTTTTTCTTCTTTGGAAATTTGAGTTCTTTCACATTTCCAGGATTCCCCTCTCGTTTCATTGTCTTTAACTAGGTCGGCAATGTGTGTAAGCAGGCAAGGAAAAGCGAGGGATTCCCCGCTGTCACACATAAGCAAGGGTATCTCTGCAATACAATGGCAACACAAGAAGGTAAAACGATATAATGCAGAAGCATCATATGCAGCATTTTCATGCGTGGTCATTAATACTGTAATTAGAACATGCTTAAGAATAATTTTCCATCTAATGGAGGTAAAAATTAACTGTTGATACTTTAAAAACCATTCTGTTTCCACGTTATGAAGGTTTCTAGCTTATACAGGACGATGTTCATATTATTTGTTTTTAAACATCTTAATGATTGACAAATAATATTTGAAAAGAAAAATATACTCCTAGACTGGGGTTTGAACCCAGGACCTTTGACTCTCTATGTCAATGCTCTATCCACGTGAGCTACCTAGGCCTCCAATCTAAACGTGTATTTTTCTATTATACATAGTTAATTCCCTAACCCCAAATGCTACGAGCCGTTGCTAAGACTTTTGCAAATGGCAGCTTCTTCATTAAGAAGACTTTTTATTGGGAATTTAAAAATATAATTTATCCATCATTAAGATGTTTAAAAACGAATAATATGAACATTGAAAGAAGCACTACTAGCTTTATAAGTAATGTTTAAATTCCCAATAAAAAGTCTTCTTAATAAAGAAGCCGCCATTTGCAAAAATTGTAGCAACAGCTCATAGCATTTGGGGTTAGGGAATTAACTATGTATAAGAGAAAAATATGCGTTTAGATTGGAGGTCTAGGTAGCTCCTTGGATAGAGCATTGACATGGGGAGTCAAAGGTCCTGGGTTCAAACCCCAGTCTAGGCGTATATTTTTCTTTTCAAATATAATTTATACAGGACAATTTTACATATAAAATCGTACCGTTTTGGAGATTTTTTTCTGTCTCTACAGGTTTCCTTCTTATAAAGGTTCCAGCTAAGACAGGTTTTACTGTATTATTATTTGCTACAATACCTTTTTACAAATCTCTTAAAATCAATATCTTCATAATTAAGATTGAATCTTAAAAGTACTTTAATTATTATTTATGTTTATTAATTGCATTTTTTCAACATGAAATTTTAAAGGATATGTAACCTTCAATTATTTATCAATTCAGCTGACTTTATATTTGAAGAGAAAAATTATACACTGAGACTTGGGTTTGAACCCAGGACCTTTGGCTTTCTAGGCTAATGCTCTACCATTGAGCTACTGAGAAACTCCAATCTAAATGTAAATTTTTCTCTTATACACTGTTAATTTCCGATATAATTATTCTCTTCAAATATACTTTATCCTTCAGTGAGAAGTGTTACATTAACAATAGAAACATCAGCTGACTTTGTTCTTGAGAATTAAAAAAGAAATCAATTTTATTACTTCACACAACCATATTGTTTGCATCTCAGTCACTGCATGTGGGTTCTGTGGTGGACAAATCAGAGCCAGGTTTTTCTTGGAGTTTCTCACACATTTTGCCCTGCCATAAACTTCATTCAATCACTTCTCCATAATTATGTCATCCATTTTGTTTCATTCCATTTTATTTGACTCTGTGATGGTGTGACATACCTGATCAGCCATCATACTTGAATATCACAACCCTTCAATAATAGGGGCTTCATCTCATCCTCCAACCTGGCATTATGCTAGACACGAGTAGACAATTTGTTTTAGTAGATTAATCTTCTCTCTCTCTCTCTTTGCCTTCATGGGCCATTGAATCTAGCCCTAGCTACTCCTTTGTTAGGAGTTTCTCGACCAAGCATAATTTAGTTATGCTTATTTCTCTACATATGTCATGAGTGGCATGTTGTCAGCATACCAATCTATTGAGACATCTAGTAGACAACTAAGGTATTAGTTGGATGTATCAGGGTCGATAAATTTTGCTTAGAGGACTTTTTTTCAGGCTTAAGAGATTAATTTTGAAAGATTAAAATAAAAATTGTAAAATTCACATTGAATAAAACTAAAATATAGTGAAAATATTCGTATTGTAAACAAGGTAACTTGAGAAAAAACTGTAAAATATGTGAAAACTGGAAATATGGGGACCTGGCAACTCTAACCATACAATAATATTGTCAATTGTAGGGGAAAAAAATTGTTAAAAAATTTAAATCAGAAGAAAAAGTTGGAGTGCATTTTATTTAGTCTCAGAGTTTACAATTTAATTATTAATGTAAAGGTTACATATTCTTGTTTAATGTATGTTTTAAATCTTTAATGTGGGATCAACTATCTACAGCAACGAGAGCATCAGCACAAGACCACTTCTTCGAAAATTACAACAGAGCAGATAGAGTTGCAACCTCCGCAGCCAGAGATCATAAAACCAAGTACAACAGAGACAGGCACATCTCCCATCTCCATATCTCCTCAAAAGCTATCTCCTTCCATCGGCAAACCCATTACCACTGAGTCTGTGACTGTAACAGAAAGTACAAAAACTGAGAAACATATGTCTATTAAAATGGAACGAACTCCTTCACCTGCATTTCATAAACCACCGGAGGAAACTCCAGCTCCTAAAGAAGTACAGATACCTGTTCAAATAGAGAAAAAGCCAGAACCACCTATTAAACAAGCAGCATTCCAGGAAATTACTATAGAACCAGAAATTGTGAAGGAAGAAATAATAATTCCAATCAGAGTTGAAAGGATTCCAGAGAAGAAGGAGATCCACATACCCGTTGTAATAGAAGATAAAAAATCTGAAAAGAAAGAGTCGTTTATAATTGAAGAAACAAAGTTGGTAGAAAAGGAGGAATCAAAATTAATAGAAAAAGAGTCAGAGCCACCTGCTGAAGAGCTAAACATTGAAAAGGAAGAACCTGAAAATACTGGAATTGAAACAGGTTCCATCAGTAAAAAAAGTGCTCTTGATTTCTTTGTATCTAAGTTGAATGAAAAAGAAGAAGATTTTATCAAAGAGAAACCTAAGGAAAAAGAAATTATACCATTAAAAACATCTGTGAAAGAAAATGTTTTCCAATTTGAGGAATTGAAACAAAAAGAAGATGATAAGTTACCACAAAAAGAGACTGAGCCAAAAGAAATACCTGTTCTGCACGATAAATCTGAAGTTATTACTCATTTTGAAATTCCTTCAAGAGAATCACCTTCAATATTTTCTAAGAAAGAGGAGTTTTCATCATTTAGTAAAAGTGAGATTCATAGAGCATCCCCTGTACCTGAGAAACCAAACTGGGATCAGATTAAGTATAATACTTTTCCATTTCAGTCTTCGACCACATCTCAGTTTCATACAGAACAGCATATGAGTAGCACGAAGATTGAGAAACATGTATCACAACAATACATGCATCATTCATTAGAAGAATTCAATCTTCAACCTGAACCACCACCAGAAATAGGTTACATTCCCAAAACAGAGGTACCAACAAAGCTACGTTTGGATATGCCCAGTCGAGTGAAGAAATTAGAAGAATCTCATCGTGTTTTATCACCGGTAGAAATACCATCAGGTGCTGTGAAAATTTTCCCAACACCATCACCAACAGTAGAAAAACCTGAACTTAAACCAAAACCAGAAACTCCAAAACCAGAAATTCCAAAACCAGAAGTTCCTAAACCAACTGTAGAAACAGAAATAAAGACACAAGCTGTAGAAGAAACAGTCAGAAAGGAAGTGGTTGAAGAACTATCTGTTCAAAAGAAAGTACAGTTGACAGGATCAGGAGACTGGACATTTCAGCAACATATACCATCCAAACCAGCATTTGATGATATTCCATTACTTGAAGAGCATGCTCCTGTCACACCTAAACCTTGGTCTCCAAGACCATTGACACCTGTACAAAAACCATCTCCAGTTCCTGAAGCAAACCTTCCACCTGTAGAGCAGGCTGCAATGATACAGCCTCCTTGGAAACCATCAACTCCCATTGCAGAGATTGTTCAACCACAAACACCTCCAGTCAAATCATTTCTAGAAGAAAAACCAACTAAACCATCATTTAGACCTGTGTCACCAAGACCTTCAGCAGAGGGAATTGCAATGGAGAAACTTTGGCATCTCGCAGAACACCAGAACCAGAAATTATTAGTTTACCCATTGAACCAGTGATAAGAGCTCCATCGCCTAAACCTCTGCAGCTTGATTCATCACAAACATTCTCAACATCTTCCTTTACCAAAACTTCCATGGAAGAAACAGTTGATATAAGACGTGCTGCATCTCCAAGACCTTCGGCTGAAGGTGTAGCTATGGAGAAGCTGTGGACTCCTCATAAACCAGCAGAACCCGAGCCTATAATCACAAGACCTGTATCTCGAGGAACATTTGAAAAAGCTATGTCTCCAAAACCATCGATGGAAGGTCTTGCGATGGATAAAATATGGGCACATAAACATCCAGACTCTGCTTTGAAGAAATCATGGCCTCCTCCACAAGTTGTGGAAGAGAAAAAGCCAGTAATCCCTTGGGCAGCAAAAGGAAGCATAGAAAAAACATGGCCTCCATGTGAATCAGGAACATCTGTGATGAAGGAATCAGAAACTAAGTTAGTAAAAGAATGTAAAATAAATGAGCAACAAACAAAAAGTGTTTCAGAAACAGTGACAGTACACCAAGCTGCAAAACCTGTTGCAGTTCCAAGTCAGAAAACTACAATTGTGGATTTTAAAGAAGAAAAAGAATTGAGTTGTAGTACTTCATATGTGAAGCCAATATCTGTTCCAGAACCACCAAAACCTGTTCAGCATTATGTTTCTGAAACAAGAGTTATACAATCTCCAGCTACTGTGCAAACACAGTTTCATTCTATGAGCACAAAAATGGAACATGTAGAAATGAAATCAGACC
Source organism: Diploptera punctata (assembly GCA_030220185.1). Taxonomy (NCBI): domain Eukaryota; kingdom Metazoa; phylum Arthropoda; class Insecta; order Blattodea; family Blaberidae; genus Diploptera; species Diploptera punctata. The sequence continues at coordinate 403,011 of JASPKZ010001992.1, forward strand.
ATGAAGAAAGATCGGAAATATTCAGAACATCTCAAGAAATTTTACCTAAAGAGCCTTCACCTCCTGTAGTAGAAGAAAAAATATTGAGGCCATCAGAAGCAAAGAAAATTTGGCCTCCTGGTCCTAAAGAAGAATTTGAAATGAAGGCACCACCAATTTTGAAAGATACTCCACCGAGAAGAGATTCATTTCCTAAACCAGTACCAGTACCAGAACCATTTCTAGATACATTCTTAGAACCAGGTCCTCCTCCAGAAATTGCATTTGCACCGCCACCTCCAGTTGAAAGACGCCAATCATTGGTCGAGTCCATTGAGCAAGAAATTCAGAAGGATCTGGAGAAAGAACCTTCACGTCATTTAGTTGGTGCCGTGAGAACAATACCTCCACCACCACAGAAAGAAAAAACAGTAGCTCCACCATTACCACCAAAGGAAAAAGCAGCACCACCACCTCCTCTGCCTCCTAAAGAGATAAAAGTACCAGAAGTTAAACCAGTTCCAACACCTAAGAAGGAAACTAAGAAGCCTATTATTAAAGAGAAGCCATTTGAAAAATTCCCAGATCTGGAACCATTCCCTTTCAGACCTGATGAACCTAAGGATAGGCCTGCAAAGTTACCTCCACCACCAAAACCATCAAAGTTTACTAAAGGAGAATTTGCCAGCAGTGATTATGAAAGCGATTTTGAATCAGTTCACATTCCGGCCAAGTGGAGGCCTTATGAAAGTGATACAGAAGAAATGCTTAGTTATAGAAGAGTTATACCTCCGACTTTGAAACAACCAAGAAGACCGAAGTCAACAGAACCTGAACCTCTTCCTCCTTCAAAATTTGATCAACCTCCTCAGTTTACTGGACCACCTCGACCTTCAATTGATAAAGTTCAAGTTAGCAAAAAAGAAACCAAGAGTGAAGTTACTAAAATTACTTCCAAAACTGAAATAAAGAGCGAGAAAGTGAAAAAACATCACCATCATCATCATTCATCTGAATCGAAGAAGAAGCATAGTCCTCCTGCTCTTAAACCAGGATCTCCACCAATTTTTGTTCAACCTACAGTCGTTCAACAAGAACCAATTTCTGATCAAAAGAAAACTGAATCTGTGTCACCTCCAAAATCAAAACCCGACTCACCAAAATCTAAACCAAAGCCTGCAAGAAATGAATTTGCTGAGAGTGGCTACATGGCAGATACAGATGAACCTCCTCGTCTGAGACAATCACAGATGTCTCATAAATATTCACATTTTAAACATGAAGAGATGTCTAAAACAACTATTGAACAAACAACTTTTTCACAACAAAGTTCTCAAATTGTTCAACAACAGGAACAACATAAAATTGAAAAACCTGTGCCTGTTAAACCACAACCCACTCCTAAAATCCATCATAAACATTCAGATCATAAGAGTGAGAAGAAAGTAATGGTATCTGCAACTTCCACAAAAGCAAAGAAGGTGCGATGAGTTTGTGGATTTGTGTTTCTTGCTCAAACCTTGTGCTGTCTCTAATTCCTCTAACTTTTTACTGTTACAAATTATTTTCAGTAATTACTCCATTTTGATAATAATAGAAGTGATTTTTTTTTCATTAATCTAGAACTAACACACATCTTGAAATTAAGAAATAGCCCCCCCCCCTGCACAGACACACACATACATGCACGTGTATACCAAACATTCACCGTAACTCAGCATGGGACTGTTCCACTCATTTAACCCTCTGCATGCCACTGGTAAAATCTCTTGTGTTAGAGATTTAAATTGCATCTACCGATATGATCGGCTTTGCAAGTAGTTCAAGTATATTGTCTGGCAGGTAATGGACAGAAGCATCAGAGCTGATCTAATCAGCTCGCAGCAGCTAAAGGGTTAAAAACATATGGTACAGATCTGGGAAGGCGGCCTTGAAATAAATACCATATAGTATAGCCTTACGATCCTAAACAAGCCTTGGTGAACGGCCAATCTCTGCCTAATATTGGCATAATGAAATTATTGATATCTCATTGTACCCATCTCATTGTTTCTTCATGCATATATGTATTATATTTAAATTAATGTTGGGAAGTAAACATTAGGAAGTTGTATCATTAATATTGAGCAGAGAACATATTTAGGTAAAATTTTAAATCACTCACCTCATATTATTATATGAGTAATAAAAATTTTACCTAAATGAATAAACCTCATAGTGTGAATTCCTATAAGTTATTAAAAATATGTTCTCCACTCAGTATTAAAAATATATTTATTATTGTTTAGTTGTTTCTTCACTCACCTCATACTTCTTAACTCCCAAGCATACTCGAGTTTCTTCACTTCATTTGTGACATTCTCAATGCTGTATTACGTTCACAACTAATGTCCAACGGCCTCCTATCTACATAACTTAATATATTTATTAATTTAATTACTAAAAAAACTGCATGGCATGATTGGCCTAGAATTCCCTTAGTCTGGCCTCACATTCACATATGTTAATCAAAGAGGTGGATAATCATCTAGTCAGTGCAGGGGTGACATATGATCAGCATGTCAGGTCCCCCAGTCATTATAGATGATTTTCTCTGGGGAACCATTACTTATTGTTGCAACCTATAATTCCTCATGATGCTGGATGAGCATCGGTCCCATACTATGAGAAAATTTTGTCCTTTATAGGGACTCAAACCAACTCAAGACCTATAGATGTACACCAAGGCACCATCCCTTAAACCACTTGGGTAGAGCGAACATATATATATAAACTCCATTTTATAAATTAAAAGTATTTTCATCTCGCTTCATAAAGCTCCATGTTTTCATAGTAATGGTTTCAAAGGCCTTTGCCATCATTATCAGCCAAAACTCCGACTGTTCAAATTCTGCTGTTACCATCATCTTTCAAACTGTCATCTGGTGCCGATTTTTATGAACTTCGAGATTGAAGTTTGCTCTCCGGGAACTTCAAAATTTTTGGATCTATGTTTGTTCTTCTGAATGTATATCTTTTCCCCAAACTGTTAATTCCGAAGGCTTCTCTAAATGTTTCAAAAGTTCAGTTTCTCTTCCAATTATGTGATTCTCTAGCTAACTGTGAGCTAGAATTACTGATTTTTCAATATCACCATTTTTATTATTTGTAAAGTGTTCTTTTGTATGAGCCTCTAATTCCTTTTAGTCTTTTATATATATACTTTCTTCCAGTCATTGCAACTAATTTGATAAATTCCTGATTGAGACTTTAACATTTTTCTTAGTTATTAGAAGATTACCCAGACTAAATTTGTTAATCGGTCCCAATGTAATACTAATTTTGTTAACTTTTTTTTTTTTTTTCTCCTCTGTGTTCCAGGATGGTAAGTAATTTTCTTGAATTGTTTCTCTTCCTTGGAATCAGATTGTAGAGTGGTGTATTATTTTTTGTTGTTTGAATTTAACTTATTTATATAATTTTCTTTCCAAAACTATTTAATCTAGCTATGTTTAAATTTGATTGTATTATTTCTTAAATTTGTCTTCACTTAATGGAATGTTCATTAATCTGTATATTAAACTGTTGAATATTGCATGTTTGTGTACAATATGATTAAAACCTGCAAATTTAATGTAATTATCTGTATCTTTCCATGGATATTGAATTAATTTTTTTTGTTGCTGTTCATTTCTAATTATATTCAGGTCAAAAAATGGGATTTGATTTTTTTTCTCCCCCCAGTTCACATAATAAATTTCATAGATTCATCTTGAAGATTAAGTAATTTCAATGCATTAAATTAATATTAAGAAGCTAAAGCCATTATTTTGATTGAAATAAGTAAATTAATATACACAACTAAACAATATTGTAATCAATGGTAAAGAGAACATTTTTTACCTGGACTGGTTTGGGGTTCAATTCCCGGTTCAGGCAAAAAAATTGTCTCTTTACCATTTATTACAATTTCAATGCATCTTCAATAAATTTAGAATGTATTTTTATTTTTATGAATTAGTTGGAGAAAATGTTTTTAATATCTCACCTCATAATGTTTATATTAAAAATATTTCTCCAACTCATTCATAAATGTAAATACATCATAATGTTACCTCCCACTTTGATTTCTATTACTGAGAAAATATCATCAACATATCTATACCAACATTTAACTATACATTGGTGATGTGGCACTTGAAATAACTCATAAACAAATTGGCCAAAATGGTAAATGTGGATTGCCCATCGCCAAACTTGAAATCTTTTTATAAAATTTTTTGTTGAAAGTGAAAAAAGAATTGTCGATACAAAGTTTTGTTCTTCTATTGTTTTTGTTTTAATTTTAAAGAAATTGACAATTTTTTCAAAACATTTAACATTTTCTCAATCGAGATACTAGGAAATAAAAAAAAACATCAAAAGAAACTGATCTATCATTAGGCTCTAGTGAGATATTACTCAGTTATTCTACTGGTGAGTATTATGAGTATTTTGTACAAGTTTTAGACCCATCTCTTAGTATTTACTAGTTATAATACAAAACCACATTGACATATATGACCTCAAGATAAATAAAACTGTTTCTTGAGTTCAGATGTAGGAGTTTCTTCACTTATGCACAACCTAAGAGTTCTATTTGCTGTTGTCAGCCACCTTGTGTGTGATCAGAATCTCGTATAGCCAAATCCATGGCAATAAAATTGGGAGTTGTAAAGAGGATTTTGCTATATGAGATCCTGGTTCCTTATCACACTCAAGGTGGCTGACAACAGCAAATAGAACAACATAGATACAAGAAATGTATTAGCATAACTGTACTGTTTACTCTGAAGGAGTATGGATTGCTTTTTCCTGTGTATAAAGATTAATGCAACTGCAGTTGATGTCATCATTTAACTATGAACGTCTCAGTTGTACCTTATAGTGCTCAAAATCCTTTGATCTCATTAAATTATATTCCTCAAATAATATATAGGCCTATATAACTTTTTTGTTTGAAGTTTGTAATTAGATATCTTTATTAGTTTGATTTCTTCATAATATTTTCATGAAATAAAATCTTGCTATTCCCTTGATGAAACTGCATCTTAACAGTTAGTAAGAGTGTTTAATTTTGTATAATTTCCTTTGTTTGTTTATGTTATGTGCATGTTGGTATTATTTTTTTTAAATGTTATTTCTTATTGTTGACTAATGAAGTGGTTTACATTGGATTAGTGATATTCATAAATCAACTGAATTAAAAAATCTGAAATAGAATCCAATAAATGAATGAGTCACTTCTTATCTTACCTCATACTTTGTTTTTTAAACACAGGAACTGCAGTTTTCAATGAAAATCCAGTAGTCATAATGTCTGCTGAAGATCAGAGGGACCCCTCTTGAAAACCGCAGTTCCTGTGTTTAAAAAAACATAAAGTATGAGGTAAGATAAGTGACTCATTCATTTATTGAATTAAGAACCTCGTAATGTTATATCTCATATTTAACCATGAATAAATCTGAAATAGAGTTATTAAATTTACTAGGTTCAATGTCAATACTAATAAAATTCATTGTTAAAACCGTTGAGGTGGTGAGTCATAAAATAAAATAAGTTAAAATACCTTCTTAGGTAAAATCTGTCGTCCTCAACTTTTAAAATATGTAATCTTTATGCCTGTAGGCCTTTCAGGACATCTGCCCCATCTTCAGCAGTTCATTCTTCGCTACAGCATCCAGGTTGATGTTTGATGCTGCTGGTCCTAATGTGGCTTTGTCCTGAAAGGCCTACAGGCATAAAGATTACATATTTTAAAAGTTGAGGATGATGGATTTTACCTAAGAAGGTATTTTAACTTATTTTATTTTATAGGTTCAATGTATCAAACCTGATTGGAGTCGATGGATTTTTTAGGATGGAAAAATCCAAGGAGCAAGACCTCTGGAAGGGACTTTTAATCATAAGTCTCAAATCTTGAAGATTTTCAAGCTCATAAAAGAACCTTAAGCCTGAAGAAAGAGGCATCTATGCAAAATTTACAGATCTTCATCATCCTAGTAATACCTTAGTTGCCTACTAGATGTCTCATTGGGTCAATATATTGACCACATACCATTCAGGACATCTGTAAGGAAAATAAGCATAACTAAATTAAAGTTTAAAATAGAATTCTTTTTACCTCTTGTCATATCCTGTCTTCTAATTAGACCAGTTTCATAACCTTAGTGATTACATCGGTCATGTAATATGGAAGATGTAACCACTAAGGTTACGAAACCAGTCTAAATAAGCATAACTAAATTAAAGTTTAAATTAAAATTAATTTTACCTCACCTCATATCCTGTCTTCTAATTAGATCGATTTCATAACCTTAGTCATTACATCTTCAGTATTACACGACCGATGTTCTATCATCCAGGATCACTCTATCCTTCCAGTGACCAACCTATCCTTCATCAAATTCATAATTCCCTCTATTCATATCTTCTTAGGTCTCCCTCTTCTTTTCCTCCGATTTAAAGGTTAACAAAAGAAATACAAGTTCTATAACCTAGCAAAATTTGAAAATAAATTTGATTTTTTGAGGAATTTGCTTAGTATATGCAGTTTCCAACCTTTTTCAACTCGTGAACCCCTTCTGCAATAATCTGAGTTGGGTGAATCACTGACTTTTAAATATACATATAGTAAACATGCATAAAAATTAATTCCAAGCAAAAGGTTTAATAACCTTAAATTAACTTAACCCTTAACGGTTAAAACCTGAAATTACTCTAGTCACTGCTTAAAAGTTATACAACATGTAGGCGTGAAATAAAATGCATTCCTAACATTGTTACATAACTGTAAACTAGGCATTCACGGTAAATATTAATTTATTGTGGAAATAATATAATTTCCGACCTAATCTCGAAACCTGCCATCACGGAAAAGTTTTGGCGAACCCCTTGAAACTTTTTGTGAACCCCTGGGAGTGTGCGAACCACAGGATGGGAAACGATGGCTTAGGGCATTAATGCACAATTCAAATCTGGGCATGAAAGGGCTGATTTAAAAGCCTCTTTTTTCAGGCTTGTGATTCTTTTATGTACTGTAAATCTAAATTTAGAACCTACAGCTTTAGTTCTCCTCTGATGGAATCCATTTTCAGGATTGATTAATTTCCAAATGGTTAGGTTGTTAGTAATATGCAATGTATGTTTCTAATAAATAAATATAATGTTATTTCTTGCAGGAAGTACCTACATCGACCACAGCTGTTACGCACACTGTAACACAAGTGCAGAGAGAAGAGAAATTGGAACCATTCCCTTTTAAAGTGGAATTTACCCAATCAGCACCAAAGAGAGTCGTAGGGCCACCACCTCCAAGTCCATCGAAATTCATAAAAGGAGATTTCCGTGAAAGTGACTATGAAAGTGATTATGATGGTAGAATTCCAGTAAAATGGCGACCCTGTGACTCAGATGCCGATGAACCTTCCTACAAGCCAGTAAGACCAATATTAACTCCTGGAGGTAGCCGAATCCAGTCTCGTGCTTCTGAAGGAAGAACTCCAACACCACCGACCGAATTTGACAATCCTCCTCAGTTTGGAGGGCCTCCTAGACCTAAATTTCAACCTATTGAGAAACCTGTTAAATTAGATGATGTACTTAAAACCCCAGAAAAACCTCAAAAAGTTTTTAAACCAACACCTGTTACACCTAAACGTCATTCACCAATTGAAATGATTGTTGCAACTCCTGCTGTAAAAGAACCTGAAATTATACTTAAACCTGGATCCCCTCCTGAATTGGGCTATGTCCCACCTCCTACAAAATCAAGCCCTTTTCCAAATGCAACACAAATGGAAACATCAAAAGTCATGAAATTTGCAGAATCAACAGAACATAGTCATAGGGTTGTCAGTGTTCAACAAACTACAAGAGTGATTAAATTTGGAGATAAGGAGAAAGAACCAGTTGCAGAGCCAAAATTAGAACCATTTCCTTTTAAACCAGGTCAAGAACGACCCAGAAGAAAGAGTGGACCACCTCCAACGACACCTAAAAAATTTATACCAGGAGAGTTTCGTGAAAGTGATTATGAAAGTGACGTAGAAAATGTACGTTTTAACCAAAGTGGACTCCAGGAGATAGTGATACAGATGAGCCACATTATAGAAAAGTTAAACCTCCTCCAATTACAAGATCTACAAGTGTTCCTGCAAAGCCTTCAATGCAGGCACCATCCCCCATGGAATTTGATACTAAACCTGTGGTCCTTTCCAATACAATACCTGTCAAAACCGAAACAAAACAAAAGCAAACCACTACACTTGAAATGGAATCTGAACAGAAAAGACTGAAACGTGTGGAAGAAATGAGAAGAAGATTTAGTGATACTACAACATCTTCGATTCAGAAAAAAACAATTGCTACTAAGAGTCAGGTATCTTCAGCAAAATCACAAGAATTGCAGTTAAAAACCTGGAGAACCACCAGAATTTGGTTTTGTGCCAGCTGCTACTTCATGTAAGTATCTTTCTGTAGGTCTTTGAGTGTATATTAGGTGGCAAAAAAAAAATCATTTACTATGTTCCAGAGAAGATAGAGGAGGTAAATACAAACATTAATTAAATATACAGGGTGTTAAAAAATAATATTTACGTTTCAGAGATGATCCATCCATCCATAGTAATTCTGCCCGAAGGCAGGTCCTTCACTGCAATCATAGCATTTTCATGCTGTGCTTGCAGCTTTACTAGGGAATCATAGGTGTGGTAGCTTCCCGTTGCTTTCCACACCGGTGAAGGATGATGATGATGATGATGATAATAATGATAAGGATGAGGATGGTGATGATGGCCATATGATTTCGGGGACCGTTAGGGCCTTAAAGTTTTCCTGACATTTGTCTTACAGGTGAGGAAAAACCTCGCCCAGAAAAACTGCCCCGACCGGGGATCGAACCTGGGCCCGCTGCATGACAAGGCAGCACGCTACCTCGAGACCACAGCAGTGGACTCAGAGATGATAGAGGAAGTAAAAACACTTACTTTGGCATATGCATCGTTTTGTCGCTAGATTGTCTTACATATAGATGGCTTGACTTCTGTCACAACAAGCACCGATTAGTTCTGTTTGTGCTGCTGTGTCTGCAACAAGTTGAAAGGGTCATCACGGTGTCCATGAAGACTTGCTACGATAAGTACAGTAAGTATATTTGCATTTACTATCTATTCTCGTGCCTCAGCATACCTGCAATGTTGAAACATGTTTATGTTTGTATTACATGGCGGTTTCCATTTGTTGTAGTGCACTGTACACAACTGATACATCACAGATGGCTGAGTACACTCTAAACGAGCGTACGGACATGCATCTTCTGTATGGAGAGACACGTGCATCACGGCGCCTTTATACAGAAAGGTTTCCAATGAGGAGATTACCATCTCATGTTCTGTTTCAATGAACTGATGCCCATATGCGTGAAACTGGACACGTGGGACCAACCAGACGAGGAGCTGAGAGATGGTAACCTCATCGGAAACCTTTCTATGTAAAGGCACCATGCTGTACATGTCTCCCCATACAGAAGATGAATGTCCATAAGCTCATTTAGGGTCGTATGTTAGAACATTACTCTCTACTCAAATTACTTCCAATCACTAGTGAGCTGATTCACCGTGAGCAATTGCTGAGAACGAATTAACGGCCGACTTATCGGTCATGCACGAGAGTCGACGTTTTCGTAATATTGGCAACGAATTACCCAGAATTCTCAGCGATAAAACCACTTCCGTTATTTTCGTCTGCTATAGAGGAATGCATTTATGCTTGCATCCCGCAAATAATACCGTATACAAACACGTCTGCGACACGCAATATTACGCCGATTCTCCTGTTCTTCCAGTTGAATTCTTTGGTAGACTCTATCAAATTCCTCTTCTCCGTGTATACCGAAAACATGATCAAAGTCTTCAAGGTCCGACATCTTGGATAAATGTTGGATAAAGCAGCAAAGTACATCGATTACCATCGGTTCCCTTCGGGATTTTAATTTGAGTTGCTCATTTAAGCTACCTCCGCAGGTAGCTTACAAATTTAACCAATTATTATCGCATGAACAGATTTCTGAGTAAGCAAAATCGTATTAGCATACAACTTGCTCAGCAGAGAAGGCATTTTACTGTCTAATGCATCCAAACATGCGACCCTTAGAGTATACTCAGCTATCTGTGGTGTATTAGTTGTGTACAGTGCAATACAACAAATGGAAACTGCCGTGTAGTACAAACATAAACATGTTTCAACATTGCAGGTATGCTGAGGCACAACAATGAATAGTAAATGCAAACGTACTTATGTATTTATCGTAGCAAGTCTTTGTAACAGTCTTTGTTGACACCAAGATGACCCTTTCAATTTGTTGCAGATACAGCAACACAAATAGAACTAATCAGTGTGTGTTGTGACAGAAGTGAAGCCATCTACACGTAAGACCATCTAGCGGCAAAACGGTGCATATGCCAAAGTTATGTCAGATTAAAAAAAAGTGTTTGTTTTTACCTCCTCTATCATTCCTGGAATGTTGTAAACATTATTTTTAACACCCTGTACGTAGGAATTTAACACTATAAGGTTTATTTTAATTATATTTAAGTTGATTATTTTGACTCACCTCATATTTCTTGATTTATATGCAGATCTAGGTTGCGATATTCGAGTTGTGAAACATCGAGAATGTCGCACAGATAGCGATGAAACCTAGGTCTGCATAAAAATCAAGAAATATGAGGTAAGTCAAAATAAACAACTCAATATAATTAAAATCTGAAAATATATAAAACTATCATTCTACCAGTTATATTATATGGGTGCGAAACATGGACTCTTACTTTAAGGGAGGAAAGGAGATTACGAGTATTTGAGAATAAAGTTCTTAGGAAAATTTTTGGACCAAAGAGAGATGAACAGACAGGTGAATGGAGAAGACTACATAACAATGAACTACATGGTCTTTATAGGAAGCCAGATATAATAAGAACAGTTAAGTCTCGTAGACTGCGATGGGCAGGACATGTTGCACGTATGGGGAATGAAAGACGTGCATGGAAACTTCTTGTAGGAAAGCCAGAAGGAAAACGCCCAGTTGGTAGACCAAGAATGAGGTGGGAGAACAACATTAACTATGATTTGAGGGAAGTAGATTGTACAGGGAATGATTGGAAAGCATTGGCCAGGATAGGGATGTATGGAGAGCTTATGTCCGCGCGGCCATGAACCTACGGGTTCGATAGTGCCAGTGAGTAAGTATATAATTAAAATACACACATATTTATGTGACAAAACTTGGTTGGTTGGTATCTAATGTTGATGTGACAAAACTTTGACAGATGCATCATTTTTCACATTCATTAGTGTTGTTATAAATTATTTTCAGACTTCTGTTACTTGAATAATAATAATTTTATTATTAGTTATTTGGGATATTGTACAATGCAATAGCTAAGTTCAAAATACATACATTAAAATCCAATGTCATTAAAATATGATATTAATTAAGGTAGGGATAAAAATTTGTTTACAGTATAAAATTAAATGTCTAAGCAAAAGTTATGTACCACAGTTTTAACTCTGGAAAAAGTGACTTACTAAAGAAAATAATGCTTATGGCTTTATATCAAAGTTTTCTTTTCGTTACCTAATCTGAGTCTCGTTAAGTAAATATTTATTTTCTATTAATGTTTTATTTTAGGAAGTAATATTTTGAGGTTCTTTTAATTAAATTATTTTGAGTCTGTGAAATCTTACCTCAATATTAATGTTGATTTGTTCTTGAACATGTTTTGATTAGTCTTCTAATCATCCTCAGCATCACGATCAGACTGGTTGGATTTATGTTGTAAACCCTGGATGTCGATGTCAGCTCCCTCCTGCGGTTGGCCAAAGAACCTCCAAACGAGGTCATGCTCTGTAGGTATTTCGAACATGTTTGGTCTAAAAAACATAGTATAAATTCGGATACTAAATTATTAAAACAGTTAGAAAATACAAAATAGCTGACTATTTGGAAAAAAGATCTATATTCAGAAGAACAAAAAGAGAGTTATGAATTTTGAAATATGGAGCATGATCTCGACATCCAGGTTTTACAACATAAATCCAACCAGTCTGGCCATGTTGCTGAAGATGATTAGAAGACCAATCGAAACATGTTCAAGAACAAATCAACATTAATATTGAGGTAAGATTTCACAGACTCAAAATAATTTAATTTATTTTCTATGTTGAATTTTTACAAATCACTTCTAATAGAAAACACATCCAGAATATTCTTAATTTCTAATAGTTACTGGTAAACATACAAAATTGTTATTTAATTTTAGGAAGTGATATTTTGAGGTTATTTTAATTATATTACTTTTAGTCTGATCATCTTACCTCAATATTAATGTTGATTTGTTCTTGAACATGTTTCAAAACAATTCTGTTTTATCGTCAGCTTGTCCAGCTGTCACTGAATTATATAATAAATATGAAAATCAAATAAAACTACGTTTTATTTTTATTTAATTAATTAACCTATGTGTTCAATAGTTCCAATTAGTTATATTGTTATGAATACTTCAATGCAATTTTATCATGAATTTTATTAGTATTGAATCTGATAAGCTATTAGATTATTCATTATTTTACTTTCTGAATAAAAACATAATGCACTGTGGTACAGATCTCAGCATTCTCTCTCTTGCTCCTGATATTATTCTGTCTCATTTTCATTATTTTGAACAGGACATTTTGTGATAAACTCTTGAGCTTCTTCTCTCCAAATGTCTTAAGAAACTGAGTTCAATACTATGAACCATGTTTATTTTAACAATGTAATTCTTAATATAGAAATACAATAGAAAATACTCCATTTTGAAATTTTTAAGACACTCTAGTACCATTCACATGTAAAATGTTTGTTGTTTTACAGATGTTGCTTCTAAACATATGAATGAAATGACAAATACATTCAAATCTAAAGCACAACAGTTTGTAGATGATATCATAACTGATGTGAAAACTGTAAGAGAAAATGGACATGTTGATATGTCTAAAGCTCCTCCTTCTGGAACAGATGAGAATGACCCCCAGGCCTACAGAGAAGAATCAAGAATTGCAGAATATGGTAAGAAAATCAATACAAAAATGATTAAACATTTTTAACGATATAATTTGTACAATTTTATGACCAAAATTATTTTAATTTTATTTTTTCTTCCATTCTACCTATCATCTAATCTAGCTATTGTAATGCTTTTCCTCCATCCCTACTATTCATGTTTTTCTCAATCTTTCCTTTTTTTCCTTCTTTCTGGTTTCCATTCAAACACCAGCTTAGGAATTATTTCTTCTGACACTCTTTTCATGCATACAAATCTTTGTAATTGTTTATAAACACAAAATCTAATATAGAATATCTGAACATTAAAAAAAATATCTAATGCATTATGTCTTCACTAGAAGTATCAAGAAATAATTTTCTACCTTCTTCTTCTTCTTTGTCACGGTTTGGGCTTATTTACTAGCCTGTTCCAGCTCCAAATTGCTGCTATTTCCATCTTTTGTAATTTTCTACCATTTACTGTAATAAAACAAAAGGATTTTATTGTTGTATGTATGGTGGAGGATGCAGAAATGCTCCAAAATTTATAACAAAAATGTTAGTAATCTATACAGCAAAGAAAATACACTACTGGCACTATAGTAGTATAAGACTGATTTTAGAAATGAAATAGGAATATAATGGCACTGTACTCTGCTCTCATGCAGGGCTGACAATCCGGCTGACCTTAAGTGCCAATTGTCTAGAAAAAGTGGGACACTTAACCTCCTACTACCCCAAGGGCCTCACAAGGCCTGTAGTGGAACTACTTTACTTTTTTTTTCATTTATTATAATATCTAATTAATATAATTTATAATAAATAATATAATTTCTTGACAGTGATGACAATTTCTTGATACTTCTATTTTGGTTACAGTGTATATAATTTACAGGTACAATTGTAATAAATGTTTTAAAATTATTTTTAATGTATAGCAGTTCTTACGATTTACAGTATAGACAGTATTGTAACATTAAAAGTGGGCAAACAGTTATAGAAACCAGACTCACACTCTGATAATAGAAGCAAATTTCCACCTTTGCTTCTGCTTTGACTATATCCAATACTTCAAGGTAAGACATTACTATTACCTATATATAAAAAGTTAAAATTATAAAATTGTACTTGAGATCTCAGTTGTCCTCAACTATGTAAAATTTCAGTTAAAAAAGTTTTATTGTATCAAGGAGTTAAACAAGGATGCAGTATCTCTCCAGTTTTGTTTAACCTATACATCAATGATATAATAAAAAAATGGAACGAAGAAACAAAGGAATAAAATTAGATAAAACACACTACTTGAAAACATTATTATACGCTGATGACCAGGTAATAATAGCAAATATGGAAGACGAACTTCAAAGGAATATTTTTAAACTACATAATATATGTGAACAATATAATCTCAAAATATCCATAGAAAAAACTAAGGTAATGGCATTCCAAGGGAAATATCAATTCAAATCCAAAATAGTAATAGGTAACAAAATCATAGAACAGATGAACCATCTCAATTATCTAGGATGCGACATTTCATTTAATTATGATAATGATATAAATAATAAAATAGCAAAATTCCAGGGAATATGTGGTACAATAAAATGATCACTAAATAACAAAACAACAAGAGAGAACCAATTGAAATTTTACAAAACGTTGGCAGTACCGGTACTGCTCTATGGTTCAGAAGCCTGGATACATATAAAACAAGATCTAAGTAGGATAACGGCGGCAGAAATGAAATTTTTGAGGTCTGTTAAAGGGTGCACTAAGGAAGACAGAATCAAGAACACAGAAATAAGACAGAAACTTGAAATATTTGCAATAACTGATAAAATAGATACATATAGACAAAAATGGAAGCAGCACATAGACGAATGAATGAAGATAGATATCCAAAACAAATAACAAAATACAAACCTAAAGGCACCCGAGATGTGGGCAGACCTAGAAAGAGATGGGGCTGAAGTCGGAACGGGTCAACAGACCTAATCCATGAATGCAGATGATGATGATGATGTAGGCCTTTCAGAACATGTTCCATCTTTTAACCAAAATCTTACATAGTAGAGGATGACAGAGATCTCACAAGGGAACTGTCAACCATTGCATGCTGAAACCTACCTTGAAATTTCACCGAGAGAAGCGTTGTGATGTACCAAGATCGGGTCCCAAAAATTTATCTGCAGTCTTAAAGTGCAAGGCACATAAATCAAAATCAGAATTCAGCAATGGCAACCCACTTTACAGAGCACATGTACATCCCTGCATGAGTTAAGCACAGAATGGAGTGAGGTGGTACGCAGCATGGATGGCGGGTAGTGAGGTTTTCCAATTTGCCAATACAGGAGTTATATTATTTCTCTGTAGTTTAAATTAGAGATTTGGCACTTGATTTTAGTGTGATGCAGTTTAAAAGGCAGATTATTTTTTTAGATACAGCCTTTGTACATCACAACACTGCTCTGGAAGAAATATCAAGGTAGGTTTCAGCTTGCAGTTGCCAGTTCCCTTGTCAGATACAACTTTATAATTTCAACCTTTTATATAGTAAGTAAACTTTTATATAGTGGTTCAAAATTACTTTTAAAATTATTGAAGTGTATTTAACTGAGCCAGTTCGATCAGGCAGTAACATTTCAGACTCGTATTAATGAGGTCTTGAATTTGAACCATTACATTTTTTCCTGTCTTTTCTCAGTTGTCAAGGCAAAATGCTGGCTTGGAATATAATTACTGGGATCCATTTCATAATTCATTAAAATTAAAATCTATAATACATTAATTACAAGCACAGAATAATGGTTACACTTAAAGATCTTAAGTCATAACAATAAGATCTTAGATGTTGAAGTGCATATAAAATATAAGAATGCATGAAAAAAGTTTACCTCCTTATGTCTGAAAAGCAAATATTCTAATTGGACAGATAAAAGATTTTATTTTCTTCTTTTCAACTTTAGAATGTCAAAATATGTGCTTATACAAATATCGACCAATTCAGGAAAATAACTTTCTTAATTATATTTATAAAAAATGTAGAAACTTAAAGTAAGATTTTTTGTTGTTTATATAAAATAAGTTCACTGCCAGTCTCGAGGTAGCATGCTGCCTTGTCATGCAGCAGGCCTGGGTTCGATTCCCAGTCGGGACAGGTTCCTGGGTGAGATATTTTTTTGGAGTTTTTCCTCACGTGTAAGACAAATGTCAAGAAGCTTAGGGCCCAATGGTCCCCGAAAATCATCCGGCCATCATCATCATCCTTATCATTATCATCATCCTTCACTGGTGTGGAAAGCAACGAGAAGCTACCACATCTATAATTCCCTAGTATAGCTGCAAAGCATAGCATGAAAATACTATGATTGCAGTGAAAGACCTACCCTTGGGGAGAATTACTATGGATGGTTGGATGGATGTAAAATAATAACATTTCTTACCCAAATTTAGGTTTTATTTTGTCTACAAGTTACACTTCAATAATTCCTGTTTTCTTTCACAACATTAAATAGTTGCACAAAATAAGGTTGTGACCCTAATTATTTTCCAAAGTTGATTTTTATACAGAAAAAAGATTCAATGTCTCATTATTAACCTTTTCCTATGTAAAACTCAACTTGGGAGAAAAAATGAGAATTATGACCTTGGGAGACTATTCAATTATTGATATATCCTTTCAAATTATTGATGAAATTGTCTTCTCTTATAAATATTTCTTTTAGAATCTCATACATTTTAGATACTGCTTTTTTTCTCTGAATAATAACAGTAAGTAGAAAATCAGTATTCTCTCCTCTTCAATCTTGGCTGCAAGAATTTTTACAATCTTTTGTAAATTTATATTTTATTTTTCCAATAGGCTCATATCACACTGTCCCCTACTGCATTACATAATCCATTATATATCTATATTCTCTTAGATGCATATCTGTTCTGTATATTCTTCCCTAGGGCAGGTATTTCAATGCAATCACAACATTTTCATGCTATGCTTTGCAGCTTTACTAGGGAATTATAGGTATGATAGCTTCCTCTTCCTTTCTACACTGTGGGATGATGATTATGATAATGATGATGATGTTGATGGCTAGATGATCTTTGGAGACCGTTTGGGCCTCAAAGCTTCCTGACATTTGTTTTGCAGGTGAGAAAAAATCCCGAAAAAATCTCACCTGGGAAGCTTGCCCCAACCGGTAATTGAGCCCGAGCCCACTGTGTGACAAGGCAGCATGCTACCTCGACCACAGTGATGGACTAGATGCATATGTGTATATATGTAGCCCATATTCTTGCTTGGGTATATGGGTGTTCCCTAGTGGGAACTAATTTAGTTATGCTCATTTCCCTATCAATGTCTTCTTCTTCTTCCTTCCAAGTATTAGGCCAAGGCCTGTTACAATCCTATAGAAAATTTTCCCTCCAGCATTTTATAGGATGGTCCAGTGATCTTCGTCCTCTTGGTATATAATTATAAACAGCTTTGGGGATCCGATTTGAACTCATCATCCTGTCAATGTCAGCCAGATATATGTGGTTTGCACTTTACCTCATAGAGATATTTAGTAGACAATAAAGGTATTACCTGGATGGGAAAGGTCGATTAAATTTTGTTCAGAGGCTCTAATTTAGGCTTGATGTTCTTTTACAAGCCCGAAAATCATCAGATTTGGAAACCACAATTCAAAGATCCTCCCGGAAGACTTATCCCTTGGATTTTCCATCCTAAAAAAATCCATTGATCCTTTCCAGGTTTGAATCTGCAACTCTCGGGACCAAAAGCAAGGACCTTAACCCCTAGACCACTGAGGCCGATCTTGGATGCATATTCGTTCACAAATAAGGAGTGCTTATATTTACTTTTTCACATCGCTTTCTCCAATGAAATAATTCATTTTAAGTTATACAAAAATTGCATCTAGGTATATTTAGTAAAGCAGATTATAATGGTACAAAGGAAATAGCAATTTTATCTGTCTCCATCAGAATGTTTGCTTCTGAGTTTTGCCCATTTTTTGTTACATTCTGTAATTTTCTGGGAACTGTTATTTAATGCTTAACACTCTTACTGAAATACAGATATTACTTCCTGAAAGTAAGATTCTAATACAGAGTGGGGTGTAAACACTTGACTGTTTTTAAAAGAATCCTAACAATGTGCAGTTGATTAAATGATTAAAGATATATTTGTCATGTGGAAATGCAGTATATACAATTGGATGACATGATGCACATTTTGAAAATAATGTCTGTGAGATGTGTACCCTGATTTTCCATAAACTGTTACACCCTGGTAAACCCGCTAAACAGCTGTATCTCAGTTTATTGTAATAAACATTTCTACTGCTTGAATATCTTCAGATTCAGGGCAACACAGTCCATTGTTATTTACTGTCAGACAATAACTACTTCTGCAAACTGTACAACAAATAAACACTTAAGTCAGTGAACCATGTCACCTAAAACTCCCACACAATTGTATATATTTCAACATGACTATGTATGTATATATATATATATATATGCGACATAAAAAAAAATAAATGCCTGAACCAGGATTTGAACTCCGGACCTCTAACTTCATATGTTAGTGTGCTACCACCTATGCTGTCCAGGCATCCGAGCATAAACATTTATTAAACAATTAAATTAAACAAATAAATTTTTGTTCTAGGATGCCTAGATAGTGTAGATGGTTGAACACTTATGAATCAAGTTAGAGGTCCTGGGTTCAAATCCTGGTCAGAGCACATTTTTATGTCACATTTAGCCTTCATTGCTAAATGTCAAAATTTTATCATACCATCGAAAAAAAAAATATATATATATTATATTGCAGATTTTCGTGGATATAAGTATGATTAAGAAAGTTTTCTTGGGTTTTCCGCATCATGGACTCAAGTTTGGCTCTGGCCACTGCCAAAACATAGGAATCAGTGGCCAGAGGCCGAACTTGAATCCACGATACAGAAAACGCAAGAAAACTTTCTTAATTATATATATATATATATAAAACTAACCACAAAGTGTAAATATTATTTTAAAAACTACCAGTGTTCTTGCTCCACTCTGTATTCTCTTAGATTTAATTTTTGAAAAAAGAAATATTAGTGTCATTATAATGATGGCAGAATGAACTGTGATGAAGACAGTGATATGTTTAATGTATTAACCAGGAACAAAACACATCGACCCAGACACTGGACTCATTTACTTCAAGTATGACTTTGGATATGAGTTTGGAATTGTACTCCCAGGCGAGGGAAAGAAACAGGGCGAGGGTGACAAGAAGCAGAAACGACCTCGTATTGAAAAGAAACGAGATGACGACATCGAAGTTCCTGTTATACATGAGAAAAGTGATTCAGAAAACAAGAAAATGGCTTCATCAGGGAAAATTCCACAATTCAAACCTAAAAAATTTGTTCATGCAAAAGGAGTAAAGTGGGAACCATCGGTATCAGAAAGTGAGATGTCTGAAGCTGAAGGAGATTCAAATTTACAACATAAGAAAAGATATAATTTGCCACAGCCAACAACGGGAATGTTCCAGAAGGCTCCTCATATATTGATACCACCGTCGCGCTGGGAACAAGCTTCCAATAGTCCTGTGTCACTCTCGCCCAGCTTACCAAGTCTCTCACCTCGTTATGTAGGCCATGGTCCACAGAGTGTCACTCCTGGTGTTGACTCCACAGGTACAATGTTTGTGTGGAGTTTTCATGTTTAACAAATAACATGCATGATCTGCCAAGTTGAAATGTCATTTACATTTTCAATGTAGTTTGTATAACATAGGTTCATTTTATTGTCTCAGCTTATATTTTTCTCTTCAAATAAAATTTTATTGTCCCCAAAATTGATGAGAAGTAACACTATGAGGTAATTTATCGAGAGATTGAATACACACCTCATCTCATGTTTTGTTTTGTCACCTGGAACATGTTTCAGCAACCATCTTCGCCATTGCCATTCAGAAACCAACTCTGTTCCAGATGGGAAAACAAATTATGAGGCAAATATATGTTACTGATTTATACTCTTTGTCTATAATGCTCATATGATATGTGATTAATTAGTGCTTTATAATTTTACTCAATAATATGTAAATTATTTAATGTATGCTTATGTTATAATATGTAAAATTTAATAATAATTGTATATTTCTGTATTTTTTCTATGTCAATGTTTACCTCAGCTATAATTAAGGCATCAATTGAATTGGCATTTACTTGATGAAATTCCATAACTTATTTAATTAAATAAAAATAAAACTTAAAGTTCTATGTGATTTTTATATTTATTAAAATATAAATTAGTTACAGCTGTTTCGGTACTTTGTACCTTCTTCAGACATGACAAATTAATTTGTACCGAAACAGCTTTAACTAATTTATATTTTAATAAATACGAAAATCACATAAAACTTTAAGTTTTATTTTTATTTAATTATATAATTAAGGCATCTGCATTTGTTTTTATTAGTTTATGTTGATAACATAGTTTTCTTGTCTTGTGACATAATGCCCAAAATCCAAAATTGCACTGACAAGTAGTGATTTTATGCCTTTTTTAGCTTCCAGAACATAATGTCCAGTCAATAAGTCCAATTAGACAGAAGGTATATTCCTTAAAGTCCATTCTTAGGGTCGTATGCAAATACATTAGTCTCTACTCAAATTACTTCCAATCACTGGTGAGCTGACTCACCGTGAGCAATTGCTGAGATCGAATCAATGGCCGACTTACCGGTCATGCATGAAAGTTGACGTTTTCGTAATATTGGCAACGAATTACCCAGAATTCTCAGCGATAAAACCACTTTCGTTATTTTTGTCTGCTATAGAGGAATGCATTTATGCTTGCGTCCCGCAAATAATACCGTATACAACGACGTCTGCATTGCGCAATATTACGCTGATTCTCCTGTTCTTCCAGTTGAATTCTTTAGTAGACTCAATCAAATTCCTCTTCTCCGCATATACCGAAAACATGATCGAAGTCTTCAAGGTCCGACATCTTGGATAAAGCTGCAAAGGTTTCAAACTACATCGGTTACCATCGGTTCCCTTCGGGATTTTCACTATACGTTTCTATCTTGAGCTATGATCTTAAGGTACCTCGTCAGGTAGCTTACAATTATTATCGCATGAATAGATTTCTGAGTAAGCAAAATGTATTTGGATAAAACTTTCTCAGCAGAGAACGCCTTTTACTGTCTAATGCGTTCAAACATTCGACCCTTAGTCCAGCATGCAAAAATGTTCAAATCCAAACATCCAATCAATAAGGTTCAAATCCAAATGTCCCATCAATTAGTCCAATAGAACAAAAGTTTCAATTCAAAATGTACATTTTAATTTATTGATTTATAATCAAAACGTTTTACAATTTATGTTTCATCTTCATCTTCCTCAACCTTGCTTGGGATTATTTTTGATCTTGTATGCAATTACCTTAAGATATTTAACTATGTGACTGTTAATCTTATATTCTTCGTACTGTAGGACACTCTCCCTTACTTCCAATTGATTTTGTAAATATTTTCTAGTATATGGTTATACATGAGTATGACCACCTAATTGTACAGTATTAATAAATGATATTTCAACATGGTATTTTTCATGTTTGCTTTGAAATATTAGTTTAGTTGCATATTTATGTTATAAAAAAAGGCACATGTGTTGTAATGGTATTTATGCAAATAATGATTATTATAAAATGTTCTGCTATTTGTGATTGCTTTGAATGGTAAACAGTGTTATTTTAAAATGTTAATGATCCTCTTCTCTTTTACTAAACACACATATACATATGTAATATGGAAATTAATATACACAGACAAGCCATCTGTAAGCAATAGTTAATAGTTTAGTTGTGTTAACACATGTACATATTCATCATAATCATACATATTTCACTATCATATTACTCAAACATGAAAGAACATACCAAATGTAACACAAGCTTATTTTAAGTATGAATTTATTGGGGTAAATATAGACTGTCTGGGATAGAGAAATAATTGTCCACTATATAATAACAGGAGGGAATTTATTATTATACTCATGCCACAGGATGCAGGAACTCTACAAGATTTTGTTTTTATAAAAACAAGAGAAATATATACAAAAAGAATATTGAAGACATTATAATTAAATAATAAATTTGCACGGGCATTAGAAATGGGATCGGTCTCTCTCTCTCTAATATAGAACCTATTGTAAATTTCCAAACTAACTTGTATCATACAAGTTTCAAGCAGAGTCTGCAGCTGGGCCCAAATACAGACATAAATTCATAAACAAGACCACTAGTGTATTATTCAACATTGATGTTTTAAAAGTAAACTAATCATATTTAACTTTACTATAGCTATAAATGACGATGATCATGAGAGGGGTGGGAAACATCCTAGGCACACAAAACTTAGGTTCTAACTCGAATTGACATAGTTAAGCAAGCTACAATCAAAAGACATGAAAGCTAACTAAAATTGGTATAATTAAAATTGTCAAAATTAAAGTATAAAAAGCTGTTTGTAACAATAAATGAAACATGAACATAATAGATAATACAAATAAACTGAACAATCGTCGATTTTAAGCAACAAGAATAGACATATATACATCATATACTTTACAATCATCCCAAAATGAACAAACTTCTTCTTACAACAGCTCTCTTGAAAATTCTACTTTCATAAAGTCTGAATATTCATAACTTCAATATCATTGATGACCAACAAATAATTGAACAGTCCTTGGGAAGGGATCCTACTTATGATCTCCCCCAATGAACTTCCAGAAACGAAAGGCAGACTGCGACTGTTAACTGGGCATGGCTTCTAGTCGGGGACATAGTCATCGCGTAGGTGATGTCAGGAAGGGGAATTAGGAAAGGACAAAGCTTGGAAGGGAAAGAGTACCAAATACATATTCGCCATTACATAGTCTATTATGAATGTCACGGCAGCAAATTTATGTCACCACGGTACAAATTACATAGTTTTATTTTAGATAGAAACATTAATGCTCAAACCCCGGATTTCTGATTCTGCGCATTAGTATGATACTGCTTAAAGTTTTTAGACTTTACTGCTTAAAAATACTTCTTGAATAGAAGCCGGCCATTGGCTATTGGTGGTACCATCTATCTGCCTTCAAACGATTAGAGATTTGTTTAATGTTTGTATTGTGTCTTGAATAGTGTAATGGATAGCATACTGGTGCCTAGAATCAGAGGTCTGGACTTCAAGTCCCGGTTCAAGTGTTGATTTTTCAGAATAGTATGATACCAATTACACAATTCGAGCACCAACATGAACGTCAACAATTCTTTCCACTTTAGTAACTTTAGTGTAACTGCTATCATACTGATGTGTAGGATTAGAGATCTGGGATTTGAGTCCCAGTTCGAGCGTAATTTTTTTCTAAAATAAAACTGTGTCCAATTCTGGAAAGTGATAATTTAAAATATAACATCAAAATAAATTACATATTAATAAAGAGGTAAGCTATATAAAAAGACACTCATGTTCAGGGAATTATTAAATTATCTGAGAAAAGAATGAATTTAAATTTTAAGTAAATATTTATTCAAACTATATCAGAATATATAATGAATAATTTTGTATCTTCTTGATACTTTTTTACCCAAACACAGTATTTAATAAAAGGGTGTTAGTCTTCCAGCTTGCAAATACATATTTTACTCTGAAAAAAAAGTACAGAATATTATTTATGCAGTAACTATATATTGAGGCATGAGTGCAACAGCACAAGTTTTGAAGTGAGTGACTCAATAAAGATGTTTAGAATTTATGACACCAATGCTACATATAGAGCATTCAGTTATTGTGTAGAGTTCAGCCAAGGAGCCATTAGAATTATAATAACATATACTTTGATATTCCAGTATCACCAGGGAGTTCGTGGCAAGGTCTAAGCCCTAACAGAGGACCACGTCCACAAGGACGGGGAAGTACCCCTACACCTCCCAGTACACCCAGCACCCCTGGTAGCACCCATGGATCAGTTGGAAACTTAACTCAACCCAGGAAACCACCTACATTCATCACTGTAAGCATTATCAATCTTTTTCATATTCTTTTAATTAATTTGTAGTAATTTGTTTTATTAATACTTGTGTTATGTTTTGCAGCCCCTCCGAGACATTGCAGTTGTGAGTGGACAGACAGCACGGTTTGAATGTATTGTCCAAGCTGAACCTCCTCCAAACATACTCTGGTCCAAGAATGGCAGGATTATTGAGAATTCACATAATTATCAGATACATTACAGAAATGGTGTTTGTCGACTAACAATACCACAGGCCTATCCTGGTGAGTTGTGTCATTAATAAACCATAGATTTCTACATATTTTTTAATATTTTTTATTATTATTGTTCTGTTTGTTTTATTATAATATCTTTCATTGGTTACAACAGATGAGTTAAAATGTAATTCAGAAAGAATACGCGATGTTAAAAGTTTTAAATATTTAGGATCCATTTTAGATAAAAATGAGAATTCAACTATAGAAATTGAAAGAAGAATAACTGATGGAGGAAGAACCATTGGTATGTTGAACTCAGTGCTTTGGAATAGAAATATAATATACAGAACAAAGGAAACTATATTTCAAGGCATGTCACAAAGCAATTTTTTGTATGAGTCCGAAACCTGGACAGTAAGTAGACAAACCAACAAGCTGTTAGCAGTAGAAATAGTTTTTTGGAGGTGATTGACAATAATATCAAGATGGGATAAAGTCAGAAATAACACAATAAAGAACATATGCAAGTTAAAAAAAATAGAAAAATAGAAGAAAAACATTTGAAATGATATGGACACCTCATAAGAATGGAAGAAGATAGAATGCCAAAGAAGATCCTTGATTGGAAAGCTGATGGAAGAAGTAGAAGAGGCAGATCAAGAGAATGATGGATATGTGGAATTAGGAGAAGTATGGAAGCTAGAGATTTGAGGGAAGAAGTTGCTTTAGACAGAAACCTCTGGCAACAAATCATTGTGGGTTGAAGAAGAACAATTATAGTGTGGAATATCCCTAATAAAAAAAATATTGTTATCATTTCATAGGTAGTACAATTACAATTTGGCCTTCTCAACAATAAAGTGACACATTGTAATAAAAGTGTTTGAATTGCTTGGATGATGGCGAGAGTAGGGATCTCCACATTGTTAGTGGATGGAAAAATTACAAATTGAAATACACGTACAGAAATTTTTATATGTGTCTGGACTCCATTCTAGAAGGTTCTCTATACATCTATCCTCCTTGTCCAGAGGCTTCAATTCCCGAAGCTTGTAATCTAGATAAATCTCAACTACTAGGTCAGGAATTTAGCTTAAGGTCTCTCCTGGTGCTTCATTATCATTTATCATCCGTCATATCATCAGGGTAACAAAACTCCGCCTTTCAGATGCACCAACCTAAGAAATGGATTACAATTCTGCCAATGTCAGGGGAGAAAACCAGAAACGTCATGAAAGACAACCTGGTGGCAATGGACAAAAAAAATTCATTTTAATTTATAAAAAATTGTATTAATTTTTTTAGAACAATTTGGCTTACTTTTTGAGGATTTGTAAAGAGAATAATGTAATATTTGGAATTAGGAATTTTAAATACTTATTAAAATAAACAAATCGATAAATAATAGTATCTGATACTAGTGCATCTGGTATGTATCTTATTGTCATTTTGAAAATGTTGTAAATCTGTTTTGGTTAGACAGCTATTAACAAATATATTTATATGGAAAATGTTTTCACATTTTGTTTTGCAGAGGATGGAGGATCTTACACGTGTACAGCTACAAACATGCTCGGCACAATTGGCACAACAGGAACATTGCAAGTTCCAGGTGAGAGACGTTCAGTTCGCATATGATTTCAATAAAATATTACTGTTATATTTTTTACAGATATTCAGTATGTGAGTGAATATTACAAATATATCTAGTCATAAACATTCATATACCCATGCACAGTAGATTCTTGGTTAACCATGATAAGAATTTTCATTAATAATCATGAACAATTGAAAGGAATTAAAATGAATTATCTAACATACATTAAACACTTCTTTAATTTGTCAATAAATTCTGTTTTGTACTAGTGAACAAATAGTTACCATATCCACCAGCATTCACAGGTTCAAACCCTCTTGGATCCATGAATTTTGAAGAAAATCCTTAGTATGGCTCCCTTCAGAAAGAAAATAAAGTTGTGAGTCCTATATTATATATGTACAGCATGTGAAAGAAACTTAAGACTAAAATAAGAAGTTTTTGATCAGAATTAGGTGCCTTTTGTTACCCACATTTGATCTACTGTACCCATAACATTTGTAATATAAAAATAGAATACCTGAGATCTCAGTCTTCCTCAACATTGGATGTGGGGCGTGGAGTACTTTCTAAGCATATGCTTCATCTTCAGCTCCAATGTTAAGGAAGACTGATATCTCAGGTACTCTATTTTTATATTATAAATGTTACATAGTGACTTCAACGCTCTTTCATCATGAATTTTAAAAGTATCGATACTGTACCCATGTCCTGAGTTGTTAAAGAGCATTATTAATTAAAATAATATATTTTTTAATAAAACTTTTATGATGGGAATTAACACTATGGGGTAATTAATAATTTATATAAGTGAGTCAGAAATAACTTTATTCATCTTATAAAACTCCATGATTCTCACAGGACCATTTTCAAATGCCATTGCTTTTATCCTCAGCTAAACCTTGAGTCAGAGATTTGGCTGAGGATAGAAACAATGACTTTGAAACTGGTCTTGTGAAAATCACAGAATTTTACAAGGTGAGATGTAAAAATGATTTCTGATTCCTTGTATAAAACTTATACCTACCTATCTTCTAAGTATTTTCCTCCATCACCATCATCATCATTTGGCCTTGGCCTCCTCCAGCCAAATGTCTCCAATTCCTTTTGTTCTGGGCTTTCAACTTCCAGTTCTCACATTTCAACTTCCTTAAAGTCATTCTCTACTGTATCTATTCATCTGAGCTAGGTCTGTCATGTCCTTGCCATCCATCAGGATTTGAGTTTAATACCCTCTTAGGGCATTTTTTTTTTGTCATCCATCTGCACTGTATGTCCTGCCCATCTCGATCTATTAATTTTAATAAAAGTGATTATATTTCAATATTCCAAAATTTCATATACCGTACTTGATTATTAAACCTTCTCCTCCAACTCCATTCTCGAAATACGACCAGCTATTCTTCAAAGAATTTTCCATTATAGGAGAAGCAACCTTCTTTGATCTTATTCAGTGAAGGTTCAGGTATCAGAAGCATGGGTTAAGATGGGCCTTATTATTGTTTTATAAAGTAATAAGAATTTTCCTCCAATTTTGTTTATTCTTTGGCAGTTGTTCATTTATTTCTAATTTTAACCATCTAATTTCTTCCTCAACTTCACCTATAAACCCAGATTTAAGTATTTGAGCACTATTTCTTCCTTGTGAGTTATTTATCATTAAGTTTGTTATTTTGGAGAATAATTACGTATATTTTGTCCAGCTCGGTGTATAGAATCTTGACTATGATCTTGTTGGAAGCAGACAGCAAGGTCAACGCGACTGCTGATTGTGTGGAATAACTGAATGTACATAAAAGATTATATTTGCAGATACATAGTAAAAATAGTACTGTCTGGTGTTTAAAACTATGTAGTTTATGAGACTTTCAAATTAATAAAATTAAAATGAGGAGAACATCATACACTCCATGTTCTTCACAGCACAGGACCGCGGTTTCAGGAACTCTTTATCAAAATATATATGCAGTCAATATGCCCATTTCACCAATTAATGTTTTAAAATGGTCAACAAGTTTCTACAGCCAAGCTGTCATTCTCAAGACCAGATATTGATTTGAGTCAATATCTGGTCTTGAGAATGACAGCTTGGCTGTAGAAACTTGTTGACCATTTTAAAACATTAATTGGTGAAATGGGCATATTGACTGCATATATATTTTAATATTTTATCACCAAGAAGATCACTTGTGTATTAAAAACTCTTTATCAGTTTAAAAATCCTAACCATTCAGTTTGTAGCTTATTGCCTTAACCAACTTAACATTTATCCTGTAGCAAATGCCCCTCTCAGTATAGGTATAATAATATAATTATGGTTCTCCATCTAATTCTTTGATTATATCATGTTAATTTTAAATAATTATAGTTAACCAAGAATTTACTTCAATTAAAATTTTATACATATGAAGTTTTTATCCCAATAAATTATCCATCTAATTAATTTAATATAATATTGTAATTATTTAACAATTTTTAAAACATTTTCTCTTTTGTTAATTTATTTATATCCCTTAAAATATTCTGTTTTATTTACTTCATATTGAGGTTCTACAAGCAGTTTCTTCATATTTGTAATGACCTTCAGAGTTAAAATCCAACTGCATAGTTTTATAAAACCATTTCATCATCAGCATCTTGTAAAAGCAGTGCCTTGACAGTGAAACCATTTTTTTTTTCAGTTAATCATTTCATTTCTTGATAATATTATCCTTTAATTTCTGTTACCTCTTCAAAAATAAAGTTGAGAAAACCAACAATAATGGCTGGGGGACCTGACATGCTTACCACATGTCACTCATATACTGGCTGGGTGATAATCCATCTTTGTGATTAATACATGTGGATGTGAGGCCAGCAGTCAGCTGGTAGACCAAAAACTTTTAGACTTAACACACCATGAAGCTTCTTACAAAGTATTTTCCTCAAAATTTTTCTTTCAAAACATGTTTTAAGGAAATCATTGTGGTGGACTTAAAATTTAATTTATGCTTTTTCTATTCAAAAATTCAATTTGATTTTATAATTTTATTGACTCTATTCCTAATCTATTTACAGTATACATAAATGAAAAAATAAACTGATGACCTAGAAATATAATGGGGTTCCTTCGTACCATTTGGCACGACAAACTTAGGAAGAATAACAGAGATGAACAGACCACTACAATAATTTTGGAATCAGAACAGTTTCAGAAGGAACCAATCCTTGAAGTTGTTGATGGTGTTGATGATGAAATTGTAATAATGTAACATTTTAATATATAAAAAAAAGTTTGGGATATTTTATTAACCTGCACTGATTTTTCATTGTTAAAATTTAATATATATATAACAATCAATAAATGAATCACATTTTACAGCTCACCTCATATTTTGTATTCTTTCCAGAACTAATTTCAAGGAACTAAAACTGGGTAAATTTCCAGTTGGCAATGAGAAAAAGTTCCTTGAAAGTACCTTAAAATGGATATGAAATATGAGATAAGTGTAAAATCTTATTGATTTACTGATTGTTAAATAAAACTTCTTAGTGTTACTTTCTACAAATATCAGTTGAATGTATATACTTACAAAGAAGGTCATTATACAGTATGACATAAAGCTATATACTGAATATCACAAGGTGCCTCTTTTTAAAATGAAAGTAGTGTTTTTACAAGTCTTTATACTGAATTTTTTACTTAAGCTTTAGCGATTGCATTTTTGAAGATGGAATGAGTGAAAATGTCGGGTGCACGTTGCACGTAGTATGTAGTATGGTGAAGGGGCTTATGTACTGCTGCTATTTTTTTTCATGGTAAATATATTGTTGTAAGAAATTTGTCCTTTCAGCTAATTATTTTAAGCATTTTATGAAAAAATCTGTAAACAAATTTAGAATATTGGAACTCTGATTAGGAAATAAAATTTGCATATTGTTTAATTTAATGTGGATTTAATGCTTAAATATATATATGTTATTGTAGCATTATTCCTTGTAAATAAAAGTATCATAGTGTCTCATAATTACCAGATTACTATAAAAAGACAATAAGAAGTAGCATTGTGAGGTTCTACTTAATAAATAAGTTTGGTCTGCCTTCATATGAAGTCTGTACCAACTGAAGATGAAGATAAAAAGCTTTGAAACATGTCTTACAAGAGACAATGAATTATGAGGTAAGATGAAGGCAGACCAGACTTATTTATTACCAGATTGTTTTTCCAAGATATTGCCACTAATTCATCATTTTGAAGAAGATAGAAGATTCCATGGCATGACAAGCATAGAAGACCCTTGAATTACCACCCATCTGCTAGTCTCGCATCTACATGTGTTAATCATAGAGATGGTCAATGATCCAATTAATATAGGGATGACATGTGTTCATTATGTTGGGTTCCCAAGCTTTTACAGCTGGTTCCCTCAATCCAGAGCCATTACGGGTACTTATCATGGGTGTCAAAATTCCTCAATTTGTCATTATGTGGAGTAAGCAAGGTCCCAAACAGTGACTAAAATTCCATGAGAAAATTTGTTTCCCTCATGGGGACTTGAACCAATCCATGTCTTTTAATTCTGAGTTAAGTCAGTATGTTTTTGGCAACTTGGGCACATTAAGGAACCATGAAAAAGATAATTGTATTAAAATATATAGAATAAAGATATGAATTTTGAAACTTTACACCTCACCTAATAAAATGTGATCATCTCACCTGGACATGTTTCGGAGATCATCATCTCTGATCTCAATTAAATTCTGTTTCAACTGAACAGTTGATGCCAGTTCTTCTCATGTCCCTAGTAAGGGGTGAATGAACTTCGAAATAAAATCTCACTCACCAGAAACTTAAAAATTATTAAAGTAAATCCTATACGTGTGTCAAGGGATGAGATGAGATGAAGCCATTATTATTGAAGATCTGTGATATGCAAGGATACTGGCTGACCAGGCCAGGATAGATAAAAAGAAATGAAACAAAATGGATGACATGAGAATGGAGGAGAGATGAAATTAAGTTTTGGTAGGGGGAAAATGGGAGAAACCCCATAAAAAAACCTTTCCTGGCTTCAGTTTGTCCACCATGAACCCCATATAGTGACCAAGACATTAATTCAAAATCCACCAATAGAGGGCAAGTGACTAACAACTTGTGCACTCTGCTTCCTCAAAAAAATGCTCTTGAACGAACAAACTTCTGAGTAAAGCCTAGTATTAAATAAATGGCATGTTTCAATTGTGATATTTTGTTATTTATATTTACAAAGGAAACTTTTCATCACTTTCCCTTCAGATGCAAACAACTGATAGCCTATTTTATAGTTTAGGAACCTGAATCAATATATAGAATCAAAGCATTGCTTCCTTCACTCAAATAGAATATGTACATTTTAAATTTTCTCTGTTACAATACATCTTTCGTCATGGCATGATTGATGGGCTTGAGGTTTTTTAACACTCATTTCAAACAAATTTTATTCTTATTAAAAGTATGCAGAGGTATGTACTCTTTATGGGAAACCACGTGTAATAAATACAATTGAGTCATTTAGACTGTGTAAACAGGACATTTGGCATGAATTGGATTGAAAATGGGGCATGGAAACTACTTATCGGAAAACCAGAGGAAAAGGTACCCAATAAATAGGCCAAGAATGGAGTGGAAGAATAATATTAACTATGAATTTGAGAGAGATGAATTATACAAGGAATGACTGGAATATATTAGTTAAGGATATGGATGAATGGAGAGATTATGTTCATGTATGGATGTACCTCCATGTATGGCAGAGTTAGGGGGTTAATTACTTAATTATTTAAGATGTTTTCTTAAATGTTTTACATTTAACAATAGACTTAAACAGGTCTAATTATTTTTTTATGCTTTTATTTTAAATTTGTCACTCACGCTGAAGGACAAATTAATATTTGTAGAGAACAATTTACACCTAAACTGGGATTTGAACCCAAGGACTCTGGTTCTATGCACCAGTGCACTAAACCACTGTGCTACTTAGGCATCTCAATTTAAATGGAAAATGTTCTCTATCTTATACAATCCCACACATGCTCGAGGCTGAGAACATTCATTCTACTTGCCATCTGGCTGCTTCTTCTTTTTTTGTTCCACTTGTAGCTAGTATTTTATATTGATTTATGGAAGAATTATAAATTTTTGGGATAATCCATGGTAATCTACTTGGTATTCATAAAGTTTTATTTTAGGGTGTAAAATTTAGATTTACAACTTTAAACAAAGAGTACATGGATGAGATGACAATATATATTTTAATTTTTTAAAACCTGTACAGGTTTTGAAAAAAGAACATTTGCCAGTATATGGAGTAGCGTAATATGTGTGTGAATTTCATGCAACCTACTGCCCTTTTCATGCTTTGGGTTTCACTTAGACAGATAGACAATGTTAATATGGTCAATTTTCAATTTTATGCATTACTTCAACAGATCAGGTTATGTAGATAACGATGTTCTTATTATTCATTTAACATTTCTCACTGAAAGATAAATTATATTTGAAGAGAAAATTTTTTTTTCGCCTAGACCGAGACTCGAACCCGGGACCTTCGGCTTGCCGGGCCAAATGCTCTACCAACGAGCTACTGAGGCGAGTTACGATCTAGACGCAACGTATATAAGAGAAAAATTTGCGTCTAGATCGTAACTCGCCTTGGTAGCTCAGTTGGTATAGCATTTGGCCCGGCAAGCCAAAGGTCCCGGGTTCGAGTCTCGGTCTAGGCGAAAAAAGAAATGTTTCTCTTCAAATATGATGTAGATAATGTTTACTTGTATACAGAGAGGGGTATAGGATGATGTATAAGTATTTGTGTAGTGTAAGGATGCTGTGTGAGAGATGATGATTATAAGGGAGAAGATGAAACATGGTCCTGGCACATAGCTTCTACGTAATCACCAAGCTTAACATCTCTATTCAATGAACTACTGATAGTACCATATGTTTTCTGCGCTAATACACACCAATCAGAAAGTAAAAAATCGCATTTACTCATCGTACATAGTACAACCTTTTTTCAAAGTTCGGCATTAACTTGATAGTCTTGGATGCTGACTGTGATAGGAAAACTGTAACTTGTAACAGTAAATATCTCACCTCTAACTCACTACTTCCAATATCAACTCTTGGTGTGTTGACTTGACTTAGTTGTACTATCTCGAGGCTTAAACCGGACGGAATCATAAATAATTAAAAATATATATCCCCATATGACTAGTAATGGGCTAAGTGTCATAATTTGAGAATTGCTGTTTCATAATATTGAATAAAATAAAATAAGTTAAAATATACCTTCTTAGGTAAGATCCGTCATCCTCAACTTATAAAATATGTATTCTTTATGCCTGTAGGCCTTTCAGAACATCCGTTCCATCTTCAGCAGGTCCTCGTGACAACACCACATTAGGACCAGCAGCATCAACCATCATACTAGATATTGTAGTGAAGAAGGACCTGCTGAAGATGGCACGGATGTTCTGAAAGGCCTACAGGCATAAAGAATACATATTTTATAAGTTGAGGATGACGGATCTTACCTAAGAAGGTATATCTTAACTTATTTTATTTTATGACTCTCCAGCTCAACGGTTTTAACAATGAATATTATTAGTATTGATAATATTGAACACCAAGGGGAGTAAAATGGGGTTACGAGAAACATAACTATGATTTGGAACAGTATGTGATATTTTGAAATGTTTATGTTCATAATAAAATTTGCTCCAAAGAATTAAAAATTTAATTGGAATAAAAAAATATTAACAAAGGAAGAACAGGTAACACAGAAAAATACCTAGAACATTACATTCTAAGTAACCCCTTCTTGCTATGGGTATTTGGGATTAAGGTAATTGCTAATGTCTGGGAAAGCTGAAGATAAAACAGAGAATTGTTTTGAAACATGTCCAAGAACAAATCAACATTAATATTGAGGTAAGATGTCCAGACCAAAAATAATATAATTAAAATAACCTCAAAATATAACTTCCTAAAATTAAATATTAATTGCTAATGTGTTCACACACTATCTTCTAAAATAAAAATCTGAGGTTCTTTTCTTTTATAGCCTACTTATTGGTGCTGGTATTGCTTGTAAAGTCTTGTATGTAAGATTTTCATTAAAGTAGTACACTCTCCCTTCCCAGTTTAATTTACAGGTATATTGGTTTAGATGCAGTTCTATGGTGAGGTAAGACACAGTTGTAATGTGTGTTGTAATGTTTTGTTTATTAATCATCTACAGCCCTGTATGGACCTTGACCTTCCTCATAAGTGTTCTCCATTCCTCTCTATGACATCATTATCTTTTTTCATGATCCCAGTTGTTGGTTTTGATGTTTAAATATAAGCTTCCAGTGTTCTCAATCCTGCCATATCTTTTCATCGGTTACTTCAATCCATGTCACCTCTCTTCTTTCCATTCTGGCTTCACCTGATTTATCCATATAGTCCTAGGTCTCACTCACTTTTAATGCCACTGTCTTCTTGTCCACCATGGTTATTTGGGTTAACATCATTGCCTCAACCACAGTAGGCCCTGATTTGATATATGGATAGGATAAGTTTCTTGGGTAAGGTTTCTTCAGGATTTTGCTCATGTGTAAGATAAATTACATAAAGCATTAAGATTCAAATAGTTCCCAAGCATAATTTAATCATCATAATTATCCATATCGCATTAGTCTTGTTTAATAGTTACACAATATAAACACACAGAACTTGACCCCCAAAATGGGGACACAAAACTAGATGAAGAAGAAAAGAAATGGATTCAAATAGTTGCTCCTAATAAAGAATCAAGATGTTAATAGTGAGTGGAGAACATATTTTTAATAACTCACCTCATAAAATTTTCAAATTTCCTTGACTTTGATACCAATGGTTTCAAACGAATTCTTGTCCCTCTTCAATCATGACTCGAACTTCATGACTGGCATGGAGTCATGACTGAAGAGGGACGAGAATTCGTATGAAATCATTGGTATCAAAGTCAAAGAAATTGAATCTCCTTGGAAATTGTCATATTTATATATCATAATTATGGAAATTGCTTAGTTGTGGTGCTCTTTCTCATTAGTGCTCATATAGAAATATTATTTTGAGAAATGTAGGTCATATCCTGACTGTGATTATTTTACTAAATAAATTATATTAATCTTTTTAAATGGGATCCAAGCAGACTAAATAAGTACTACTAACAGCCTTTTATCATATAGTTCCTGGGTCATAACTAGAGTCTGGATGTTAGGCACTTAAAAAATTCAAAATAGGCTCTTACAAAAAATGGACAACAACATAACTTTTACAGTCATACATTAAGAATATAAATATATGCTATCAATAGCATGTGAAGATATCAGATATGCTTTTGGCATTTGTTTTGCCTTTTTACAAAGAGCAGAACCGTCACTTGAGAATATTTCTGCACCAAATTCTTTCACGAAATTGGTCAGTTTGTCTTTTACTGTTGTCCGCTCTTTAAAAAAACTGTTCTAACTGTAAAAAAAAAATTTGTCTTTGAAGCACCTGTCTGTGAATGAGGACTGCAGACTAAATTCAGTGTTACCAAGATCAAACATAATATTGCCAGTCACTTAAAGGTTTCAGCACCAGGTGTGAGAGAGAGAAAGAAAGCTTGAGCCATCTACCCTCTATGTCACTCAGCAATGTTTGTATTGAAAAGAAGCAAAGAACTTTTCTCCAAGCTTTAGAGTCAGAGCATAATACAATGGGACATAGCATAGGGCTATTTTGCTTAATGGGAATGCATGAGGTGGAAAAATACAATATTTACATAACGGGAGTGAATTGAGGGGGAAACCATCTACCTGCTAGGTTATTGGGTTATTGCCACCCTTATCCTAAAATATTATAAGGGAATTTATAAAAAGAACACTTGAAATTATTTGTGTCATGAAGTTTTTTCATTTCAATTGATTTCATCGAAATACTGAGTTAATTTCGAGAAAAAAATTGCAAATAGGCATTTATAGGCAATATAAACTGAAATAGGCATTTATAGGCAAAATGAACTTCATGGAAAACAACTCTAGGGTCATTGGTATGAACTTATATGAAGTCACTGTTACAATATCTATAATAAATATCTATAAGCATTTTCCCTAACATCTGGTCTCTAGTCGTAACGATTTCAAATAAAAGAAATATCCTTTTTGGAATTTATCCTTCATTCTCATCACAAGTCTAAACCTTTGTATCCTGCTTTTTCTATTCTATCTCAATTCATATTGTATTTTTGTGTTCCTTATTCTGTCTCTTAGTATTTTCTGTAATAAGCTTTGGTGTAATGCATGTAAATAGATCTATCTAACACTTCTGCAGATTTCAAAACAAGTGATGTTTTATGTAGTGAGATTATCAACCTTAAGCCAAACCAGTGACAGCTCATGGAATCATATAATGGTAGTTGCATTTAGAAACAAAATATTACCTGTTACAATGTTTATCTTTAGTATTCCACATTTTTAAAATGTACTTGTTCTGCTTTATTTATTCATTCTACTCCCTTGCTTTCTGTCCATTTGTTGATCTATATTCATAGTAGCCAACAATGCAAGATTAAAAACATTTTGGTTATTATGTTTTGAAGTTTTGCACTTTTTTATTTTCTCTTCCAGATGATGTAATTCTTCAGTCATGAGTGTGTCCATAGATTTTCTGTATAAAAATAAAAATTAAGGGAAACTATACAGTGAATTTGTCACTTTAGAACTATACATGTTCCTATGATGATCTTGATGAAGATTTTTGGGCTGTAGGCCATGGTCGTGAGGCTTATAGTTCCCCGACGTTTCGCCAGAGACTGCAGCTGGCATCCTCAAGGTTGTCTTGAGACCTTGAGGATGCCAGACGCAGTCTCTGGCGAAACATCAGGGAACTACAAGCCTCACGACCATGGCCTACAGCCCAAAAATCTTCATCAAGATCATCATAGCAACTCCAGCCGTGAAAGTCTACGTGAATAGATTATACATGTCCCACCTAAAAATTTGTGTGAATTGTATGTTTTTTGAATTGACCTGTCTGTTTTATATTCAGTGAAAGGTAATGAAAACAATTTAAATTGTAGAGATCTAGTCATTACTGTAAATTCTTAGAGAAAGGCGGTAATGTACTCCCATGCATCTCAAAAGTCCAGTAGTGCGGAGTCTGCAATGTACAGCCTTTGAAATAATTGATGGTGCACAGATAATTTTCAAGTCTCAGAACGAAGCCACTGCACATGATCAGAGATCAGCTATTTGGTTCACAAGTATACAACTATTTGAGAAACTAAATCTGTTCTATTTCGTTGTGTGTTGTGTAATGGAAAACAATTTTGTGTAAATAAGTAGTGTGGTAAATACTGAAAATAAAACAAAGCAAAAGAAATGAAACAAAACAAAGAAAATTAATTAAAATAAGGACAAGAGAGAAAAAAAAAGCATGACAGCAGGGTTAAACACGAGACCTCATACACGGGAAACAGAAGCTCCCTCCACTAGACCACAATCTTCTTTCCTAGCAATTGTTTGTATGAAGCGATGCAGTACTTCCATAATGTACTTGTATAATGAAATTAGATATTAATTTAATTTAAATTAATCAGACGCATTTTGTATTAGTAATAGAAATAAATAATTTTATTATGCCATGTATTTTGTAAACAAAGTAATGAGACATTACAATCGTTATTCATTTTTATATATATATATATATATATATATATATATATATATATATATATATATATATATATAGCTGTATCCTTTAATTTATTTATTTTCATATATTCCATTCCATAGTAATTCTGTCCGAGGGCAGGTCTTTCGCTGCAATCATAGCATTTTCATGCTATGATTTGCAGCTTTATTAGGGAACTGTAGGTGTGATAGCTTCCCGTTTCTTTCCACACTGGTGAAGATTGATGATCATAATATAAGGATGATGATGACCGGATGATTTTCGGGGACCATTGGGACCTAAGCTTCCTGACATTTATCTTACAGGTGAGGAAAAACCCGAAAAAATCTCACCCACGAGCCTGTCCTGACTGGGAATATTTTCTTATGTATACAAATTTATTTATATAACGAAGCCTGGTAACATGTAGGCATTATGAAAATTAACGACATTATTAAATAACAAATAAAAAAATATACTTGACCAGAATCGAGCTTGGGCTCATGTTGTCGGAGAAAGAGCTTTTTACCTTTATCTTTAAATTATTTATTATTTTTTATGGGTTTTAAGCTTTTTTTTATTTCCCTTATTATTTAGTGAACATATTTAAGTAGTCACAAAGTTAAAAGAGGAATTTACTGACTACTCCACTGAAACAAACGATACGAATGCTGCATGAAGAGAGACTTATGTCGTCCGCTTTATACTCAGACGAGTCAGAATATGTAACAACGTACTGGTATGAATCACTCTTCAAAAACTCTAACTTTCCATCAACAAGAGTTGTGCCATCATTTTTTCAAAGGTTGTACATCACAGCTCATAGACAGGTTTTAAGATGGATGCAGAGCATGAGGAAACAGTGAAAAGCAACAAAGATTTATACTGTCTACGTTGTGACACCCTTGCCTTAATATATATAATCGTATACAGCATTGAATTACATTCATAATAAATTAATGGGTCAGAGTAAGAAGGAAAAGATTCCATAGATCGTACTTTTTGAAAATAAACATTGTGAAGCTTAAGCTAATCACACAGAACACTGTATTGTGAAGTTATAACTATGACCCTCTGTTCTATAGTAATTCTGCCCGAGGGTAGGTCTTTCACTGCAATCATAGCATTTTCATGCTATGTTTTGCAGCTTTACTAGAGAATTACAGGCGTGGTAACTTCTCATTGCTTTCCACACCGGTGAAGGACAATGATGATAATGATAAGGATAATGATGATAATGGCCGGATGATTTTTGGGGACCGTTTGGCCCTAAGCTTCCTGACATTTATCTTACAAGTAAGAAAACACCCCGAAAAAACCTCACCCAGGAGCTTGTCCCAACCAGGAATCGAACCCAGGCCTGCTGCATGACAAGACAGCACGCTACTTTAAGATCACAGCAGTGTAATGTTCATGAAACTTTATTTTCATTAATGTCTGGTAATAATAATAATAATATACAGTATGTAACTCTACTGAAACATTTTCTTAGTTTGTGCAGGGATGTTGGCTGAGTAATTTAATATAGAGAGTCCAGTGACTTATACAGTGTATCTGCACAAATATTGACACAGTATTATACCCTGACAAATTCAAGTAAAACACTGTCAATGTATATTGAATATTCTATGCAAACAGTGATTTATAAATGCTTGCAGCATTTGTTACATTTTTCATTAAATAACCAAATTTCTGATCTGTATAATAATACAGATGTAACATTGCTTCTAAATATCTTACATTTTTTCTTGTTTCGTGAAATAATTTTATTTTTTCTAGATATTTCTCAGGGCCATAAAGTCAATATTTGCTTTATTTAACTTTCACAGGGAAAAAAACACTATGAGGTTTAATTCAAGAATTAAATTAATATTTTTATTACCTCACCTCATATCCTTTTTCTTCTAGACTGCAGTTTTGGAGCTATATCTCCATCATCAGTAGCCTCTCGTCGACCAGTGTTATGTCGTTTCTTGGCGGTTTTCTTCTTCTTTCTATTAGTTCATCGGTCCACCGATAGAAAGAAGAAGAAAACCGCCAAGAAACGACATAACACTGGTCGACGAGAGGCTACTGATGATGGAGATATAACTCCAAAACTGCAATGTAGAAGAAAAAGGATATGAGGTGAGGTAATAAAAATATTAATTTAATTCTAATATTTGCTTTATTTATTTTTTGAACCACATCATTTAAAGTACATCCTGTTTTTATAAAATTTCCTCCCAAATAAACAAAGCAGCTTACTTCATCTATAATCTGATCTTCCAGTCAACCATTTATAATAAACTGTTTAAGTATCAGAAATTATTTATAGACTGGTTTATTGCCTGATGTTTGATAAGTAAATACTTTGTAATTGAATTTAGCATTTG
This sequence comes from Diploptera punctata, assembly GCA_030220185.1. NCBI lineage: Eukaryota > Metazoa > Arthropoda > Insecta > Blattodea > Blaberidae > Diploptera > Diploptera punctata. The sequence goes on from JASPKZ010001992.1 coordinate 443,042, forward strand.
TCAGAACAAATCACTATGACCTAAAGAACTAGATTTTTAAACTTAGAAAATCCAATTATAGTTAAGATGATTATGAAAACATAATTGCTTTTGGCAGTAGCCCATGTTAGCCAAGTTCTTTATGAGCTGTCTGCAGTGATTTATGAAGTTGACACAAAAACAGATCTTTGAATATAATCCATTAAAATTTCTTATAATAAAACTAATAGGAACTTACATAATAGGCCTGCTCATATACCTATTATACAAATATTTTTCTTTCTTTTATTTAACAATCATCTCTTCTGTAGTGTAGTTGTTAGCTTGTCTAATATCCCAAGGGTCTTGAGTTTATTCTTTCTGTCATAAAACTTTTCTTTATGCATGGAGACTGGAATGAGTTTCACTCAGTCTTTACTTGGTGCGTGGGGTCCTGAATGGGTTTCACTCAGCCTCATGATTACAATTGATTAGCTAGTTGATATAAAATTGGTGAAAGCTGGTTTAAAAAATGTAATTAAGGTTGAGGAATTGCATCATGCATCCACATGACTCCCTCTACTGTCCGAAGGGATGTAGCTGTTCAGGTTATTCTAATTAACTTTCTTTTTAATTTTTACAAATCTTCATCAATTCTACTCATTCAAAATGATGATGGCAAAATATATATGTAACTCCATGGTGTGACAAGTCTAGAAAGCCCCTTGGCATACCAGTCTGTTAACAGGCCTCACCACATGTGTTAATTATAGAGGTGAACAATCACTAGCCAGTAAAGGGGTGACATATGGTCAGCATGTTGGGTCCCCCAGCCATCATAACTGGTTTTCTCAACTTGGATCTGCTACTTATTCTAGCTGCCCAAATTCCTCATGATACTGGATGAACAACAATCCCATACTGGTCAAAATTACATCAGAAAATTACTTTTCCCACAAGGAATTGTATCAGTGCAAATCCCATAGCTCTGCACCAAGGCATCATGGCTTAAATTGTTCGCCTACGATATGAAACGTGTATATGTATATGCTCTTAATGCTCAAGCTGCTGCAATTTTTTGTTTTTGGAACCAAATTTGTCACATAGCAGTCAATTAAGAAAAGTAAGGAGTAGTTTGTTAATCAGTGAAATCAGTCCATTAGGAGTGTGGGGTTTACCTGAAGTAAAAATTTAAAAATTGTTCTAGTGCCCATTTTATTTTTCAAAACAAAAATAGTATATGTAAATGAAATAAAAACAAGGAAGGTATTCTCCAAAAATTAGCAAAATCTGACCATTAGGACTAGGAGTTTATCTGAAAACTGTAATTTAAAAATTGCTCGAACTGCTGTCATGTGTGTTTTCTTGCAACAAAACTGGAAACATACAGTTAACAAAATAAAGATATTCAATAAGTCACCAAAATTGGACAATAAGTTTGACTTGCTGAGGAATTTGCTTAGTTTACGTAGTTCCTGGATGACAGACTTCTTCTTCTTCTCCTCCTCCTTCTTCTTCCTCTTCTTCTTCTTCTTCTTCTCTCTCTCTTTTTTTATTCTTTTTAGATTGCATTTGCTATGCTTCTGCTTTCAAAGTTTGCAGGTTAAAAATTGGTGATCGATGGAGTTTTAATTTCCTAAAAATCCTGATTACGGCTTCCTTTCAAAATGAAGTAAAGCCACGGAATCTGAAAACTGAAATAAGTAGCCTCTGAGTAAAATTATTCAGCCTCTTTCATGTCCAATCTTGTGCAACTCTAATGACCTGATATGTTAGGTATTGTATTGTATTGTAAGCCTATGTTTTCCCTTTAGCAGAGATTTAGGCGCTCTTCCCCTACAGGGAAGAATTTGAACCATACTAATTTAGTTACACTTGTTTTCGTATAGATGTCATTTTGAGTGGTACGTGGTCAGCATTCCGCCTCATGCTGACATCTAGGAAACCAAGGTAGTAGTAGGACGGGAAAATTCGGTAAATTTTGCTTAGAGGCCTTTTCATTCACGCTTAAGGATTTTTTACGAGCCTGAAAATCTTCAGACTCAGGACCCAGGGCTTAAAGTCTCTCCCGGAGGACTTGCTCCTTGAATTTTTCCATCCTAAAAAATCCATCGACCCCGGCCGGGTTTGAACCCGCGACCCTTGGGACCAGAGGCAAGGAGCATAACCACTAGTATAAGAATAAATGAAATAGATAAGAGGCAGGCAGACAGAAAGAATAAATTAAAAAAAAAAGATTTTACTTACCCCACAAACCAGATAACTTATACATGGATAATAGAAAAAACTGTCCTATAAGTTTTTAGCAAATTCTGAAGGAATGAAACTATTGAGGTTGTTCTCTCTAAAAGATTTTTTTTAAAATATTTATAATCTTCTTAGATCCAACCTGTTAGATACACTACTCAAAAAAATTAGAGGAACACGTGTTTAAACCAAAAGACGAGAATGAATATTGAAACAATTTAATGTTTGATCTTTTGTAATTATAAATTGAAGATTTATGTAAAATTAGAATAGACATTCAAACAATATTTTCTTGTACAGTATTAGCAATACGAACAAGTTATCATTTGTAACAGAAAACAAAGTGAAAATTTGAGATTTACAATTTTTGGAATCAATGCTTCCATGGTTATTTCAACACTCAGTACTCAGTGTGTCCTCCGTGAGCCTGAATTACCATGACAAAAATTATATATATATATATATCGACGGTAGGCAATGAAAACCTTGTAACTCCATCAGTCATTGAAAACCACATAACTCCAGTTGCCAGCACAGAAATATGTGATGCATAACTTGTTGAGAATAAGGACTTCAAATTTATCAATAACTTGACTTGCATTCTGTAGTAAAATATGTGGGAACTATTGCTATATCAATTTTCATAATTATTTAAAACAGTTATTTGTTCCTGTAAAATTTACCAAAATGGAGTTACAAGGTTTTCATTGCCCACCATCGATATATAGTTGGCTGCGGTGTTCCAGTGGTTTTGTTCCTTGCCTCTAGTCCTGGAGGTCACAGGTTCAAACCTGGTTGGAATTGATGGATTATTAGGATGGAAAATCCAAGGGTCAAGTCCTCTGAAAGGGACTTTAAGCCATGGGTCTCAAGTCTGAAGATTTTTCAGAGTCTTAAAAGAACCTCAAGCCTCAAAAAAGAGGCCAGTGAGCAAAATTTAACTAACCTCCCTTCATCCAAGTAATACCTTAGTTGCCTACTTGATGTCTCATTGAGGGATGTTGACCACTGACAATCACTAATAATTGCAGCTTTTATAAGATTCATGATGTGTTCCGTTGAGGTTTATTCAAAATTAATATAAAATTATAGAATATTCACCTGAAAGGTCCGTCTCCTCAACTTAATTATCATTTAACTGTAGCGCTTTCGGGACTTGTCCCATCATCGTCAGGATTCAAAACTGGTGTTTCACTGAAGATCTGGTAGAGGGGGTTGCATGTATTTGGTTCGTTTTCGTTTATCAGGCTGTCGTTGTGAGCTGCTTTCATGATTTCCATCTCTTCGAGTACGTTTATCTTCGCTGGATTATTTTCTCTGTGCATTACTGTTAGGGTGTTTCAATATTTAACATGCGATGTCCTTCATGGATAACGTGTTTTGCATAGCTTGATTTACCTTCTGCGTGAATGAAGTCTCGAAAATGTTCTTTGAATCTGATGTTAAAACTCCTGTTTGTCCTTCCTATATAAAATTTGTTGCAGTCCTTACATGTCAGTTTATAAACTCCTTTGCTGTTGAAAATGTTATTTTCTTCAATGTTATTGTTTATTATGTTGTTTAATTTGTTATTGGTTCTGTATGCTATTTTTACGTTTTTATCGGCTTTCTTTAGTGCATTGGCTAATTTTGTTGTTTCTTTTCCTGTGTATGTAAGTGTTATCCATGTTTTCTTGTTGTTGTCAGATTCTTTTTCTAGTTTAGTTATGTTGGTTATGTTGTTCTTCCTTTTTTGTTTTTTTACGAGCTTATCTATGAATTCTTCATTATAGCCATTGGTTTTTGCCATATACTTAATGTAGTTGAGTTCTTGGATATAATTGTCAGACATAAATTTGACTTGCTGAACAATTTGGTTAGTTTACACAGTTCCTGCATGGCAAACTTTTGTTAAAATGACACATTGATTTACAAATGGATGAAGAATGTTGTCTCCTTTGTGTGCAATTTAACATTGTAATAGTTTCAATACTGATTTGTTGTTTGTTTTGTTGGAAGTTTGCCACACTCCTATGTGTAACATTGTGCCATTACAGTATGATGAAGTCACGAACATATTTTTAGAAAATTCTTGTCTAAACAATGTTACATGCAAGTGCTGCATAATTTGAGGAGTTTTTGTATGAAACAATACAATCACTAGTACTAAATGAAATTCTTTTCAGGAAAAAAAAATATATAAATTATAAATATTTGAAAAAAATTAAGATGATACAGAATTTTTACATATCATCATCATCCTCTTATCGTATCCTCCTTTCGGAAGGTTGATTCCAAATATGTCTCCAACCATCTCTATCTTCCCATGCTTTCCCTATTTTTATTTCCTCCCACTTGTATCCCCTCTTTACCTGGTCAATCCACCCCTCTCGTGGTCTACCTCATGTTGCTCTCCTTGTATCCTGAGATTTAACAATCTTTGTGGTAGTCTTTCCTTTTCCATTCTTTTTAACATTCTTTTTAAATGTCTAAACTATTTTAGTCTTTTTTTTTTTCCATGTCTGTTGTTAATTTTTCTACATTTCATATATCTCTGATTTTGCCATTCCTTATTCTATCTCTACTTGTTTGATGTACCATTCCAAGTAAGAATCTCATTTCTGTAGTTTGGATTCTGCTCAATTCCTTCTTTGTATATGTCTTAAGTCTCAGCTTCATATGTTAAAACTGGCTAGAAATAAGTTTTATATATTGCCATATTACTCTTGATGGGTATACTTTATTCCAGATTCCATCATTCATATTTTCCTGGCACATCACTATCATCATCATCACCCATCATATCATTGGGGCAGCATAACCCACCTTCCAGCTACCCTAACCTCAGAAATTGGTTACAATTATGCCAATGTCAGGAGAGAATACCAGAAATGTCGAAATGACATCTGGGGCTTTGAATAAAAATAAAAACTGAGGTTTGAGAGTAATATTAACCATGATTTGAGGGAGATAAATTATACAGGGGATAGTTGGAAAACATTAGCTTAGAATTGGGATGTATGGAGAGCTTATGTCCCTATGGTCATGAACCTCCAGATTTGATAATCCCTGTGAGTTAGTTAAAAAAATTAACTTCTGCCAGACCCTGATTTCCTGTGATAGATAGAGCAATAATGAAGAATTATTTTCAGAAAATTAACTTTGCAATTTTATTTTTTAATGAAATAGTTGTGTTTAAATAATTTTTAATTAGTATTTGCTTGGAAGAGGTGGCAAGCAGAGACTCATCATTTCTTGCCTCACTGCACATGACTCACTCCGACACACACTCTCTGACTTCACACGTCAAAAATAGCTATCAGCGCAGAGAATGGACAATGTCTTCAAACAACACCTGCTTGGCCCATTTACTTAACTTGTTTACAAATTGTACATTTTAATTAACACAATTAATATATTTTTATCGTATTTTATAGTTGTAGGTAGGTTGTACATTTATTTAATTACACTTTCCAACAGCTGAAGTTACAATTTAAAGCTGAGCATGAAAGAGCAGACACATTTTGCTGAGAACACTCTTATTTCAGCTTTTTTTATTTTTCAGCACATAAATTACAACCATGTTTACCAACTGGTATATCAGATGGTATTTACAGAGTTTATTTGCAATTAATTATTAACTAACTCATTGGTACTATCGAACCCATAGGTTCATGACCGCATGGACATAAGCTCTCCACACATCCCTATCCTGAGCTAATATTTTACAATCAGTGTATCTACTTCCCTCAAATCATGGTTAATATTATTCTCCTACCTCATTGTTGGTCTACCAACTGGACATTTTCCCTCTGGTTTTTCTACAAGAAGTTCCCATGCTGCTCTTTCATTCCCAATTCATGCCACATGTCCTGCCCATTGTAGTCTATGTGACTTAACTGTTATTAACTTTTCCTCCTACCTCTCATATCCATTTTTGGGCTCTCTCGAAGGAGAGAGTCCACCGCTGTGGTCTTGAGGTAGCATGCTGCCTTGTCACACAGCAGGCCCGGGTTCGATCTGGGGCAGTTTTTCTGGGTGAGGTTTATATCAGGGTTTTTCCTCACCTGTGAGACAAATGTCAGGAAAATTTTAAGGCCCAAACGGTCTCCGAAATCATATGGCCATCATCGTCATTATCATCATCATCCTTCACCAGTGTGGAAAGCAACAGGAAACTACCACACCTACAATTCCCTAGTAAAGCTGCAAGCATAGCATGAAAATGCTATGATTGCAGTGAAGGACCTGCCTTTGGGCAGAATTACTATGGATGGATCATGGATTGATTTTAGGTAAAATTTAATCATCCATCTCATTTTTTTTTAATTTCATCATCATCATCATCATCATCACTCCAAGGATTAGGCAATTGCCCGTTCCGACTTCATATTGCATCAGCCCAACGTCTTCTAGGTCTTCCAACATCACGCCTTCCTCTTGCTTGATAATTTCTGGCTAACAATGGATATCTCTCCTTGCTCATTCCATCCATGTGATCAATCCATTTCTGTCTGTAATTCGTGACTTTATCCAACAAAGGCTGTACTTTCAATTCTTCTCTTATATCCTCATTTCTTATTCTATCAAGTCTTGTACATCCTTTTACTTGTCTTAGGAACCGCATCTCTGCCGTCTGTATTCTATCCTTCTGTCTTTTCACTGGAGCCCAAGTTTCACATCCATACAATATTGTGGGAACCGCCATAACATTATACATTTTTATCTTGGTTTCTTTTCTAATTTTATTTTTGAATGTTCTCTGTATTGTTCCACACACCGTCTGAAATTTATTTATTTTGGAGTCAATATCTCTTTCCACATTGTAGCCAACATCACAGCCCAAATATTTGAAACTAGACACCTGTTCTATACTTTGATTTTCTAAAATAATTTTGGTTCTCACTGGATCTCTTCCTCTAAAAGCCATGGTCTTCGTTTCCTTACAGAAATTTTTAGATCGTATAATTTACATATTTCATTTAATGCATGCATTGATTTCTGTAAGTCGTCTTCATTTTTCTGTATTATGATTACATCGTCAGCAAATAAAAGATTATTTATGCACATTTTATTATCCATTCTTATTCCTGGATTTACTAAAACTTTCCATTTATTAAAAATATCGTCTATATATATATTAAACAAAGTGGGTGATAAACTACATCCTTGTCGTAATCCAGTATTTGTTTTGATTGCATCTGTTCTTTTGAATCCGGTATCTATAATTATATTTGTGTCTTCATATAATGTCTTTATTGTTTCTACAAGGCACAGCGGGTATCCTTTCATTCGTAATATTTCCCATAATTTTTGTCTGTTTACTCGATCGAAGGCCTTATCCAAATCTATAAATCCTATGTGAGTTTCTAAGTTATGTTCTCTTCTCTTTTCTATGAGTTGTTTCAGTGTAAAGACATTGTCTATACATGACCTTCCCTTTCTGAATCCACTTTGATTTTCACTTATTATTACTTCTGTTATGTTTCTCAATCTATTATTTATTATTTTCGTATATATTTTGTAGCCAGTATTCATTAAGCTAATCCCTCTGTAATTCTCGCAATTTCTCCGGTCTCCTCTTTTGAATATATTCTTGACAATTGCTGTTTTCCAAGTGGTTGGAATCCCATAGGTCTGCCAACATATATTAATTAGATGAAGTATTCGTAGTTTACACAATATTCCACTATATTTGATTAATTCCATATTTATATTATCTAATCCCTGTTGCTTTCCTATTCTTAGTGGTTTTCAAAGCCATTTCTAATTCATTTATGTCTATTACATCAATATTTTCCACTTTTATTCTTCCTCATTGTTCTCTTTTCCTTCAATTTCCTCCTTTTTCCAAAGTTTTTCATAATGCTGGATCCATTCTTGTTCTGGGATTATATTCAATCTGGCAGAATCTTTCTCAGTCTGATTTAGATGTTTCACTAATTTATAACCTATTTCTTGTCTTCCATACATATCATGTTCTACTGAGCTTATAAATTTATCCCATGACTCCTGATGGGATTTTCTTATAATGCTTTTAGCAATTCTCCTTTTCATTTTATATTCTTCATAAGATTCTTCTGTTTTCAGTCGTAAGTATGTATGATATGCTTTTTGTTTTTCATTCACTGCATTTTGTATATTCGCATTCCAAGTTCTCAAGCCCTTCCTATTCCTTATTCTATTTTTCTTTCCTAATATCTCATTTGCTGTTTTATGTATTACATTTGATATATTTTCCCATTCAATATTTATATCTTCTGACGTCGCTATCTCTGATATATATTTATTCATTCTGCTTTCATAATGTTGTCTAATACTTTGATCTTGTAATAAATATATTTTATATACTTCTTCTTGGTTTCTTTTGTTCTTTATGTTATTTTTCCGCCATTTAGCTATTATGTTTATTTTGCTTATCACGAGATAGTGATCAGAGTATATATCGCTGCCTCTATGTACTCTCACATCTTTTACCAAGGCTCCTAGCTTGTTGTTTACGATTAAATAGTCAATTATTGATCTTGAGTTATATCCACTTCTTGTATATTTATGTATGTCCTTTTTTCGGAAATAGGTATTCATTATTTTTAATTGATTATAGGCTGAAAACTGTCTCAAATTTCACCTAAATAAATATACCTCATAGTGTGAATTCCTAAAATAAGTAATCATGGACATATATATAATGTTATAAATATTCTGTTTAGTTTGTTTGAAACCACTTCAGGCCTTAGAAGGGCTTTGGGGTGGAAGGAGGTTAAGACTGCCACCCTTTTAGGCAATTGACATGAGATGTCAGCCCTGTATGACGACTGCCTTTACCTCCAGAACATATGTCTGGTACTCATTTCAATTAGAGGCTGAGTCAACACCAGGGCCATGGTGCACCAGAATATTTAGGCATGTTTAAAATTGGTGAACCCATAGGGATTTAAACTCTCGACTTTCTGGTTTGTGGCATACTACCTTAACCAACTAAGTTACAGATTAATATCCATCCATCCATCCATCCATCCATAGTACTTCTACCAAAGGGCAGGTCTTTCACTGCAATTATAGCATTTTCATGCTATGCTTTGCAGCTTTATTAGGGAATTATAGGTGTGGTAACTTCCCGTTGCTTAGATTAATATAATGTCAGAATTACATATGAATTAAGGGGAGTATAAAATGGTACTCCATTAATGTTAATGTAAACAAATTTATGTCCCATTTTGTCAGCCTCAGTGATTATTTTCCTTGCCTTTAGTCCTGAGAGTTATGGGTTCAAACCCAGCAGGGGTGGATGGTTATTTAGAATGGAAAAATCCAAAGGGAGGGACTTTAAACCATGAGTCCCAAGTCTAAAGATTTACAGCCTTTTAAAAGAATCTCAAGCCTAAATTACTTCCTTTGATCAAAATTTAACTGATTCCATCCAAGTTTTACCTTAGTTAATGAAGTAAAATTTAATCACCTCACCTCATATTCTTTTTCTTAGACCGGTTTTAGGACTTTATTGGGTTTCATCCTCAGTATTTTACAACCATTGTATCTCTTTTTTACTTAAATAAATAATATCTCTTAGTTAAAGATGTGTGTAAGTTTTATTTTTAGGAATAATTTGTTTTAAAATTTCAAGATTTCGATGTTATTATGAATTTGGTGGTGTTATACTAAAAAAATATATAAATATGAGTCTTTTTAATCCTAGTTTAGTATGTTAAATCCAATTAGAATGATATATCCAGTAGTTTAAGGTCAACTTTTAGCTTGTACAATTGATATCAATTTTAATACTCTAAAATGCATAAAGTTTTAATTGTAGTCACCAATTTGTAAGCAAAATTTGCCTTTTACGAAAAAGCAACCATGGTGAGTATCTTTGCATTCTTAAAATCTATGGAGATACCATATTTGAGCATGAGGACAGAAAATATTACCTTTATGTTATGAACTGTGTTGCAACCATTTCTCTTTGCAAGAGTGCATGGAGGAAGCAGATATGACAGTTAAAAAGAAGATGGAATCCGAAAATAGTGTTTAAAAATGCATTATGAAAATTTCACAAATAGAACAAAAAAATCTCTGGAATTCGTTGAAAATTTTTAATTTTGATGTTATTTTGTGTTATTATAGGATTTTGCATTATTTCACAATTCATAAATGCTTTTTTGAGGTTATGGGAAGTGGAGTTAAGAAATGGTACAAGAAAATGACAAAATTAGAGCATTTCACATTATTGCGACTCGCGAATTTCACGGATCTCTACTCATAGTGTTAATTCCTAAAAAGTCAATTACTTTAGTTGCCTACTAGATGTCTCATTGATGCACCGTGCTGATCACATGTCACACACCAACATCTGTAAGGAAATAAGCGTATCAAAATTTGTCTTAATCAAGAAACTCCTTGGTAATATGTACAATTTTCTCTGGAACTTTTTTTAAGATAAAATAATGAAATGTTTACATTGTATGAATTTATATTTTGTCAATTCACTTATCTACTTACATGAATATACTCTCATTGTAGATTGAGATGAAGTTTAAAAAAATATATTGATTTTAAGGAAAATAAATATATATCTTGCTCTGAATGAGGATAAAGCCTGGTATATGCGTGAATGTAGATCGTGCATTTACGTGCTATTGTTCTATATGTTTAAAATGTTCATTATATTATCTTAAACGGTTCCATAGAAAATGGGACATACAATTAGTTTAATTCAATTTCACTGAGATATGTCTTCCATATTACCTTGACGTGAGATTCATAACCTAAGTATTCCTACACAATGAAATGGACTTGCCTAATTCATCATTTCCAGGAGTCTGTGGTTTCATATTCATTGACAATTTTAGTGCATGCATACTTAAGTCTTCATGGGCTGTGGAGAATCTCTGGCAAGATAAGATGGTATCATTCTTGTTGCATGATTAAAGCAATTTTACAATAGAAGAAAAATAGTTATATGTTTATATCAATATTCTGATATTAATAATGTGACCAATAAAAACATATTTAAAAATTTAAGAAAATAAGGAGCTATCTCAATAATTATGATCGAAGAATCTTCTTCTTCTTCTACAGCTTTCCCCCACTTATAGGTTTGCCATCTTCAGTTTCCATTTATCTCTATCATTTCAATCTCCCTCTTCCAAATTCCTATCATCCATTATAGTTTTGATGTAGGTTTTCCATTTCCATCTTAGTCTGCCACGTTTATTTCTTCCAGGGGTACCTTTGGTATATATTTTTTTGGCCATCTTTCATTTTCCTTTCTTTGTACTTGGCCATACCATTTAAGCATTTGATTTTCAATCCTGTTAACAACAGATGTGGTGACATTCATTTCTCTGCAAAGGAATTCATTTCTTATTTTATCCTGTCTTGTTTTTTGGAGGCTTCTTCTAAAATAATCAAATTCAACTGTTCTAATTTTATTCTTTTGTAATTCCGTCAAAGACCAAGTTTCACTTCCATATGACAAAATATTCTGTATTATGCTTTTATAAATTTTCATTTTAGTTTCCTTTGTAATATTTTTATTCCAAATTATTCCATGTAATGTCTTAGTTGCATTTTTTGCCATTGCAATTTTAGTCTGTACATCTCTCTCACAGGTACCTAAACTTGTAATTATTGACCCAAGATATTTAAAAAATTCACATTTTTTTTATTTTCCCTGTTTCAAGTATGAGGTCATCCACATCCTTTCCCAAACACATATTTTCTGTTTTCTGTAAATTTATATTCAGCCCCCATTTTTTATATTCTTCCATTAGTTTATTTATCATATCCATTTTTTATATTCTTCCATTAGTTTATTTATCATATATTTCATATCACCTTCTTCCCATGCAAAAATTATTTGATCATCTGCAAACAACAATGAATGCAGTACTTTTCCTCCTATAGGAATACCCATTTCAGAACATTTTTTATACCACAAGTTAAGAGCCTGGTTTAAATAAATGTTAAAAAGAGTTGGTGACAAACTGCATCCCTGCTTAAGGCCTTTATTCAATTCCTCTGTTAAATTATTCTGTATTTTTACTTTAGCTTTTGTATTACTATAGATCCTCCTAACAATATTAATCCATTTATCACAGATATTCATATTTCTCATTGTCATCCATAACAATTGTCGAGGTACACTATCATATGTAATCAAAGAATCAATACTAATAATAATAATGATAATAATAATTGAGTTTGTATTTTTTTAACATTCTTACCTCATATGGTTGTTTAGTTGGACATATGTTTCAAGGCTGTTGCCCCATCTTCGGCATTGCACAAACTCAATTTTTGTCTGTAATCGCTGACGATGGGGCTAAGAAGCCTTGAAAAATGTGTTCGACAAAAACAACTATAAGAGGTAAGAATGAACAGACAAAATGTTTTAATTATTAAACAAACCTCTTAATGTTACTTCCTATTGTTTTTTTAAAATAAAAGAAAAATGTATGCCTGAATCGGTAATTGAAACCTGAACCTTCAGCTTAAGGTGCTGATGCTCTAGAAAAGTGACCTAATTCATTCTTCCTTCCCATCCAAGCATAAATTCTACAAATTGATTACAATAATTTAGTTGTATACATTAGCTTACTTATTTAAATCATAGTAATAGTTTCAGTTTCTTAATATTAATTTAAGGATTAGGGTATTTAAAAATGCTGGCTCCATGTGTGACTCAAATCCTCAACCTTCCAATTTCTAGTATATGAATTAAACTTATTTCAAACTGGACGGCATTATTCATCAACTGGCTATGCGCCATTATCTAAGTTTTGAGAAAAATATATTACTATTTTTTTATATTTTAAACACTAGCAAGACCATTTAATTGTTTCGGACTTCATAAATACTTATATGATAATGAACTCAGTTATGCATCAACAATATAAAAGCAGGAACATTTGGCCCTTAGCCGCATGATGCAAAATTTATATTAGCGTTTATGAAGATCTAGTTTCATAGCTATTTGTTGCAAAACACAGAATCTCTAATAGGACTGATGGTGTTTACATTTTTCTTTAATAATACGACTATATTTAAAGATTTGACACTAAAAGTGTGCGTACACTTACTTCATGAGGCAGTGCAAAAGATGGCCTCAAAATATCAATTTTTTTAATGGCACTTAGCCTGTTGATGCACAACATCATCCAAATAACCCTAAAATATGAAAAAATGGAAATATTATAGTTTCATAATATATGGTATGGGAGTTAAATTGAACTTCAACACCTGACATAATTTATCTACCAGAATTCCATGGTATGGAAATTTTCATATAATAAAATTATTATTAGCTAATTAAAAGACAGAAGGATAGAATACAGACGGCAGAGATGCGGTTCCTAAGACAAGTAAAAGGATGTACAAGACTTGATAGAATAAGAAATGAGGATATAAGAGAAGAATTGAAAGTACAGCCTTTATTGGATAAAGTCACGAATTACAGACAGAAATGGATTGATCACATGGATGGAATGAACAAGGAGAGATATCCATTGTTAGCCAGAAATTATCAAGCAAGAGGAAGGCGTGATGTTGGAAGACCTAGAAGACGTTGGGCTGATGCAATATGAAGTCGGAACGGGCAATTGCCTAATCCTTGGAGTGATGATGATGATGATGATGATTAGCTAATTAGAATTTTAAAAGATTTTTATCTCTCACACACACAATGAAATGTCCAAATGTTTCATAGGATTTTCAGGAATAAATGCCACCCTGGGCAAGTGCTGCTATCTGCACATTAGTAAATATGGACCTGTTCAATATAGGCCTACACCACTGATCCATGAAAATAAAAATCCAAACTAGCATTTGCCTTGATGACTGAGGAAAACCCTAATCCCAGGATTTAAACTCAGGACCAATTGAATAGAAATTTCATATGCTAAAATCTGAGCCAACATTTTCATTAAACTATCTCTGTAGAATATTCTAGGGATGATTAAATAATGGATTTAAATAAAATATAATTTTAGAATGGTGAAATATCCTTTTGAATCATCACAAATTGTATTGAAATAACACCAAATTTCTAGGAAAAATAAAACCTTAAAATAACATGTCCACCTAATAAAAATGTCTGCAATAAATTTTGCAACTTCACAGTGAATTGTGAAACAAAAGGCTGATTTAAATTTAAACACTATTACAAATTGGTGAAATATCTTTATGATTCACCACAGATGTTAATGAATAGAAGTTTGCTGTATAGGACTATCCACCTCACAAAATGGTTCCCACAGTCTGCAGTTTGGCATTCAGTTGGAGACTGAGCTCTGGAAGTTTCTAAAATTAACCAGTGAGTTATTTTGGTAGAAAGTTTCTCCCTGGGAGATGCATGACAAATGCCTGGCACTAGAGGAATGTTTTCCTTGTCATCTCCTGTTCCCAACACCTGTGTGGGAGGTAGACATGGCAGCTTTACGCTATGATTGCTTACAGAATCCAAAGTGACAGAAATGCAGTTTTTACTTTGCCAATTCTTTGACTATGTCATACACCATGACTAAATATACAAAAAAAGTAGGTCTTATGAAATATGCTTCCATGCTTTTAAGTTAAATTGGTATAACATTTATTTTCAAGCAAAATGTCTTCTATATGTTACTTAGTATTTTATTTTAATAACACACTCTAAACTTCTGTTATTAGCACTGAATTTCATTTAACACTCACTCACTGGCATTATCGAATCTGGAGGTTTATGCCACATGGACATAAGCTCTCCATACATCCCTGTTCTGAGCTAATGTTTTCCAATTATCCCCATTTTAATTTACATTCCTCAAATCATGGTTAATGTTATTCTTCAACCTCATTCCTGGTCTAACTTCTGGGCGCTTTCCCTCTAGTTTTCCTACAGGGAGTTACCATGTTATGTTCCCCTTTCAATCCCCATTTGTGCCACATGTCCTGCCCATCACAGCCTATGGGACTTAACTGTTCTTATTAAATCTGGTTTCCCATGTAGATAATGTAACTCATTGTTATGAAGCCATTATGTGAGTGAAAGGACTGACAGATTACCCTTAGAGGCCTCTTATTTATTTCAGGCATTCCCTGCTCATTGCAATCTATGAGATTTAATTGTTCTTAATTACAACTGATTTCCCATAAATATCATGGACCTCATTATTATATAGTTTTCTCCATTCATCTGTCTGCTCATCTCTATTTAGACAAAATATTTTCCTGAATACTTTATTGTCAAATACTCCTAATTTTTCTCATCTCT
Source organism: Diploptera punctata (assembly GCA_030220185.1). Lineage (NCBI taxonomy): Eukaryota > Metazoa > Arthropoda > Insecta > Blattodea > Blaberidae > Diploptera > Diploptera punctata. The sequence goes on from JASPKZ010001992.1 coordinate 458,472, forward strand.
TAAAAGTAATGTTTTACCAGTGTTGTATATGTAATATGGTATTATTAGGCAATAGGAAATACTAAAAGAAAACACTAATAATAACAAATAACACTAAGAAAAATGAGGCTGGAAATAAATATCAATAAAATTAAATATATGGTCACACATGTAGAAATACATTTTAAATTGAAAGAATGCCTGACAACAAATAAAGGAAATTTTGAAAATTTGTGAAATTCAAATCCTACAAATGATAATAATAAAAATTAATGAGATGTAGAAAGAAATTAAACATAGGCTCAACTCTGAAAATGCATGCTATTATGCAATACAGGGACACTTATCATCCGAAATTCTCCAAAAAAATGTTAAACGAAAAATTCATCCAGATATGTTGTACGGTGGTGTTCGTTACAATGAAACCTAAGATTTGCATCTCAAGTGCTAGTTTGATTACCCATAAGCTAACCCTAACTAACTCAATGGCACTATCGAACCCAAAGGTTCAAAGTCATGCATACATAATCTCTGTACACAACCCTATCCTGAGCTAATATTTTCAAATCATTCCCTGTATAATTTATCTTTTCGAAATCATGCTTAATATTATTCTCTAACCTTATTCTTAGCTCCCAACTTGACACTCTGCCTCTGATTTTACTAAGGAAGTTCCTGTGCCTCTCTTCAGTTAGCATGTTGGTAGCGAGAGCTATCGGCCTTTGGACATACGAGAATTGTATAAATAGAAAGCAATTTTTACATTCTTATCAGTGCTCGGATGGTGTAATTGGAATCATACTGATGTACAGAATCAGAGATCCAGGGTTCAAATCTCAGTTCATGTGTTAATTTTTCTTCCTTGAAATTAAATCTTTTGAGGATTGAAAAGTGTTAATTTAAATTAAAGCATCAAAAAATGAAATTCAAACCCAGGATTTGCTTTGATGACTGAGGAAAACCAGTTTAAAACCTCATTTTGGTCATCCTGGGATTTGAACCTGGGATCTCGCAAGTATGAATCTCCAGTGCTACTGTTTGAGCCAACTCACTTGGTTTTAAAAAGTTATGTATGTGGTATTATGTTTGACTTGGCCTTAGACAATACTTGCATGTTTATGAATACTGAGATAGAAACTAGTAAAAAGAGTAATTTTACATTTGCTAATGATATTTTAAAACTTTAAACTTCTTTTGACTCCATTGTCCTCGTGTTGACATTGCAATTTTTGCTTTGCCAATGTGTGACTATGAATGTGGGCATAAACCACACCACTGACTTTTCAATTTATTGCCAAGAGCTTGTCTTGCTTCTTCTGGAATGTTAAGGTACCAATGCCAGATCAAAGTCAATAATCCCATATAATTTTATTCTAAAATTAATCTCAAAGGTAAAACAACCCATTCAATCCCATGGTACTAGAGACATTAGGAGAATGTAATATATTTTATTTTCTATAGCATAAATAACAATGATGAATTGATACAAGCCTCTTCATTAACAAAGTTTCTGGAAATAAATCAATCAGAATTAAAAGAAACTATGCCAATTTAGCATTCAACACAGGCCTATTTATTAACAAGATTTCTGAAATCCAATTAATCAGAGTTAAATGGAACCTAAGTCACTTTTATAATTTTTCAGGCAATGCACTAACATAACAATTGAAGTCCTTCCTCGAATAAGGATGTAACCAACAATTTTCTGTCACATTTATTTAGATCGAACAAAATCTCATCTTCTGGTTTATCCTTCCTTTCTTCTATTTCAATTTTCAAGTAATTCAAATTCTACTCTATTAATCATATATTATTCTGATTTATAGTTAAATGATGCTCTGTACTTAGCAAGATGTCATTTCATAAATTAATTATGGGAAATATTATGAGTTTTCAAGTTAATAACTAATAAATAGTGAGTTGTGAAATCTTTTAACTCCATGATCTTCAAGCTGAAGAAGCATCCCTTGAAACTGCAGTTCCATGCTTGAAGATTATGGAGTTACGAGGGGAGATTTCTCGACTTTACTTATTAGTTATTAAGATGTTATTTACTTATAGAGAAATTTGGAGAAGGTTACATTAATAGCCAGTAAACATGCATTCATTTTAATAAATTAATTTTTTTATTGATAAAGCATTAATAAAATTATGGATTTAACCAAACATCTCTTTGATTTTTTCCATAACCGCAAAACAAAACCGAACTGGTTTAAAGAAACTGAAAAAGACCTAATAGAATTAAAGATTACAGAAAATTCACTAATCGATCGAACAGCTAAATTAATCATTCAAGATGAAAACATAAGGTTCCAAGATAAATCTAAATAAAAATCTCGGAAGAAGAGAGGAAAAGAAGATCAGAAAGAATGAAAAAATATGGGCACTGAAAAAGGAACAACTTAACATGCCCCAAAGAGGGCGAAACAAAAAAAAAATACATAGATCCAACTCCACAGATGTTTAAATGGAAACTGGACTACAATTTGGTAATAAAATAAAGCTTCTGCCTAACCAGATCCATTACTTCAAAATAGGTCTTTCTTTATTCCTTTCCACTCAGTTAACTACAAGTACTAAAATAAAGCTTCTGCCTAACCAGATCCATTACTTCAAAATAGGTCTTTCTTTATTCCTTACCACTTGAGCTACTCACTTAACTACAGGAACAGGCACAAACTTTTCTCTCTTTAATTCCCATATATTCATGGTAATAACTTCTATTCACATTACAGCAGGGTTATTTCTATCAAGAAGACATTAGAATAGAATTTAATCCATGCTTTATCAGCTAAAAACATAATATTGAAATTAATATATTCTGACAAACCATTCGCATAGTTAATACAACTAAAGAGCTTTTTTTTTAAACTCCTGTTTCAGTAGAAATTTTTGTGTAGATGGCTTGCCTGAATATATTAATTTCAATATTATTTTTGTATTTAGCTGATATGGCACAGAATAAATCCTATCATAATGGCTTCTTGGTACTCATCAATGTGGATTTAGAAGAAACAGATCTACAATAGATCAGATTTATAATACAATAAAATATTTTAGAGAAGAAATGGGGAATAACTCGTGATGGTACTGTACATCAACTCTATGTAGATTTCAAAAAGGGGAAACAGTTTTCAGATAAGCATGCATATCTCCTCTACTGTTCAGTTTTGTACTAGAGCATACCATCAAATCTTTAGGCCTACAACACAATATTTGTTAATAAGCTGTTAGTTTATGCTGTTGATGTAGTATTATTAGGCAACAGCAAGGAGATACTAAAGTCCAACATGCACACTCTATTGAGAAACACTAAGAAATTAGGGCTGGAAATAAACATCATAAAACTAAATATGGTCACATATAGAAATGTATCATTTAATGGAATGAACAGTTAATGACAAATGAAGGAAATTTTGAAGAAGTAGCTGCATTCAAATACTTAGGAACAAAAATTTCAAACATTATGAGGTACAGAAGAAAATTAAACTTAGATTCAATTCTGAAAATGCATGTTATTATGCATTACAGGGAATCTTAAGAATTAAATTAATGTTTTTATTACCTCACCTCATATCCTTTTTCTTCTAGACTGCAGTTTTGGAGCTATATCTCCATCATCAGTAGCCTCTCATCGACCAGTGTTATGTCGTTTCTTGGCGGTTTTCTTCTTCCTTCTATCGGTGGACTGATGAACCTCTGGATCAAGTCAAAATTTGCGGGAGTTTCGAAATTCATGAGTTTATCTTTCTTGTTTTTTTGGATGTGGATTTTTTCCCAGACCTTGAGTTCTTGGAATCTTGTTCAGAGAATCTTGTCATCCCAAGTTCTCTCAAAAAATTTTAAACTGAAAATACATAAAACTGTTATTCTCCCAATTATATGGATGTAAAACATGGACTCTTACTTTAAGAGGGGAGAAAAGGAGAATAAAGTTCTTGGGAAAAATTTTGAAACAAAGAGAGATGAATAGATAGGTGAATGGAGATGATTACGTAACAATGAGTGATCTTTATGAGAAGTCAGATATAATAAGAACAGTTAATTTTCATAGATTGCAATGGGTAGAACACGGCACAAATGTGGAATGAAAGAGGGACTTAGAAATTCCTTGTAGGAAAACCAGAGGGAAAGCGCCCCGTAAGTAGGCGAAGAATGAGATGACAGAATAACATTATCCATGATTTAATAGAGGTAAATTATACAGGTCCCGCGCCATAGCCGAGCGGTTAAGGTAGGAAGCCTTGGCGCAGAGCTACGGGACTTGCGCTGGTTCGAGTCTCCATGGGGGAAGAAATTTTCTCATGGTATTTCGGCCAGTATGGGACCGGTGCCCACCCAGCATCGTGAGGCAATTGGGTAGCTACAATAAGTAGCGGCTCCAGGTTGAGGAACCAGCTATAACGGCTGGGGGACTCGACATGCTAACCACATGTCACCCCTACACTGGCTGTTGATCATCTACCTCTGTGATTGACACATGTGGATGTGAAGGGCCAGCAGCCGGCTGGTAAAAGGGCAACCGTTGAAAAGTGGAAAGACCCTCAATCGGAAATTATACAGGGGATGACTGGAAGACATCTCAGAAAAGGGAAGTATAGAGAGCTTATGCCCATGCTGCCATGAACCCCCAGGTTTGATAGTCTATCTATAATGGCATAGCCCATTGTTGAGCCAGAGCCTCTCCTTTATAAGGAGTTGCTAGACCAAGTTAATTTTTGTTTATCTTATTTGCTCGTAGATGACATGCGGTCAACACACCGACCCAATAAGAGATCTAACAGGCAACTAAGGTATTGCTAGGATGTTGGTGTTGGTAAATTTTACTTAGAGGCCTTTTTATTCAGGCTTAAAGATCTTTTATGAGTCTGAAAATCTTCACACTTGGGACCTATGGCTTAAAGTCCCTCCTGAAGGACTTGCTTCTTTGCTTTTCCATCCTAAAAAAATCCATCGACCTTGACTGGGTTTAAAACTGTGACCCTCGGAACCAGAGGCAAGGAGCATAACCACTAGTTCACTGCGTCTGACAGATTCAATTGTGTCTGTTATGTTTTGGAAGAAGTAACTCTATTTTAATGTGAATAGAAGTTCACTATTATCAATACACTAGGATTTAAAGAGAGAAAAGTATGTTTCTGTTTCTAAAGATGCCTGATTACTAGTAGCTCAAATGATAGAATCACCAGTGTGTAAAGCTGGAAATCATGGGTTCACATTCTGGTTTAGGCAGAATTTTTTTCCTATAATTTAATTAAACTATTGTTTTTTGATGGCTTGTCTGAGTATATCAATTAAAATGATAAGTTCCTATCTCTTCATGTCTGTGATTTTTTCTGTGTTTACGTATGTGTGTATATATATATATATATATATATATATCATAGATTTAATTAAAGATAGTGATTTGAGTAACTTCTTTCTTCTTCCTTCCAAGTATTAGGCCAAGGCCTGTTACGATCCTATAGAAAATTTTCCCTCCAGCGTTTCATAGGATTTGAGTAACTAAATTAGACTACTGAGTGCAGGTAACAAAAGGAACTATTAGACAAAACAGTTGAGGTATTTATGTCATGGACAATTTTAATTTGATACAAGGACAAATTCTGCATCTATAGCAATGTCAATCTATTGATTAAATTTAGGTCTGGTGCAACAATGTGGTCAATGAAACTGGCTAATTGACAGTATCCATAAATACAATGGTAATACTAGAACAAATATCAACTAAACATGTTTTATATGTTTAATTAACTCTTAAATTGATAAAATACTAATTTCTCATTCTGTTTATTTAAATATGTTGGACAGCAGTGAAAGCAAAATATATGGTAGCTTTAAGTTATTACTGTATATTGTATAATTCATCACAAGTTTAAGTAATTTCTACTCATTCGTTTTAGAAAATTCCAAAGGAATAAAGGTATTGAGACTGCTCTTGTGAAAAGATTTTTGAAAAATGTTTACAGATCTTCTTCTTCTTCTTCTTCACGGTTTAGGCTTATTTACTAGCCTGTTCTGGTTCCAAATTGCTACTGTTTCCATATTTTTCTTGGTCTTCCCAAACTTCTTTGTCCTCATGGTGAATAACTATATGCTGCTTTTGGTATTCTATTCTCAGTTATCCTTGCCAAGTGTTCTTTCTAGTTTGTTCTATATTTCACTATTGTTGTGTTTAATTCCTCTACTTTTAGTTGTTGTCTTATTTCTGTGTTATGTTTTTTGTCTGTTCTTTGATATCCTTCTATTGGTCTGAGGATTTTCATTTCAGCAGCTTGTATTCTGGCAGATTGTTGTGTTGTCACAGTCCATGTTTCGGATCCATAAGTAATAATAGGCACTGCCATTGTCTTGTATAATTTCATTATAGAGTCTTTTCTGGCTATATTTTTGAATTTTCTTTTTAGTGTTCCTGTTATATAATTAAACTTATTTAGTTTGTTATTTATATCTGTTTCCGCTGTGTATGATATTTCACAACCTAGTAAGTTATATCTTACCACTTGTTCTATTGGTTTATTTTCTAATATTATCTTTGTCCGAACTGGATGAGCGCCCTTGAAGGCCATTGTTTTTTATTTTTCTGAGATATTTCCATGTTGTATTTTTTGATATTTCATTTAGTTTATATAGCACTCTTTGTAATTCATCCTCTGTTTTTGCTATTAAAATCTGGTCATCTGGATTAGCTTGACCTGTATCTATCTATCTATGTAACGGAATCTTTCAACGTGATTTTCACCCACTTAAAATCATTGGATCAACTTTAAACTTTGTATACTTGTAAAGACCCGTGACAATACAATAATTTCATATTCTTTTTCTAAAATCCTGGCCAGAATTATCAGAAAATCAAAAGAAAGTGTCTTTGTATCTATGTAATGGAATCTTTGAACCCGATTTTCACCCACTTAGAAACATTGGATCGACTTGAAACTTTGTATACTTGTAAAGGACCCGTGACAATACAATCATTTCATTTTTTTCTAAAATCCTGGCCAGAATCAACAGAAAATAAAAAAAAACTGTCTTTGTATCTATGTAACGGAATCTTTGAACACGATTTTCACCCACTTAGAAACGTTGGATCGACTTGAAACTTTGTATACTTGTAAAGAACCCATGACAATACAATAATTTCATATTTATTTTCTAAAATCCTGGCCAGAATCATCAGAAAATAAAAAAAAAGTGTCTTTGTATCCATGTAATGGAATCTTTGAACACGATTTTCACCCACTTAGAAACATTGGATCGACTTGAAACTTTGTATACTTGTAAAGGACCCGTGACAATACAATAATTTCATATTTTGTTTCTAAAATCGGTGCCAGAATCATCAGAAAATCAAAAAAATGAAAACCGATATAATAGGATAATAGTTTACGGACTTGTCGACTTTTTAGTCAATCGTTGTAAGAGCTCAGTTGGTAGAGCAGTGAACTGTAGTGGTATATAAGTTCAGTAATACATAGGTCGATGGTTCAAATCCAGCTGGAAAGATATTTTTTAGAAGAGTATTACTTTTAGCTCTTACTACAATAGTATCAAATTTAAAGATATTTACATTTTTATCTTATTCTGTAAAATATTAAAATTAAAAAGTTAAAAATAAATAATAGTTTTAAAAAACTAAAACAACATGCTTTATTAGAAAACTGAACTAAAAAAAATGAAAAATAATTTTAATTTCCAACACGCTTGGGATAAAATTAAACTGGTCAACAAAAAAAATCATCTCCAACACATATAGAATAAAACTAGAGTTATCAACAAAAAGAAAATAATTTTACCATCAAAAGCGTGAGGTGCTTTTTATGATTTTTACATTTTCTTCTTAGAGACTTTACTTTTACCAATATCTGTTTATTATCAAATATATTAATTGATATAGAGCACCCCACGCTTTTGATGGTAAAATTATTTTCTTTTTGTTGATAACTCTAGTTTTATTCTATATGTGTTGGAGATGATTTTTTTTGTTGACCAGTTTAGTTTTATCCCAAGCGTGATGGAAATTAAAATTATTTTTAATTTTTTTAGTTTGGTTTTCTAATAAAGCGTGTTGTTTTAGTTTTTTAAAACTATTATTTATTATTACTATATTTCCTAAGTTAATTCCTCCAGTCATCATTTGCTTCCATGATCTTTTCATGTCGTCAAAATAAATGTTAAAAAGAGTGGTTGATAGTGGACAACCTTGTCTAACTCCTCCTGTTATATGTATTGGTTCCCTTTGATTTATTTTTATTTTTGTTTTCTCATACTTTTCTTAATTACTGCTATCAAGTGTAGTGGAATTCCTTTTTCACTTAATATGTTCCATAATTTTGGTCTAGACACTTTATCAAAGGCCTTCTTATAATCTATAAAGAGGATGTGCGTCTCTAAGTTGAATTCTCTTCGCTTCTCTATTATTTGTATTAAAGTGAATACATTGTCTGTGCGACTTCTTCCTTTCCTAAAACCTGTCTGCTCTTCTGATATTATTGCATCTACTATAGTTGTTAATCTTTGGTTGATCATTTTTACATATATTTTGTATGCTGCACAGATCTTCACCGATCCTATCTGGTAGACATTGAAAATGACCATGATCAAAATTTGTGTGTGACTAAATGGCCAAACCACAAGGGGAATTTGGCTGCCAAGGAGCCCAAACTTGTTCCAGTAAGCAGCACCATGGGTGATGCTTGTCATCGCGATCACTCAGCAGCTTCATTTTGTGTATTGAAACCAAACTTGGCATATAGCAATTAATTTTAAAAAATAAGGTCAAGTTCATTAACCAGAAAAATCGGACTATTAGGGTAGGAGTTCAGCAAGAATGAAAATATGAAAATAATTCTAGTGGTTGTAATTTTCAATGTTTCACAATAGAATTCAGTATATTTTATTAAAATGAACCAATGAAGGTATTCTCCAAAAATCAGCTACATCCAACCATTAGAACCTGAAATCCAAAATTAAAAACTGACTCTAGTAGCTGCCATGTTTGGTTCATCGTTATATATACCATACATAGCCTTTAAATTGGCAATGTATCCTATATTATAATTATATTAGCTTAATGTGTTTAATATTTTAATAAAGTAATAAAGAAGAAGAATAGGTAGATATTATTTAAATCTGTGTCAAATTATACATTAGTATATAGTATGTAGTCCACTGCTGTGGTCTCAAGGTAGCGTGTTGCCTTGTCTGGCAGCGGGCCCGGGTTTGATCCCCGGTCAGGGCAGTTTTTTTGGGTGAGGTTTTTATCGGGGTTTTTCCTCTCCTCACCTGTGAGACAAATGTCAGGAAAACTTTAAGGCCCAAACGGTCCCCGAAATCATATGGCCATCATCATCATCCTTATCATTATCATCATCATCATCATCATCCTTCACCGGCTGTGGAAAGCAACGGGAAGCTACCACACCTACAATTCCTTAGTAAAGCTGCAAGCATAGCATGAAAATGCTATGATTGTAGGGAAGGACCTGCCTTCGAGCAGAATTACTATGGATGGATATAGTACATATACAGAGAGCAGTGTAAGTCAGTTAATCAAAAATGCAAATATATTATTTTCTGTAGCTTATGACATCTATACAAAAAAACAACTACCAAAATTGTTCAAAGTGACCTCCATTGTCGTTTAAGCATTTATGACATTGTTTTAAAACTGATTTACAGATATTATCACACAATTTTCCATTATTACCAAAAGTGTTTTCAAATTCCTGTTCAATCAAATCCTGGAAATATTGCAGGTTTAGTGGTTTCATGCTGAAAACTTTGTCCTTTAAAATTCCCCACATTGAAAAATCACATGGCATGAGGTCTGGTGATCTAGATGGCCAATCGATTTTACCATGTCTTCCGATCCACTGTTCAAAATAAGTACCTTGAAGTCGTTTATGGACATGATACTGGACAAGATGTATTCCCTAACTAGGAAACTACCTTATGCAGTAGTGTTTGAGATTATATTCTGAAGGACCTGTATTCAAACCTCAGTTTCAATCAATCTGATTTTTTTTTGTAAAATAGGACTCCAAATCTTGGAGGTTTAATAATAATAATAATAATTTACTAAAAATCTAATTGAACTATTCCCATGAAGAAATCTAATATGCACCACTGTAATGCAGCTTAATGCAGTTGTTATGATGTAAGTCTGGAGAAAGTTGTGAAAACATTTTCTTAGAACAGAAATCTAAATATAAAATGCTACATATTTCTTGTGTGAAGATACAGACAAAGAAAGAATGTATACAACAGAACATTCTCTGTTAACTGATATGGCAACACTTAGATTGCCAGTTTTTACAAAGTCTACAGACACTAAAAAATTAATGTCTTAAAAAAAAGTTTATGCAGTGTCCAAATTGTCTCTTGACCCCTGGCAATTAGAGTCAATGTCTTCAAGTTAATTGAACTCTTTAATACACTAGACTGTACACATGAGAATTGACTGTACATTCCCTGGGTTTTCCATTGGGCTCAGTCCAACATATCCCAAAAATACATGTGTAAGCAGACATATTCACCCAGTAATAAATTGCTACTTCATTGGAAGTAAAGTATGGTATTTTGCAACAATTTGGCTCAGGTTCCATTTCTTAAAAACAGAGAAATTATCATTAAATTATATACATATTTTCTTCCTACACTTACTTACTCATAGTTGCATTTTAATGATTGAAATCTAATTGAATGATCTTCTTCTTCTTTATCCATTTAATTGAATGATTAAGAGTATGAAAGAAAAAATTCCATAACTTGTACTTTTGAAAAAATAAAAAATTAAGGTAATTATGAAGAAACAATGTATGGGAAACTTATAACAGTTATAATTGTTAACAATGTAACAGTTATAACTAATTATTCATATGTCTTATACTTAAAAAGCTAACAAAAAATAATTCATCCTAACCTTATATCATTTATTTTTTTGTTCTAGCATATGTCATTTGTTAGGTCACATTTTAGTTAGATTTTATATTTCTTGGTTTATATTTTGTTTCGGATAACTGCTTCAAATTTGCCATATATTTCTTCATAAATATCATTATTTTTCATTAATGTCTGACAATTAAAAATACAGATACTGTCTCATAAGTTTTTTAAACAAAATTTTACTTGGAATTATTTTTCTGACAAGAAAGAGAGAGTAGGTGACTTTTTTAAAAATAATAGAAAATATTACTAAAAGGTCAATAGTAATGTAAAAAAAAATCCGGGTCATTTATCTTCTTCTTCACTTCATAGGCTAGGTAAACTGCCTGTTCTGCCTCACAGTTGTTCTATCTTTTCATTGGTCTTCCTATATTCCTTGATCCTCTTGGCTTGTAGTTAAATGCTGCTTTAGGTAATCTTATTATATTTGTTCTTTCTACATGTCTAAACTATTTATCTCTTTCTACGCTTTGTATTCTACTTTGTAATTTTTTGGTCATTACCCAAGTTTTGCTCCCATGAAGTAATGCAGAAATTGCTAATGTTTTATAAAACTTCAGTCTAGTGTCTTGTTTTGTTCTTTAATGTTTTATGTATAGTTCCGCATATCATTTGAAATTTCGAAAGTTTCATATTAATGTCTCTTTTTGTTTTTGTATTTATAGTAAAATTAGAACCCAAATAAATTTAAATTTGTTACTTGTTCCAGACTTATTGTTTATTATGATTTTTTATCTTTTATGTTCATTTCCCCAAAATGCCATTATTGTTGTTTTCTCTTTTGATATTTTAAAATGATATTCTTGGCATAACTGATGTAATTGATGTAAAGAGTAAAAGGTAAAGTGATACCACTACAGACCTCTGGAGGCTCTTGGGGTTGTAGGAGGTTAAGGCTCCCACTTTTTCTGGACAATCGTCACTTGATGTCAACCGGGTTGTCAGCCCTGCATGACGGCCGCCTTTACCTCCAGAACAAGCGTATGGTACTCATTTCCGTTACAGGCTGAGTCGACCCCAGGGTCATAGTGCTGCCAGAAGGTTTGGGTCAGTTTAAAAATCCTGATCCCACCGGGACTCGAACCCTCGACCTTCAGGCTTGCAGTGTACTGACTTAACCACTACGCTACAGGGTGTCCCGATGTGAAGGGTACTGCAAATTATTTTCATTTTCTTGACAGTATCGATCATATTTAAGCTTATATTTGATTCTTATCACCCCTAAGTTAATTGAGAGGATGAGAAGGGATGAAAAACATAGTGTCTAAATCTGAGATTAGTTTTGAATTCATAGTTTTTGGAATCACTAAGCTGATTGCTGACAAGAAGATAAGAATAAATAAATACCTGAGATATGCTGGGTAATCAACTAGTTTTATTATTAAATATTAATTTAATTTAACTACTCTCCAGCTTCTTAGTAGAAGCAACCTAATTGTATTGTGAATTCAAGTTCACTACTACTGGTACATTAGAATATCAAATAGAGAAAATGTTGGATTGCCTGAGTAGCACAATTAGTGCATCAGTACTTAAAGCTTGAATTCAAATCCTGGTTCTCTTTGATTGTATTAACTATAGCACATAAATAGTTTTTCTGAGTACATTAATTTCAATAGTCTTCTTTTTCTTCTACTTCAAGATTAGGCTGTATGCCTTTGCTGACTCAAAGCATATCCCTCCATCTGGTCATGGGGTGACCAATGGAACATTTACCTCTTGGATTCTATTGTAAAGCCTTTTTTGATATATGAGATGTCTCAATTCAGTCTATATGTTGAAACCATTTTAATTTGTCTGTCAATTTATTTGTTAATTCATATATATTTGTAATTGTTCTCTAATATCAGTATTGTGGATATGATCTCGTAAAGTGTGTCCTGCTATCCTTCTTAAGAAATGCATTTCTGCTGTTTCTATCTTCCTTTTTTCAGATCTATTTCATGTCCAGTTTTCACTTCCATATGTTAGGATTGGGACTGCCAAACCCTTATAAAATCTCATCATTGTCTCTTTCCTGGTTTTATTATGCAAGGTTCTTTGAATTGTTCCACACATATGTTGGAATTTTGATAATTTATCTAGATTTTTCTCTTTTTCATATGATAATGAGCATCCTAAATAATTGAAACATCTTACTTGTTTTATTGTTTTGTTTTGTAGAGCTATTTTTGATTGAATAGGATATTTTCCCTCAAATGCTATTACTTTTGATTTGTTTGTTGATATATATAGATTATAATATAACATAATAATTAGAAAATTTCAATATTATGTTTATGAATTTGATTTTCTTTTTATGATTTCCCTTTTTCAATCAATCTTTCTTATGGCAGGTTTGATCACATACTTCTTATTTCAAAATACTTTAAATTTCTCTTAATCATTTCTAAAAACTTCACAATTATCATTATCTTCTTGTATATAATACAAAAATATGTTTTGTTTCCAGGAATACCTTCCCACATCACATATGGTACATATAGACATATACAATGTGATCTGGAATATACAAATGATTGGCAGACAATGGTGTCATCCACGGTGACAGACATGGCTGATCTGGATGATTTGGGTGAGTGAGAATTTATTATTTACAGTATCATAAATTAAAATAGATTATTTGAAGGGCTCATTTTCAAAATGTCTTTTGTTCACCTTGTACCAAAGCTGCTTTTTTTTTGTATCTTCATTCAACTTGGTTTATTCAGTGTATGCTACTTTTGACTTTAGAAGTAAGTAAGTAAAAGTAAAGTGATCCCACAACAGGCCTCAGGAGGCCCTTGGGGTAGTAGGAGGTTAAGGCTCCCACTTTTTCTAGACAATCGGCACTTTATGTCAGCCGGGTTGTCAGCCCTGCGTGACGGCCGCCTTTACCCCAGAACAAGCGTCTGGTACTCATTTCAGTTAGAGACTGAGTCGACCCCAGGGCCATAGTGCCGCCAGAGGGTTTGGGTCAGTTTAAAAATCCTGACCCCAACGGGACTTGAACCCTCGACCCTCCGGCTTGTAGCTCAGTGCCTTAACCACTACGCTACGGCGTGCCCCCTTTGACTTTAGAACATCCTTTAAATCATTACAAACTAGCATTCAACGTGGCTATTTTATTCAAATTTCCTCTTGTTTACACCAAAATAGCAACCTTAGATTAGTCTAGTTAGTCTATATCCATACATCCTCTTGTGGGGACAAGAGTGCCCCCTATCAGGAGTTACTGAACCAAGCTAATTTACTTATTAAGTTATGTAGGTAGAAAATAACACTATGAGGTTCATTTCAATCTTGTTGAGTTGTTTCTTAACTCACCTCAAGTATGAGGTGAGTCAAGAAACAACTCAACAAGATTAATTTAGTTATGCTTATTTCCCTACAGATGTCACAAGTGGTTAGCACATTGTCTTAAAGAAACATTTAGTTGGCAATTAAAGTATTATTTGGTTGGTAAAGACTATTTAAATTCTGCACAGAGACTCTAATTTAGGCTTGAGAATATTTTACGAGCCCAAGAATCTTAAGACTCAGGACCCATGGCTTAAAGTCCCTCCCAGAAGAGTTGTCCTTAAGATTTTTCCATCATAAAAAAGATCTAAAAAAGATTTTTGTTACCAAAGAGCTGAAGATAATAAGCTCTGCTGATGACACAGTTCTAATTGCACTAAGTGAAGATGATTTACAAATGCTTATTGCACAAATTTAGAATCATTGCAGCAAAATATAACGTGAAAATCTCAACATATAAAACCAAATCAATGGCAATATTCAAGGACCCACGACGTGTTAAATTAGAAATAGAAGGGGAAAGTATAGAACATGTCATGAAATTCAAATATTTAGGAATAGAAATTAATAGCAGCAACAGAATAACAGATGAAATCCTCCATCAAGCAAATAATGCAAACAAAATATTGGGATGTTTAAACAATACTGTTTGGAAAAATAAAAATTTAAGAATTGATACAAAAGTAAGAATATACAAATCTGTCATAAGATCAGAACACAAACTCAAAAAAACAAAGCAAATCAATGAAACAACCAAAATTAAAGTTTTAAGGAAAATCATAGGAAAATCACTGAGAGAGAAAATATGCAGCTCTGTTATTAGAGTAGAATGTGAAATTGAACCTACAAATCTTTGAATAAATGATAGAAGACTAAATTGGAACGATCAAATAGATAGAATGAAGAACAGTAGATTAGTGAAGAAAGTATGTGACTGGACACCTCAGTAGAAAAGGCCTTTAGGAAGACCACAACTACGATGGAAGGACGTCACCATACCCCGGACCTGTAGTGAATGAACACACAACAAGCTGCCAGCTTTCATGCATAGAGGAAGAAGAAGAAGAAGAAGAAGAAGAAGAAAAAATCCACTGAATCCAGCTGGATTTGAACCTCTGACCCTTGGGACCGGAGGCAAGGAACTTAATTCCTAGACTATTGAGGAAAATAACCTTACATTACTTTCTACAAGTTTATGAAAAAAGACAAAGGATGTTTTTAAAATAAGCTTCTCATTAATAAAACTAGGGATTAAAGTGACTTTTTCTTCACAATTTGTTCAAATTATTTACTTAAAACCAACAAGTGGAGAATGGGTATTTTACTCATTAATTACATACCTAATTTTTTCCACTATCATTATTAACTTTCACATATCAAGCTCAAAGACATGCACAGAATATCAAGTGAGGTGCAACTGTACACAAAATATAATATAAGCTAAATGAAACTATAAAATTATGGAATATTCACCTGAAAGGTCCGTCTCCTCAACTTTATTAGTTATTTAACTGTAGTGCTGTCTGGACTAGTCCCATCATCGGCAGGATCATGGTGAAAAACATGAGTTTTGAATCCTGCCGATGATGGGACTAGACCCAAAAGCGCTACATTTAAATAACTAATAAAGTTGAGGACACTGACCTTTCAGGTGAATATTCCATAATTTTATACTTTAATTTTGAATAATACCTCAACGGAACATATCATGAATCTTATAAAAGTTGACTAAGCTAAATGAATATATAAATTTGAAATTTTTTTGTTTGTTTTGTAATTAAGAATTGATAAACACATTATTTAGATTTATTTTTTAATAGAAGATAACTGCACATTGTTAATATACATATAATCAGTTTTACCAATCTCCATTATCGTTTTAGCTTACTTACTTACTTACTTACTCACTGGCACTATCGAACCCGTAGGTTCATGGCCGCGCGGACATAAGCTCTCCATACATCCCTATCCTGAGCTAATGCTTTCCAATCATTTCCTGTATAATCTACTTCCCTCAAATCATAGTTAATGTTGTTCTCCCACCTCATTCTTGGTCTACCAACTGGGCGTTTTCCTTCTGGCTTTCCTACAAGAAGTTTCCATGCACGTCTTTCATTCCCCATACGCACAACATGTCCTGCCCATTGCAGTCTACGGGACTTAACTGTTCTTTGGCATGGGTTCCCTGAAGTAGTCCCCACCCGGAGAACCGAATGGGGGACTATTTGACCTCCGGAAAATTTTACCCCAGTAGAACCCATGTCTGCATTTCTTGACGGTTGTATTTTTACGGTGAAAGATTGTCACTCTTTCGACCAAGGTACTTATTTCGTCTGGCTTATCACCTTCGACCAGTCCGGCATGGGTAACCCTATCGGCAGCAATGCTACCGCCGGCATAGCTCTCAGGATCATTTAAGCACACAAGCCACTCCACCACGACAAGGTAAAGATACCATGGAGGGATTATCGTTTTAGCACTTTTTAAAATTATTTTAAAGTTCATTATCTGAAATTTGTGTTTCACCAAACTTCATTAGATGAAAACATACATTTCATCATGCGTTACATTAATGTGACAGTTTTTCTTCATTAAAATTTTTAAGGAGTCATTTGTCCAATTTTGAAAAATGGCATAAGATTTCGATGGAGAGCTACTGTATTTGCACTATTTGAAATATGAAGAATGGTTGGGGAATGTTTGTTTGCATATGTGGAATAATCATTTTGATGAGCTGTTTGACAGAAAATTTCTGGAAAGATACCACTTATCGAAAGCATTGGTATTAAAACTTTTGGAAGAAATTGAAGGTAGGCTATAATACACATTGGCAGAAATGTCTACAATTTTTTTTTTTTTATTTGTGAAAAAATTGTAGCCTCATTGCCTTTTCTTTGTATTTTGGTTTTCGTTACGGAAAAAATACAGCAAATAAGAATTTCGGTAAAATGAGAAACAAAATATGATCACGTTGGTCATTGTTATTAGCCAATCTCTAGCATAATCATCATCATCATCCTGCCAGGTATTAGTCCTAAAAGAAAGCAGTTTTCGTGCCATCTTTTCATAGGTCAATCAAGTGACCGTTTCCCATTTGGACAGTAGTTCATTATTGCCTTGGGGATCCTGGATCTAGCCATTCTCGAGACATATTCCTTCCAGTTTAGCTGATATCTGGAGATGTAGTCCAGTATTGGTGACACATTAAGTTCTTGAAGGATTTCTACATTTTTCTTTCGATCCCATTTGGTGCATAAATTTCATCTCGGAGTAGTGAAGTGTCATATAACCTCTCCTACACAATTCTCAAACCTCACCTTCTCGTGGTGCAACCTGTTTTAACAAACGAGGTTCTGGGGACTGAGTCATGATGGTATAACCATTCCAACCATACTGAGTAAATGCAGTATTGAAGCAGGTCCAGATGCTTAAAGATGGCAATCCCATCGCTGGACTTATGACCTTCTTGCTAGCAACTAGTTGGTGGGACATTCTATTGCTTTCAAGCCTGATAAAAGGAAAAGCCAATCTCTAGCAATATAATAAAATGACTGTGTATGAAAATTATAACATGCAAGATTGTTAAATGAATACTGCACATTAATAAACACATGCTATTTTTAATTAAACAACTTTTGATGAAACGCAAAAATGATTCTAAATATGTTTTTAAAAAAAATTAAGCATTTCTTAACATGTTGTTTGGCCAGTTTTAACAAAGATTACTGAAACTGGGTAAAAATTGTATAAATATTATTTTGCGATGCGAGGTTGGGAAGTGGTTTTTACAGAGCTCGGTTTTTAATTTCCGAGATTCTGTAAAACTTTTCACAAACATGGGTTGTACATTATTTTTTGCACGATGGTATTTTCAAAATAATAAATAATAGTAAAATAATATCTTTTTGGAAATATTTACGTTCATTATAAACAACTGACTAACGTAAACAGTTTGGGCAGTGTTTATTAGTTGAAACTACAGGAGGCCGTGACACCAATCAGTGATAAAATGGCAGCAAGTATGTATAAATTATTTTATATTGTTTCAAATAAAGTTCAGTTAATTTAAAATGCAGTCATTTGTTTCTCATAATGTATATTAACACTACAGGTACCTTTTGGATATTTTTGTATATACATTGTACATAGTATGCATAGAGGGCAGTGGTTTTACTTCCCACACGTGATTTGTAATATGTAATATTACAGTATAGTTATATAGGTTGGCAATCCCGAAATGTAGGAAGTTGAACTTTCAATCGTGGTTGCCATTGCTGTAAGTATGACAAAATGCACTATCGTACAAAAAAATAATTTAAAATGAGTCCTAGGTTAAACTCTCCAGATCAAATAACTTTCTTTTACAAAACAAAGATTTTTATGTGGAGATGGATGATTGTTGGGGAAGTGGTTTTATATACTAAAAGTTAAGATTGTAACACAGATTAGTAAGAGGTTTATGTAAATGGAACAATTTGTTTTCTAAAACATAAATAACTTGTGTATTATCTAGATAATATTGTTACATCCTGAAGAAAACATTCTACATTTTTTGAAATAGTCCACCATGCTATTTCAGATAATAGCATGCCTGCTTCCTTACTAGTTGACATGGGTTTGATACCCAGCTGGATTGAAAATTTTAATTATTATATGATTTAAATTAAATTGATTTAATTATGAAATTTTCAATTTTTGGGGCCAAGAAGGGTGATGGTGTACAATTGTTAATCTCTAGATTATGCACCAGATTCCTGCATTAAATTCGCTAATCCCTCCACAGTATATATGTAAGGCATGTCGTATTGTTGATAGCAATTCATACATCTGTTGGAGATGTTAAGCTTGGCAGCCCCCCATGTTGTTTTCAATAGGAATAGGCTACATATCAGCACCAAGTTTCCCCTTCTCTCTTCGCCTCATCTTCATCCCTCATACAGTACACTTTACACTTCACAAATACATAAACATACACTCATCCTATACTCCTTTTGTTCACAATAACGAGAATATATCAACTACTTAAAGTGGTCTGACAAAGTGGTGCATAATTTGAAAATAGACCTTATTAATGCTGTCTATCTGCCCAGCGCAGAACCCAAAACACTTAAAGTGAAATGGGTGGCATTAGAAACAAAGACACACACATTTTTTAAAAAGTTATATTTATAAAATTTTAAATAAGTTTTCAATTGAAAGAAGTCTTACTAAAATTTGTTTTACTATGTTATTATAATTTTAACTTTCAATGAATAAAAATCTGATCCCTATCATTCTCTTCAGTTATGTAGTGTAATTATGACAAATAAAATCGGTTTTTGTGTTTTAATGGATTTTTTGAGCAGGAAGTAATATTAATTTTGAAAACAAAATTTGGCTTGGGACAATATTTAATAAAACACCTTAAATTAACCTCAAATTAAAAAAAAATAAATCAGTTCAAGTTAGCTAGTGATTACCCTGCTTGCATCTGGTTCTGTAATTTGTTAGTTTAACCCTCTGCATGCCACTGGTAAAATCTTTTGTGTCAGAGATTTAAAATGCAACCGCCGATGTGATTGGCTTTGCAAGTAGTTTAAGTATATTATCTGGCAGGTAATGGACAGAAGTATCAGAGCCGATCTAATCAGCTCATGGCACCTAAAGGATTAAGCTGGCCAGGGTAATGAATTTTTTCCAGGGCATAAAATTCTGAGAATGGCTTCCTTTGAAAAATAAGTAAAGCTATGGAACCATGTCATAGATTTACAGTATTAAATAATCTCAAGCTTAAAAAGAGAGGCCAGAGAGATACCTAGGTTTTTAAAGAGTAAAAAGAAGGAATACTCAAGAGAGAATATTACTGATCTCAAAATGAGTACAAAAATAAGAAAATAATTCACATTCAGCTTTGAATTATATCTAATTACCTTTATTTTACCAATTTCTGGGTTAATGAAATTATTTTAATGTTTGACATTTAGTTTCATTCATTGTTCTTAGAAATGCTGCTGCAACTATAAGCAGTTTTTAGACATTGACACATATGTTTGGCTTGTTGTCATGCATGAATCACTTTTGGCTGACATACTTGCAAAAATGTCTTGTTTCTTGAAAGCAACTTGAAAATCCACAATCGGCTTGCTGGGCCTGACATAGCTTCACTGATTACCCATCTTTTCAGGATTCATAATGGCCCTTCACAGTTACTGTGGTGTACCAGGAACTAAAATTCCCATTGTACTTCACTCCATTAACAATCCCCTACTTAGACGTTACCACCTCTCATATCTTGGATGTTAGGTGGGGTCAGATTTTGAGAGGTAAGCAATTGGAAACAATTTTTATTTTAGAAAGAAAAATTAATGCTTGGACCAGTATTCAAACCCCAGGTCTCTGACTCTGCGCATTGGTATGATACCAATTACACCATCCAAACTCCAATATGAACGTCAACAATTTTTTCTACATATATAATTCTCTTTCATCAGATGGCCGGTAGCCATCGCTACCGACAATGCCATCTGACAACTTCTATTTGAAGTATTTTAATTGAGAATTTATACATTGCTTTTAAGCAGTTAAAGCTTCATATTTTGACTATTTAACTCATGTCGCAAATGGTAGTCAGTGACCAATCACGTTTCAATGAATTCTGTTTTTCACCTCGCTCTTTATCGATTTCTCTTTATCAGCTCCTGCTTTTGTGATAAAGAAAGCTCCTCCTTTTTTAATATTCTGAACAGGTTAGACCATTATTTTTCTCCAACAAATACATTGAATATAGCAAATAATGAATAGATTCAGTGATTTTACTGAGTTGTTTATTCAAAATATAAATGATTAACCTATAATGTTGATTATAATAGTTTGATGTGTTTCATTATTTCTCCACTAGAGTGCATTCTTACAATATTGCAATCCTATTTGGCAATAAATAATATGATCGAGTTGCAGTGAATATACATAACCTCACATTTCTAATTTATTTTCAAACATCGCTGTTTACATTAACTATATAAATATTTTAAAACACCGGTAACTATATTCAAATAATTATTTTTTAGTAAAGAGCTTAATTTTATTCGTTAAATAGTCCTAACAAATGCCACTCTTGATTTCCAAATTCTCTAGATAAATTCACTCCTAACTTCATGAGTTGTGAATTTATCGACAATTTGGAAATCACTCGTGGCATTACTTATGATAATTATATTTTTATTTTAGAAAAGAAAACTATTCCCAATTCTGGAACATGTTAATTTAAAATATAACATCAAAATTGGAAACAAGTTGCAAAAACTAAGAATAATACCCGAATTTTCTTTGTTCAGAAATCGATACCTGAAAAACTGATGCTTTAAAGATAGAGTAGTTCCAATTGTATTTTAGAGGAAGGAAGGAGTCATATGGTTGACTCATGAAATGTAATGAGGCCAACATGAGAAATTAGAGCTTGTAGAAAGTAAATGCAAACATCTAAATCTTACTGAGTATTGTACTTAAAATAGAACACACTCTACCTCATCTGCTTTGGCTTGCATAATGTTATAACTGAATATAGGACAGAAATAGAATTATTAATAACATTCTAGCATTGTGATTTTACAAGCTAATTCATAATTCATGTTGCACATTTCTAGAGGTTGTAGAAACTGAACCTAAAAATAAAAATTGTATAAAACAATAATTTTTACTAATAAATTTCATGATAAAATTCTATTAAGATAATAGTCACAATATAAAAATTATAATATAAAATGATGTAACTTTATTCATTCTCAATACCTGGTCAGAAGCATTGCAACCTTCTGCTGAGGATGGGACTGGTCCCGAAAGGCCTACAATGGTTTAAATACTTTACTAGTTGAGGAGACTGCATACAAGATACATACTTTTATAATTTTCATATTGTGATCAATAATCTTGCCTATCAATCGTTGTGGTCTTGGGTAGCATGCTGCCTTGTCATGTAGTGGGCCTGGGTTCGATCCCTGATTGAAACAAGTTATCTAGGTGAGGTTCTTTTTTTCAGGGCTTTTCCTTGCCAGTAAGACAAATGTCAGGAAACTTTAAGGTCCAAACGATCCCCAAACACCATCTGGCCATCAATTATCATCATTAACATATTCACCTCATTAGATTAAGTTTAGTTTATGTCTCTCCTGCTGCATCATTACACCATCATCACCATCTTTCCATATCATTGGGGCAGGTACTCCAACCTCAGAAGTGAGTTTTACAAGTATGTCACAACAGGAGAGATTACCAGAAAATGTCATAATGACAGCCTGGTGGCATTGATTTAAAAAAAAAATCTTGCCTTCGGTATAATCTATGGGTGTGAAAATGGTCACATATACCAAAGGAAGAAAACAAGCTGAAAGCATTAAAAAATATATATACTAATATGAGCATTTAATCCTTTAAAGAACTTGAATGGAGAATGGAGGATTCTGCACAATGAGGATCTCTACAATTTAACATCACTGTCCTAATATTAGTCCACCGCTGTGGTCTTGAGGTAGTGTGCTGCCTTGTCATGCAGCGGGCCCGGGTTCGATCCCCAGTCAGGGCAGTTTTTCTGGGTGAGGTTTTTATCGGGGTTTTTCCTCACCTGTAAGACAAATGTCAGGAAAACTTTAAGGCCCAAACGGTCCCTGAAATCATATGGCCATCAATATCATCATCATCATCCTTCACCAGTGTGGAAAGCAATGGGAAGCTACCACACCTACAATTCCCTAGTAAAGCTGCAAGCATAGCATGAAAAAGCTGTGATTGCAGTGAAGGACCTGCCTTCGGGCAGAATTACTATGGATGGATGGTCCTAATATTGTCAGGATTATTAAGTTTTTCTAGAAGATTGAGATCAGCAGATCATGTAGCTTCAATGAATGATAGTAGAAATGCTTTCAACATTTTTATTAAGAAACCTTTGGTGAAAAGATCATTAGAAAGGTTGAATATAGGTGGGAGGACAATATTTGGATGGATCTTATCAAATTGGATATTGGAGATATGAACTGGGTTCGGTTGGCTGAGAATAAGGAATGAAGAACCTTAGTGAATGCAGCATTGAACTTACAAATTTAATTGGAATACCTTTGGGGAAAAGACGTCTAGACATAGGATAATATTCAGATAGATATTAGGGAATTAGATATAGGAGTTATGAATTAGATTCAATTATCTGAGGATAGTGACCAGTGGAGGGCTGTGAATACAGCAATGAACCTATGATTTTCAAAAACCATAGTGTTAGAAGCTAGTATAGATTTTCACCTGATTCTTTATTATATTTTCTTCAAAATAGAAGTATTTATAATGTTAAAATATTAAAATAGATACCTGATATAGCAGTCATTATCAACTAATAATTTAGTTGAGGACAACTGCTATATCAGATACCTATTTTAATGTTTTTATTATTCATTTCATACATCTCAATGATGGATAAATTATATTTGAAGAGAAATATAATTCAAATATAATTTATCCACCATTGAGATGTATGAAATGAATATAAAAACATCGAAAGACACCATACTGGCTTTATAATGTAATTTCTTCTTCTTCTTCCTTCCAAGTATTAGGCCAAGGCCTGTTACGATCCTATAGAAAATTTCTGGGAAATTCTCATATAAGACTTGAAAGCATAATAATAGTCCCTTCGATTGGTTGCTGGCCAAAGGAAGGCAAGACCAGTGATGGGTCTGCCATCTTATAGCCTCTGGTCAGGCTTTTCTGGAGAAGAAAAGAAAATAAAGGAAAGAAGAAATGGAAGAAAGGAAAGACTCCCTAGCCCTCGGATGCCCTAATAGCGTTGGGGTCGAAAAAACAAGAGTTAACCAAGAGAGGTTAGATAGTAAAGTTAAAAGAGTGCAAAACACAAGTAAGTGGAAGAAATGTTTTGCTCAGCTTGGGCACCTTGTGGTCGCCATCCACATATCCCCTAGGTGAGGACCCCTTTCCCAATAAAGGTCTTCTTAATAAAGAAACTACCATTTGCAAGTTCAAAGCAACAGTTTCGTAGCATTTTTACCTCTAATTTCAATTTCTTCCCTATTTTGGTCTAGTCATCTGGTTCTGGGTCTTCCTCTTGGTCTCTTCTCTCTTGGTTTCATCAGGAGCATCTTTTGTTATATTTGTTCTCCTCCCATGCACATAACGTGACCATACCATTTTAATCTACTTCTTTCTATATTGATTTTGATTTATTTAAATTTTAATTCATCTCTTATCACTGTGTTTATAATTTTGTTTTTTCTCGTTTTTCCAAAATTCCTCTAAAATTTTCATCAGGGAATTGCTTAACGGGGTGATGGAAAGTGGGAACTAATGTTCCTGGTAGTGTCACTTTAAGGCGAATTATGAACCCTGAAAATGATGGCTAATTGGGACTCTGGTTAAGGTATGCCAAGGCCAACAAACCAATAGTGCATTTTGAAGTGTTTTCAAGATAAAAATGATTTACAAAATCAAATTCAATTAACATTTTTTTCTCAACGTTAATTCCTAGACTTATTTCCGAAGTTAGAAATATATAGAAACCAAGAATAAGATTGAAGTAAGGAAAAGTACAACAGACCAAATTGAAACTTCTTTTTCTTCTTCTTCCTTCCAAGTACTAGGCCAAAGTCTGTTAGATCCTATAGAAAATTTTCCCTCCAGCATTTCATAGGACGGCCGAGAGATCATCCTCTTGGTATATAATTATAAACAGCTTTGGGGATCCAATTTGAACTCATTCTTTCAAGATGGTGTTTCCAATTTAGTTGGTACTTTTTAATATATTCCAAAATTGGCGTAGTCTTCAATATCGGTGTTCCTTTTCTGATCCCATCTGCACATGAATCTCATTTCACAAGTTGTTATTCTGCTTTCATGTTGTCTTTTAGTGTCCATGCTTCACTACCATAGGTCTACACTAGTCTAGTGTTATATAAACATAATCTGGTGTCTTTTATACAAGGGATGTATAACTTGATTAATAATTCCCAAACTTTTATTATATTTAGTAATTTTTTCAGGGATATCCTTTTCATCTCAGATAGAGAGATAATATCCAAGATATTTAAATTGATTAGATCTCTCTAAACATACTTTGGTCGTCAAAGTTTGATCTTTCCGGGAAATTTTCGTATAAGACTTGAAAGCATAATAATAGTCCCTTCGATTGGTTGCTGGCCAAAGGAAGGCAAGACCAGTGATCGGGCTGCCATCTTATAGTCTGTGGTCAGACTTTTCTGGAGAAGAAAAGAAAATAAAGGAAAGAAGAAATGGAAGAAATGAAAGATTCCCTAGCCCTCGGATACCCTAATAGCGTTTGGGTAAAAAAAAAAGAGTTAACCAAGAGAGGTTAGATAGTAAAGTTAAGAGAGTCTGGTATAAGCAGGTGGAAGAAAGGAAGAAATACCAGATCGGTTAAAGATAAAAAACTTAAATATTATAATGATGATAATTAGATGAATGATTGTATTTATTATATAAATAATAGGTGTTAGCTATTAATTTAAATTTTTCCTTTAAATGTTCTATACAAGGAACCACCTTACTTAAAACAAAACTCATAATGGAAGCACAAAAGATAAACAATGGACCAATATCCATCCAGATTGGCCAATAATCAATAAAATGTCATGAAGCTAGCAGTGACAAGATTCAGATTAGAAACAGGACATGACTGTTTTCACTCCTCATCTATACAACATTAAAAAATGTGTAACTCAGACCAATGCACAATATGCAGAACACCAAGAACACCATGAATTTGTCCATCTCCTGATATGTAGGAATCTAGATAACATCAAACAATAAATGGTGATCATACCAAATTGTACTGGGATGCAAGAATGAGCTAGAAGCACTAAAAAGGTCATTGGACAAAGAAAAATATTATATTTTACATTTTCTCTATCTGTAGAAGTTTGATTTCATATACTGGTACAATATTGATAACTGTCATCTCTTCTTCTTGACTCTTCTTCTTCTTTTTCTTCTTCTTCTTCCTTTCCAGAATTAGGTCAATGTGACCTGTTCCGGTCTCAAGTCCTTCGTTTCCTTGGCTGTCCCAAAGATTTTTTTCCATGTGATTTGTAGGTATTGATCTTTTTGGATAATCTTGTATTGTCCATTCTGTCTAAATGTTCTTTCCATTGGTATTTGTGCTCTTCTAGTTTATCGACTATTGAAAATATATCCAGTTCATTTCTTATTGATTCATTGTGTAATCTATCCATGTGTGTACATCCTTTTACGGATCTTAAACATTTCATTTCAGTGGCTTGAATGTGTGAGATATCTTTTTTTGTAAGTACCCAAGATTCAGATCCATATAAAAGAACAGGAACAGGTATAATTTTATAAAATCTGAGCTGAGTTTCTCTTCGGGTCTTTTGGAGGATACTTGACTCAGATAGTAAAACTAACTAAATCACTAGCAATATCAAACCCCTGAGCTAATATTTTCCAATCATCCCCTGTATAATCTATTCCCTCAAATCATGGTTAATGTTATTCTTCCACCTCATTCTCGGCCTACCTTCCCTCAGGTTTTCCTACAAGGAGTACCCATCCCTCTATTTCATTCGTCATTTGTGCCACAGTCTTGGCCATTGCAGTCTATGAGACTTAACTGTTCTTATTACATCTGGTTTCCCATAAAGATCATGTAGCTCAGTATTAAGTTGTTTTCTCCTGTCTGTTCATCTCTATTTGCATCAAAAATGTTCCTAAGAATTTTATTCTCAAATATTCATAATCATTTATCCCCCCTTAAAGTAAGGTTCCATATTTTACATCCATAAATTGTAACTGGGAGAATAATAGTTTTATATATTTTCAGTTTAATGATTTTTGAGAGATGTAGGGATAACAAAAGTCCCTACAGTGCATAATCACATGCATTGAGTCTTATGTTTAATTTCATTGTGCATCTCATTCCTGTTTGTAATTATAGTTCCTAGATATTTGAATTCAGCCTCTTGTTCATAATTTTCCTCACATGCCATTAATTGTCAATTTCTTTTATATAATGTATTTCTATGTGTGAACGTATACAGTAAAACTTGCTAAAAGCGGAATCGCATGGGAACAATTTTTTTCCACATTGGACAAAATTCCGCATTATAAAAAACTGAAACTTATTAATAATCTTAGATTATAGAGTACCGTATATATCTTTTTACGTACCTTGGATTAATTGTAGCTCCGCTGCCGTTGAAAAGTGAAGTATAGTATGTATGAGCGACTTTGATGGTAACGCATAAAAAAACAGTCCCATTTCGTCAGCGTTAAAAATGTCTCCTAGGCGCGTATCCTGAAATTCAAGTATGCATTTCGGTTTTCGCTCACTAAGTACACTTTTGTCCACATCCTTTGATTCTCCGCAAATTTCATTCCACACTACATTGTGTCGTCTTTTAAAACTGCCCAGCCAACCTGAAGATGCTTTAAAATCGTTATTCCCTAGGGATTTAGCAAAAGCTAGAGCTTGACTTTGGAGCATCGGTTCGGAAATTTGGAAATTTATCTTCAATCATTTTCACTTTTTTCATTTAATAAGAATGATACATGCGTTTCAGCCATCTTTATTCCGTAAATTCAGACCGCTACCTATGAAAGATCGATCTCAGAACTTAAACTAATTTAAGATTATACAGTGCAATGGTTATTTGCAAGACAGGTATCTGCATTTCGCATAACGGGTGTGCAGTGAGGCTGAAAGAAAATTTCAGGTACAGGTAGAACCTATACTTCACCTAGCAGCAGCGATCTTTTTTTTCTTTTTTCCTAACGGGAATTCAATGAAGTGGAAACTAATCTATTTCTCTCTCTCTCTGTCTTTCCGTTTTGTACAATTTTTTCATGAATTGTGTAGGAAAATATCCTTCTGATTCCGCATTAGACAGATTCCGTTTTATGCAAAATAAATAGTTGTAAAATTACTATTATTTTGTCGGGACCAATAAATTTGTTCACATTGGACATATTTCCGCATTATTCACGTTTCGGATTAAACAAGTTTTACTGTATTTAGTTTTGATGGTATTTACTTCCAATTTTTTTATGTTATCAATAGAGTGTGCGTATTGACCCTTAGTATCTCCTCGCTATTGCTTAATAATACTACATCATCTGAATAAACTAACAGCTTATTAATACCATTGACTTAATAGTAGATTTTTTTTTATTTCATCTTAAAGTCGAATCATGTCTTAAGAATTTTAGATGTATGGTAACCATTTGTCTGTGTGTTTATAATATGATTATTTAAACAAAGCAAATATATATATATATATATATATATATGGATGATTATGATTGGCCAAATACATTTTGGACATACTTGGCCTTAAAGTTTCGTAATATTTGTCTTACAGATAGGAAAAAGTCTGAGAAAACCTCACCCAGGAAACTTGTCTCTAATGGGAATCGAATATGTGCTTCCTGCAATTAGGCCAACTATGTTATCACTAGACCACAGCAGTGGATTATTAATAGAATTAATCTCCTCTTGAACCATTTTTTAAATATGTTTCATAAATTGTGCAGTAATTTTTTATATATTTATCTGAGCCAACTGCTTTCAGCTTTTACAAAAATACACCAAATTTGTTTATGAATGTTTGCTTTTGCCAACTTATGCAGATCTGGCCATAATTTAACGGTAATTCAAGTATCTTGGCATTACTATACAACAATTAAAGTAAAACTGTTTCTATGAACTTCTATATTAGTTGATTATATATATATATATATATATATATATATATATATATATATGTTATAATTAAAAGTTTAACATTGAGCAATGCAAGATATATATATATATATATATATATTATATATATATATATATATTCTCTTTAATTTGCTTACTTGTTATAGTCAGCTACTAGATGGCAGTGAAGACCGAGTTCTCGCGACATCTAGTAATAATGGAGAATATAATACATATATAAGAAAAATAAGTGTTTGAATTGGATTCGCCTGGTGGTGTAATGGATAATACGCTGAGGTATAGACCCAGAGTTCCGGGTTCGAATCCCGTCCAGGCATTTATTTTTCTTATCATGCCATATATATATATATATATATATATATTTATACACTCAGGTTGATTGATAAATCATTTTTTAAGAGACAAATGTTTACTTAAACTGGCATTTGAATCCAAGATCTCTGGTTTTATGAACTGGTACCTAACCATTATGCTATTCAGGCTTCCCTATTCAATTACAAACATTTCTCTCACTTAATCCTCTTATAAAGTATTCTTGAATGAGAAGCTACCCAATTGCATTGTGAATTATGGTTCCCACTACAGGGAACCAGGGATTATACGAGAGAGAGAGAGAAAAATTTGTAATTGAATAAGGATGCCTGGATAGCACAATGGTTTCAGGCAAAATTATTTTATTTTGAAAAAAAATCTAAATTAGACTTACATAATGATAATAATGTAATGCAATTATGTGTGTTATATTTACAGCAACGTCTCATTCAATTTAAAGCCATTTATCAGGATTCCTTTAAAAAACATATATGTACATTGCTCAGGTAATTATTAACATTCTTATAATGTACGAAATTTGTGTATTTTTCAGTTTTTTCTTGAAAATAATGTAGTTGCATATGTAAGATACGGTATCCCGCGCCATAGCCGAGTGGTTAAGGCAGGAAGCCTTGGCGCAGAGCTACGGGACTTGCGTTGGTTCGAGTCTCCATGGGGGAAGAAATTTTCTCATGGTATTTCGGCCAGTATGGGACCGGTGCCCACCCAGCATCGCTAGTATTCGTAAGTAGCGGTTCCAAGTTGAGAAAACCAGTTATAACGGCTGGGGGACTCGACATGCTGACCACATGTCACCCCTACACTGGATAGATGATCATCTACCTCTGTGACTGAGACACATGTGAATGTGAGGCCAGCAGCCGGTTGGTAGACTAAGGGCCTTCTAGGCCTGTCGCGCCATGGATAATTATTATATGTAAGATAACAAAATCCATCACATAGTATCTGTATTTAAACCACGCGAATTCCTCTGCAAGTCGAATAATATATGTTCCCATTGTGTTGGTTTACTGAATATGTATTTCTTTTGTTAAATTGGAGGAAACTCAATTTCTGATCCTCCTTTATTTAAAAGTGTAGACTGCAGAGAAAGCAAACCATTCATAGCCATATGTTATCACCTGTTTGGATATTGTATAATTTGACACCAATTTGAATAATATCTATTGATTCATTTTTATTACTTTATTAAACATATTAAATGAATTGCACTAATGTATCTTATAGGATACATACGAATCTTGTATTATCGCCTCACGATGATGGTAGTCCGTTTATATTTGCTGATGCCGCGACAGTGCTTGACAATGGTTGACATGCAGAATTATTACAATGACGGTAGTCGGCATCATCTTTTATTTCATCATCATCATCATAGTACATTCACAAATTTAGGCCATTTTTTGACTTGTGCCTCAAGAGAAACACTATCCAAAAGTCTTTTGAGTGGACGTCCTGATCTTCTCCTTCTTATCTTAACATTTGTTTGGGTATCCTGTGATCTTCCATTCGATGAACATGTTGTATCCATCTTGACTTATAATCAGAAATTTTGTTTTCTAAAGAAGGTTCCATGTGTAATTCTTCTTCTAAGATGTCTTCATTTTTTTTTTGTAATCTAGTAGTGTGTATCCTACAGTCTTCCGAAGGTATCTCATTTCAGCAGATCTAAGTCTCTGTATATCTTTCGCTAATAATAGAAAAATATTTTTTCGAGACTAAAAGTGCATAAATTATATATAATTATATGTTTTTAATAACATATAACAGCTGCAAGGAAACAACCATCATCACGTGAGGCGATAATAGGATTAATTATGATTGTATGGTATTTGTTGCAATGAACCAAATATGACGATTATTAGAGTCAATTTTTAATTTTGGATTTCAGGTGAAACCCCAATTCTAATGGTAGGATTTCACAGATTTTTGGAAGATAACTTCTTCGGTTTTATTTTAATTGCATATATAGCCTAGTAAGTTTTGTTGTGAAACATAGAAAATTGCGACTACTAGAGTGATTTCTAAATTTTCATTTTAGGTGAACTCCTATTCTTAATGATCTGATTTGGATAGTTAACGAACTCCACCCTACTTTTTTTTAATTATTTGCTATGTAGCAAGTTTGGTTTCGATGAAACAAAAACTGCGGCCACTAGAGCGTTGTGTGTTTGTATGTATAATCTATTCTATAGTGTTCTGCCCGAGGGCAGGTCTTTCACTGCAACCATATCATTTTCATGCTGTGCTTGCAGCTTTACTTTTTAATAGGAAATTATAGGTGTGGTAGTTTCCTGTTGCTTTCCACACCGGCAAGTATCATAATAATAGTAATGATGATGATGATGATGGTCAGATGATGTTCGGGGATAGTTTGGGCCTTTAAACTTACGGGATTTGTCTTACAGGTAAGAAAAAACCTCACCCAGGAAAATTGGACTGACCGGGGATCGAACCCGTCCCGCTGCGTGACAAAGCAGCATGCTATCTCGAGACCACAGCGGTGGACTCGTGTATATACATATGGGACACGCCGTAGTGTAGTTAGTTAAGGAAATACGCTACAAACCGGAAGATCGAGGATTCGACTCCCGATGGGTCAGGATTTTTAAACTGATCCAAACCTTCTGGCGGCACCATGGCCCTGGAGTAGATTCAGTTTCTGACGGAAATAAGTGCTAGACGTTTCTTCTGGGTATAAAGACGGCCGTCATGCAGGGGCACATCAATAGCCGTCACACAGGGGCACATAAAGAGCGGATTGTCTAGAAAAGTGGGAGCCTTAACCTCCTACTATCCCATATATAGCTATATATATCCATATCCATCCATAGTAATTCTGACCGAGTGCAGGTCTTTCGCTGCAATCACAGAATTTTCTTTCTATGCTTTGCAGCTTCACTAGGGAATTATAGCTACCCGTTGCTTTTCACATCGGTGAAGGATGATGATAATGATAACGATGATGATGATGGTCGGATGATTTTCGGGGGCTGTTGGACACTAAGCTTCCTGACATTTGTCTTACAGGTGAGGAAAACCCTCGAAAAAAGCCTCACCAAGGAGCCTGTCCCGACCGAGAATCGAACCCGGGTACGCTGCGTGACGAGGCACCACGCTACCTTGAGACCACAGCGGTGGACATATAAGATATAAGCAAATTAATTGGTATGGGCACGTATGACGATTTCAAGAAGAAAGGTTACCCAGGAAAACATTGGAAAGGTGTTCACATGGAAGAAGAAGGAAAGAAAAACTCGAAACTCGTGGATACAAGAAATAAGAACTGGAATGAGAACAAGAGGACTGGAGGACTTGGAGTGGATGGATAGAGACGATTGGAGAAGAAAAATAAAACTTTAGGCACAGAAATATGTGTAAACATTAAATATCTGTATATAAAAATACATCCAGAGAAAAATATTATTGGAAGATACTAATGAAACATTATTTATCAATAGACACAAAATATTTTTCTACCAAAATTAGTGATATTTCATAAAAGAAAGTACTTAATATTATCAAGACTTGACGATCGATTTCTCTTTTTTTTTTTTTAATTAGTTACCATGTTTTACATCAACGTGTCTCATAAGTCATAACGCTTTAGCGGCTAAATTTTCTTTTTATTTTCATATAATTCAATTAATAAATCAAATATATCATATACATACTGCTTAAATTAATAACTTGAATTCGACCTGCTGAAGAATTCGCTTGGTTTATCTAATTACCGTCCGTCGCCCTTTAAAAAATCATATGTATAAAAGTCCACAGCTGTGGTCTCGAGGTAGCGTGCTGCCTTGTCGGGGCAGTTTTTCTGGGTGAGGTTTTTATCGGGTTTTTTCCTCACATGTAAGACAAATGTCAGGAAAACTTTAAGGCCCAAACGGACCCCGAAATCATATGGTCATCATCATCATCCTTCACCGGTGTGGTAGCTTCCCGTTGCTTACAGCACCGGTGAAGGATAATGATGATGGCCATATGATTCCGGGGACCGTTTGGGCCATAAAGTTTTCCTGAAATTTGAGGAAAACCCCGATAAAAAACCTCACCCAGAAAAACGACCGGGATCGAACCCTGGCCCGCTGCGTGACAAGGCAGCACGCTACCTCGAGACCACAGCGGTAGATACATAATATACAATATATATATATCGATTTTAAGGTATTAACCTAAAATCGAATTCAAAAATTGTAATTTTACAGTGCTCAAGAAACAAGAACCGGTTGTGTACACTTAACTATGGCGTACAATGTGCCAACTATGCAGAACTTCTGGTATATTAATTGATAATATTAATTTTTTAATTGTTGTGATATCAAATCGAAGCGATTTACTCACCCCGTCAAGACAAAATATTAAGGATGAGAAATATTAAATATATTGGTATATATGTGTATTTTATTTGTTATAATCTATCAGTAACTTCACTGGTGATAACTATTGGATAGTCCGCCATCTTTTGGCAAGACTCTACTACTACGAGGCATGGTCGGCTGTAAACCCTACCTGACTGATTTTACTACAAAAGGCTATGAAAGTCTCAATAGCTTGTGATGACATTTCTTGAGGCCAAATTTTATATTTTGACGTGAATACTACCTAACAGTGAGTTACATGATCATTATAGAAAACCAGATAAGTCTCGTAGATTGCGATGTGGCACGAATGGGGAATAAAAAAGGGGCATGGAAACTTCTTGTTTTCTTATTATTGTTTACATAAAATTAATTTTAAAACATTTGAAACGTTTGTTTTAATTTTCGATATTAGGTACATATTCTAAGGTTTTATATTACACACACACACACACACGCACATATATATAGCATTTTCCGTTCTCCTCCTAAACGACTGGATCGATTTTGATGAAATTTTTGGTGTGTGTCTGATTGGGTCTCTCGATGGTTTAGATTCACATTTGGACCCTCTAAAACCAATTATGTGTAAGAGTTCACCTAAAGTGAAATTTTAAAACATCGCTCTAACGGTCACATTTTTCGATGTTTTACAAAGAAACTCAGGAGGCCTATATCGTATTAGAATAAACCTAAGTAGACATTATTAAAAATGAGGGAAATGCGACAATTATAAGTGGAGGTTTATTTGAAATCAAAAATTAAAAAAATGCCTATACGACAGGACCGATTTTGATGAAACGTTTTGTATTTGAGTGGGTCCATGGATGGCTTAGATTCACAATTGGGCCCTCTAAAACCATTAGGTGTAGGATTTCACCTGAAGCGAAAATTTAAAAATGGTTCTAGGGGTCACGTTTTTCGATGATTCACAACATAACTCAGCATGTCCTATTATAATAAACGAGATACGTATTACTCAAAAATGAGCGAAATCCGATAATTAGAAATGGAGGTTTACTTGGAATCCGAAATTAAAAACTGTCTAAACGACTGCACTGACTTTGATGAAATGTTTTGTGTGTTAGAATGGGTCCCTGGATGGTTTGGATTCACAATTGGACTCGGTAGGTGGCGCTGCGATCGGGTTATACGACTTTTTTTATGCAGATGTGTAGTCATCTGCTTTGCCGATACATCCCACGCGACAACAATGTGACGTCATAATGCACGCTTCTTGAGCCGCAACAGATGACAGTGAGAAGTTTTCTAGCGAACTTATTATATAGTGAATTTTATGGTAAAAAAGTAACATATTTTTATCGTCCGGCCATGAAATGAGAATTGAACAACGTCTGCCGGGACCACTAGTTAAATACATAACTATTGATTGCATTATTATATTTTTATATCATTTTGATCCCACGATTTCACTTAGGTACAAAAAATCTGATATCTAATTAAAAGGAAAGTGTTTTAGTTGAACGCAAAATCAGGCCGTGTTTTAAATGACCGGGCGCGCCAACTCACCTACCCTTATTATGCGCCGTGTTGAAACATTTGCACACATATTTTTGTTAACAGACTAGAACTAAACGATTTGCAAGAGGGCAATGAACTATTATTGTATGTACGAGTACAAATTCCCACAATCATTGAAATAACAACCCACTTCCTAACGGTATCTTATCCCTTTCAAACCTATGTTAATATAATTTTTTACAAATTTCTAACAAACCATATACGTGATTTCACATAACAAAAATTTTCTTTCTTTGACTTAGTACTATAAATGCAAGAATTTTGGAAATAAACTTTCTCTGATGACTGTACAATCTTAGATGGTGAAAATCCAGTTTTTCTCTAAATTCAGGGAAAACTATGAGATGCGCCATCTGTGCCACCCGCGCCAACTTTCCACCCCTTACCTTACATACATAATTTTTGGTCCTGGTAATTTTTTGCGTCTACTAGATAGGATCGGTATTTATATACGATATATGAAAATTAAAATATATATATTTTTCATGAGAACAACCTCAATATCATCATTTGTTCGGAATTCTCTAAAATGTACTAATTTAGATAATTATAATTGAAGATCTTCCTTTATTAAGAAAGTAACCAATAACTTTACCATTCACTACTTCAACATCACGAAATTAGGCATTTGACCTGTTTTCACATCAAGTGGGATTTAATGAATCTTCCCATCTAGTAAATGGGTAATATTATAATATGATCCATTATTGGAACTGTGTTAAAATAACAGTATTTGAAAATGTTAAATTTAGTAAATGGGTGCCCAACACTTCTATGTCCCATGGTTTGTACTTTAGTAATAGCTGAGGGATTCTATCTGTATGCATTATTTTAACATGTCCATACCAGTCGTTTCTCATATTGTCAATTCTACTTGTTAAATTAAAAATATACAAGTCTTTTCTAATATCATAATTTCTTTTTCTGCCCGAAATAGTCACACTTGCTACTGAACGTAAGATCTTCATTTCTGCAGTGTCTATTTTTCGTCTGTCTGAACGGTTAAGAGCCCAATTCTCACTTGCATATGTTAAAATAGGCACCGCCATAATTTTCTAAAATTGTATTTATGTACTCATCAATGTTTTAGTTTTGAATGTTCGTTTTAATGTGCCACACATTCTGTAAAAGGTGGCAGCCCCACTTGTCCTGCGCAACGCTCATAACGTGGCCAGGAGACATCATATTACTGACTATTTACCTCATAGACCGATAAAATTGCCTCTTCCTGTTGATAAAATTGTCTCTTCCTGTTCATAAAATTGCCTCTTTCTGTTGATAAAATTGCCTCTTCTTGTTGATAAAATTGCCTCTTCCTGTTCATAAAATCGCCTCTTCCTTTTGATAAAATTGCCTCCTCCTGTTGATAAAATTGTCTCTTCCTGTTCGTAAAATTGCCTCTTCCTGTTGATAAAATTGTTTCTTCCTGTTCATAAAATTGCCTCTTCCTGTTCATAAAATTGCCTCTTCCTGTTGATAAAGTTGTCTCTTCCTGTTGATAAAATTGCCTCTTCCTATTGATAAAATTGCCTCTTCCTATTAATAAAATTGCCTCTTCCTGTTCATAAAATTGCCTCTTCCTGTTGATAAAATTGTCTCTTCGTATTGATAAAATTGCCTCTTCCTCTTCATAAAATTGCATATTCCTGTTGATAAAATTGCCTCTTCCTATTGATAAAATTGCCTATTCCTGTTCATAAAATTGCCTCTTCCTGTTGATAAAATTGCTTCTCCCTGTTGATAAAATTGCCTCTTCCTATTGATAAAATTGCCTCTTCCTGTTCATAAAATTGCCTCTTCCTGTCAATGTTGCCAACAGAAATATTGTTCCTCTTATTAAATTAAATTCGTAATGAGAGATATCTCCGCAAATTAACTTATTTGAACAAGGATATCGATTCAACAATGTACGATCGATATGGTACAGAAATCTCGAAATCAAACATAATAATGATGGCGGTAAATAGAAATCGGTTTGGTGAATCCTCAAATGAGGAAGTGGATATGATAAGAGAACATTCTAAACCGGAAATTAATCTGAATTATGTATATAGTTATTTTTCATACAACCATCTGTTAATGATTTTTCCCAAGCCCAAAGAGATTTAACAGTAAAGATATGATATTTATAACTATACAGCCGGCTTAGAAATCGGCCGGAAGTAAGATCGGAATACATAACCTCACATTTGGTAAATATTAAACATTATAATTATTTTTAGCTTCTGATGTATTATTCGCTAAATAGTCACCCAAAATCCAACGCGAGGTTGAGTTTTTCATTAGACGGAATCACTCGCGACTTTGTCGCTCGTAATTTTTTTCTTCAGAAAAACACAACCTCTTGTTAGATTACTGTTGATAACACCCTCTGCATTTTAACGCTTTTTTTCAATCTGATAGGTGATTCTAAACGGATTTTCTGTGCTGAATTCGAAAATGATCTCCATTTTCTCTCATCACGTCAGGTTTTCAAAATATCCATGAATAACTAGAAATTAAATTATAGCTCTGTGAAACGTAATAAAAATTACTTTCAACGAGAATTTTGTGTGAAAAACTAGGCCAGAATTTATTTGCCACTAATTAATCATTACTTAATAATAATAATAATAATAATAATAATAAATATTATAAGCATTCGAGGCATACTTCACTTTTCGACTCATAGTATTCTCGAACTGATTGTCCATCATCGGTTTTAGAATTTGTGGGCCAACGATTACAACAGCATTATTATTTTTTCATAGGATAATGAAGGAAATGTAGCGCAATGACATTTAAAGAACTCACTGTCCTTATCTAGAGTTTTCACGAATTGTTGTTTCATTAAACCTAATTTTACATGGAGAGGTGGCAACAATACTTTTGAGGGACCAATAAGAGGTCCACTTCTTATATTTTTTTCGCCCGGTATTAAATTAGTCCTACGTGGCCACTATTCCCTTTCCCAGTGTTCTGACCTAGCTCTGCTATCCAATTCACATACAAAAGAAGGGTATTTGTGAAACCAGCTTTCTGACCAACTAATAGTCCAATAATCATGAAATCTGCACAGACTAGCATATATGGTTTTCGTACTGCGGTTTTGTAACATTTTCATATATCTCCTTTAAAACAAAAGAGTGGGCCACAGGAATGGAAGGGTGAATGTTTCCATTATGAAGCAAAACACCTGTAAGACTTTTTTGAGAAGAATCTATGAAGAAACCGCCACTCTTTGGAATTATAGTTTATGTTTTAAAATTTTAAGACAGCAGGGATGTCTTGGCAGTACACTAAGTGTTCTTCTTCAGCAAAAAAAAAAAAAAAAAAAAAGGGACAAGTTCCTTCTCACGATACCTGTAACATGAAAAATATGTTCTTTGTCAATAATTTCTTTACTTTTAACCTAGAGCCTAACAGTTCTGCTGATTCTTTAGGCAAATTTAAATCCCTCACTAAATCATTAAGCTCTCTTTGATTAAGACATCTATCATGATCAGAATTATATGGTTCATCATCCACAGGAGATTCAGTTTCAGTGCTTCTGGATGCAGACGGCAATGTATCTGATTCAGGGTGTAAGAGAACCGGAATATCAGGACCGTGAGGTACAGGCTGAATGGCAGAGGGAATGTTAGGATATACAATATCTTTCTTGTTTAGAGCATTATATCCTATTACCTTATCTGTGCAAAAGTAACAATCGTCTCCATTATTTGTACGTTCCCTCCAAATCATAGGGATACCAAAGGGCAATTACATTTTTTTTGTCATTTTTCCAACTCCTCAACTCTGCAACAAAACTCTTTGTGAGGGCACCACGATTTATCCTGGTCTCCTAACTTAATGCCAAAGTATAGAAAGTAAGTTTTCTTTACAAAAGCAGTTATATTCTTTGTTTTACTAACTTATATGGCCCACATATAGGCTATAGCAAAACAGATTTGGATAATTTACACAACCCCAAATATTTGTACGGACCTAGGGCGGATATATTTAGTAGATTTCAATAAATATGAACATAAATTAAAATATAAACGTAATAATAGTTCTATGATTTCACATTTTAAGTAATAAAGATGAAATTATAATCGGTTGGCCTTTCTAACAAACGATAAGCACACTGTAATATTACTACTGTACGTACATTACGAAAAATATTCAAAACATAACAATTTTGAATTGTAAAACATTCTGACATGGTACGCGAAGACGAATTCATTTTTGCAATCAGTGTGAATTGTGATTCAGAAACGCTAATTTATTTAAAAAAAAAAAAAAACAAAATCCGTGCAGAACACTGAATCAAGAGAGTAGCCGGACCGATCAACCTAAGACGACCAGAGCATGACATAGGAATAAACGATTAGGACTTGCGGAAAATTTCAGAACTGCTACTTGGAACGTTAGAGGAACTGACAATTCTGTGTGACAATTATTTTTGATGGAACGCTATCATAGCAAGCTCTATGACTGGTATGATACCACATAGATAGTATGACAACTACTCAATAAGTTAAGAAAGATTATATAAATAACAAATTGCGTTTGTTTACAATCTAAAATCATCTTCCTGGAAATTATTACACCCTTTTTCAATTCATAAATGCTTCTGGTCTTTAAAAAATTGAATTCTTAGTAGTAGTAATAGTAATAGTAGTAATATTATTATTTTTTTTTTGCGCGATAGTGCGTTTGTCGTACTTACCAGCAATGGCGACCATTATTGAAAGTTTCACTTCCTACATTTCGGGGTTGACAACCTAAATAACTATAATGTAATATTACATTTACACCCACGTGCGGGAAGTAAAACCACTGCCCTCTATGTATACTACGTACAATGTATATACAGAAAATATCCAAAAGGTAGTGTTAATATACGTACATTATACGAAACAAATCACTGCAGTTTAAATGAACGAAACTTATTTGAAACAATATAAAATAACAAATACATTCTTGCGGGCGGCCATATTATCAATATTTGTTCTCAAGGCCTCCTGTTGTTTCAACTAATAAACATTGCCCACACTGTTAACGTTAGTCAATTCTCTATAATGAACCAAATATTTCCAACAAAGATTATTATTTTACTATTATCTATTACTTTGAAAACACCATCACGCAAAAAATAATGTACAACGCACGATTATGAAGTGTTTTACAGAATCTCCTAAATTAAAAACCTCGCTATCGCTCGGTTTTTAAACATTTTTTCTCGATTCTGTAAAAATCACTTCATAACCTCGCATCGTAATATACTATTATTTTCAGTGCCACAGTTTGTCATTTCGACATTTCTGGTATTATCTCCTGGCATTGGCGTATTGCAGCCCACTTCTGAGGTTGGGGTGCCTGGAAGGCTGAGTTACGCTGTCCCATGATGTGATGGGTGATGACGTAGTAACAACAACAACAATGATAATAACCTTTAAATTGGCAAAACATTAATTTCTCGTGCCAGTTATTTAATGTTTCGGACCATAATGAAAACATCATCAACATCAAGGCTTAGGCCCTCAGGCCCGTTCCGATTTCAAGATATTTGGTCTTTCCATCTAGCAAATGGTCTTCCTTGAAAACAAATCATATAAACTGTAAGTTCTTATTGTATGTATATATCGTGTAATTCGACCCACATTTTTAATAACAATTTATACTTTCTTTTTTCTATTTTTTTTTTGTAAAATGTTAAATCTAACCAATGCATCTTATAGGATATATTGCCAATTTAAGGGTTAATACATTGATAGAATTTCACAGTTTGAAAGATAAGTTGATAAAAGTTTTGAAGATAAGTTTTGAAAATTCCTTCCAGTTTCTACGTAGTATATAATACTTAATAGACGTTCTGAATTTGTTGAATACAATGTGGAAATCAGAGTTTATATCAATTTTTATCAAAGATAGTGAGAGATATGTGGTATTACACATTTTTAAAAACTTAAATGGAGTTTATGAGACTAGTCACACATAAATTTTGACAAAAAAATGTTATTTCGGAAAGTAATTGGTTTGAAGAGGCAGTTTGTCCTAGTTATAGCTCCATTTAATGCATTCCATTCCAGAAATAGTAGAGCTGCAGAGAACTCACACAAACGATGTCTTCTTACGTACACAATATCAAGGTGATAAAACATTATATCGAAACATTTGGTACTGTTTAACCTTTTCACACCCAGTGCGTGTTAGAATGAACATGATATAAAATTCAGTTTTTATTGAATTTCGAAATAATGAAGCGATTTAAAGCGTTCTCTCATGAATTTTTTTTTTTACAGATCTTACTGATTCTATCTAGGAGACATCGAAAATTACAATGACAAAAAATTATATATGTGTGTGTGTGTTTGTCAATACCCTAACGGCTGCAATTTTTGTTTTAATCGGAACCGAACTTGGCATGTACCGATTAATTAAAAGTAAGTTCGAGTTTGTTAAACAGCAAAATCGGATCATAGGAAAACGAATTCACCTGAAACTAACATTTAAAAATCGTTATAGCTGTCGGGTATTCTACTTTCCGCAACGAAACTCAATATATACTATTGAAATGAAACGAAGAAGGTATTCTCAAAAAAAATCAGCGAAATCCTATGTGCTACTGAAATGAAACTAATAAAGTATTTCTCCAAAAATCAGCGAAATCCTATTATTCAAAAATTTAAAAAAAAACTATTCTAGTGGCCGCCATGTTTGTTTCGTCGCAATGTAGGCGTATCTGTATATAATAAAATTTAATTAAATCCTATAAAATGCATTGGTTTAATTTATTTAATTTTTTAATTAATTAAATTTGTGTCAAATTATACAATGGTATGCATTGTAGCTTACGGCATGGGTTGTTTTCATCACGCTCCGACACGTTTAAATAAGCTGGCATAAGAAATTGAATTTCTCCAATTTAAGGGTTAACAAAATAAAGTTACGTTCCTTAAACCAACAAATCAGACCTTAACTTCGACTTGCTGACGAATTCGCTTAATTTTCCAGTTCCTGCTTGACGGGCTTTTTTTTATTTACTTGTTATAATATGCCATTTTGCTGTTAAATAAATTTTGAATTATTTCTTTACTACTTTGCGGAGCATCCAGTTATAGTCAACTCCGATGACTCGATGTATCTTGAATGTTTCTGCAGCAAGTTCCCGTAGAGAAATAAATATTGAAAAATATATTTAGTTGCTACAATTATAACTGTTAAACATTTCGTTTCAATATGGATTTAGAGGAAATAGGTGTACAATTGATCACATTGTTAGTATAAAACAGATTCTAGAAAATAAATAGGAATAGGTCTTATCATAGCACCGTACATCAACTATAGATTTCAAAAAGGTATACATTTAATTTAAGAGGAGAAGTTATATAGTATTCTCCTGGAATGCGGAATTCCTTAAAGGTTAAACTTATTCGAATAATTGGCATATTTTTGACATCCATAAAGAGTTAAAGCAAGAAGAAGAACTCTCCTCTGTTTTTGTACTAGAAAATACAATCAAATCTTTGGAGGATAAAGAGGGCGAACAACTAGTTGTTGGCATATGCTGATGATCTAGTAGGCTATTGTTAGAACGATAGTGTGGAACACGCACACATTCTATTAAATAACTGGGATAGCAAATAAATATCAATAAAACTATGTACATGATCAGACGTAGAATTTAATGATTATTTGGGAATGGTCTCATAACACATTAAGAACATTTTGAAGACGCGGACGAATTCGAATATCTAGGAACAATAATTACATACAAGAATACGGCGTAGAAAGAATTAAACATGGCTCCACTTTGGAAATGCATGCTATTATGCACACAATAACTCTTGTCTTCTCAACTTCTTTCCAAATATTTTAAAGTAAAAAATAAGAAAATAATGATTCATACATTTATGCTATATGGATGCCATAGCCAAACCTGCTCTACTATAAGGAAGTGAATGCTGGACACTTCGAGCAAAAGATAAATCCCGCATTAATAGTTCACAAATGAGATTCCTCCGATCACTAACAGGAGTAACTTTAAGGGATAGAATGAAGAGTGATGAGATAAGGATGCTGTGGAATAGTAGGGAAATGGTGGAACATATACAAAATTATCAGATTAAGTGGTTCCAACACGTCCAGAGAATGTCAAATTCCCGTTTACCAAAGATGATTTACCACCTCAAACCTAAAGGCAAAAAAGACCTCGGAAGACCCTTCAACCGATGGAAAGATCAGTTTTTGTAGTCGCAGAACGGGCATCATCACCCAATACTGCAAACGGAAGAAGAATAAGAAGAAGA
Organism: Diploptera punctata; assembly: GCA_030220185.1. NCBI lineage: Eukaryota > Metazoa > Arthropoda > Insecta > Blattodea > Blaberidae > Diploptera > Diploptera punctata. The sequence goes on from JASPKZ010001992.1 coordinate 501,914, forward strand.
AGAAGGATGCGGAACATGGTCTTTTACTTTAATAGAGGAGAAAATATTACGAGTTTTGAGAGTTTTTGCTTAGGAAAATGTTTGGTAAATGGAGAAATTACATGATCTTCATAGGATATCAGAACTTACGGCGTTATGAACCTCCAGGTTTTCAGGTTTGATAGTATCATTAGTTAGTTAGTTAATTTCAGTGTCTTTTGTCTTCTGGTCTTAGAATTTATAGATTTTAATCATAACGATACTTTTGCTTGTATATACTGTATGGATGTAATCATGATCACTTACATTAAGAGAGAAAAATATCTAAAATTGTTTAAAATTAGATTGTAGGACGAATATCCGTCCACATAAGGGGATGAGAATAGAGATATAATTTCATAAGAAACTTTATAATTTATATAATTGTCGTAATATAGATGGGCAGATCATGTTCATCGAATAGGCGACGGTAGAAATGCTTTCAACATTTTTATTGGAAGACTGTCACGGGAAAAACTATTGGAAGATCAAGACATAGATGGAAGGATAATATTCGGATGGATCTTAAGAAACTGGATATAGGTAAAATAAACTGGGTTCAGTTGACTGAGGATATTCGGAACATTCAGATGGGCAGACCACGTACATCGAATAGGCGAGAGTAAAAATGCTTTCAACATTTTTATTGGAAAGCTGTCATGGGAAAGACTATTGGAAGACCAAGGTAGGTGGAAGGAAAATATTCGGATGGATCTTATGAAAGTGGATATCTAATATATAAACATGAATGTTTGTTTGCTTGTTTGTTTGTTCATACTTTATGCACGGCCATACCGTTGATCCGATTGTGATGGGGCTTTTTGCAAAATGTTCAGGAGATTCCCGGGTTGAACATAGGCTATAAGAGAGTTGTGAAACTCAACTCCTACACTCTTAAAAATCGCCCTTTGTAGTGGAAAACGTGAAAAAAGTAGATCTTTGGACGCTTAAGTGGCTTACGCTGCCTAAACCATAACAAATACACAAAATTAATATACACAGTATTGAATATCTCAAAAAGCTCTACAAAAAAGTCCGTGACAGCATATGTTTATCTCTTACGGATAACTCACATGTGTATCACAAACTGATAATCTATAAGTCCGTAGTAATGTATGTATTTAAAAAAACGCATGTTAACTATAAAGTTTGGTTGAAAAAAAAACCTCAGTGATGAAAATTCTCAACGAATAAAAATATTATTATTATTGTTATTATTATTATTATTATCATTATTATTATTATTATTAATTATTATTATTATTATTATTATTATTTATTATTATTATTATTATTATTTATTATTATTATTATTTATGTCCGCCGCTGTGGTCTCGAAGTATCGTGCTGCCTTGTCACGCAGCGGGCCAGGGTTCGATTCCCGATCGAGACAGGTTCCTGGGTGAGGTTTTTTTAGGGGTTTTTCTTCACCTGTAAGACAAATGTCAGGAAGCATAGGACCCAACGGTCCCGAAAATCATCCGGCCATTATCATCATCATCATTCACCGTTGTGGAAGCTACCACACCTATAATTTCCTAGTAAAGCTGCAAAGCATAGCATGAAAAGGCTATGATTGCTGTGAAAGACCTGCCCTCGGGCATAATCACTGTGGATGGATTATTATTATTATTATTATTATTATTATTATATTTTAAGTCAATATATGTCTGTCATTGTGCTGTTTAACGCTATTTTCATGCAATTTATATTTCGTATATGGTCAATTTGCAAATAGTTTTGCGCAAACCTTTGTACAGAAAGGAAACAATGTTTTTTTTTAAACAAAATGGCAATAATCCCACTACTATTACATAAGATTATGCTTATATTGTGGGAGAGGCCCCCCTCTAGCATGACAGTCACTCTGTTGGTCTGTGCTAAGAGGAGGTTTCAACGTAGTCTTTGTTGAATGAGTTATAAATACTTGGGAACATTTAAAGGGTAAGATTGGAGACGATAAAAAGTAAAGTTTACAGAAGACGAGTTCCAGAATTAGATTTCTTCTTTCTGTTGGATTTACGTGTTGAGTTTTGAGGCAGGTTTCTGATGTGCCAACGTTTACAATATACGTACTGGTCTACATATCTCAGCAATTACTTTCTTGCCATGCAAGTGCACCTCCCCCCCTCGTTCTGTGCCCTCTCTAATGGAAGCTATTGACACAGGCCGTTAACGCCTACTTAAATGGACGTAAAAACTTGGAAGATTCTTTTAATCGTTTCTTTCCACGCTAGTTTTGAAGACATGTACTGTAGATGCCATTTCTTATCAGGTTTGCTCTACTTCTTAAATAAATATGATTAATCTTTTTTTATTTATAGTAGATTTACACAAGATGTTTCTAAAATCAATTTAAATAATAACAATATAAAGCGCACCCCGCCTCAGCGAAATTGGTAAAGGCATTACACTAGAACGCGAGGAGTCAGAAATTCGAATCTCGACGGAGTCAGGACTTTTAAACTGGCCTAAACCTTTTGGCAGAGTCATGACCCTTGGGTCGGCTCAGCCTCTAACTGAAATGAATACCAGACATTTTTTCTGGAGGTAAAGATGGCCGTAACGCATGGCTGGCAATCCGGCTGACTTCACGTACCGATTGTCTAGTAAGATGGGAGTCTTATTTTCCCAAGGGGATTTAAAGCCTGCAATGGGATCACTTTAATTATGCAATAATGGTAAAGCACAAATCATAGGGAAAATTAAAAGCTTCAAGATAAGATGGTTGGATTTGTTGAGAATGGTGAAGAAAAAGTCGCTAATAAAAATATATATAATGGAAAACAGAGGGGGATATGTATCAGCAGACCTATAAAGAAATGGACGATGTAGATTAGATTTTAAGGAGATTGGAGCAAGATAAATATAATTAATTAATAAGTATAAGCACAAAATATGCATTATTAGTAATCTATATAGTTTATCTTTCTTATTTGTCACTCAGTTGGGTCAGGGATGATTGTCTGTTCTCGCACCATATGGCGTGGTATCTGTCACACTTTTTCCCGCATCACTCGCACTTACACTCGTTCGTCGGTTGGTGATATGTCTTGGTCTTACACACTTTGAAGTGGAAACCGTGCGTCGCTAGTCTTGTCACTGCGTGTCGAAGGTCATACAGGGATCCAGTCTTTGTGTACCATCGCGTCTGTGCAAAAGAAGTCATCCCATATCTCTCTGCGCTTCCTTTGCATGTCTTTCAGTAGTTTCTCATAGTTGGGGGTGGATTGCAGTAGAAGCTGTTGTCTCAAGTCCTCCACCAATGGTAACTCTCCTGTCAGTACATACGCTAGGCGTGAGGGTGTGAACTTCGATAGGCCCAGGGCTCGTTTCAGGTACGTGCTCTTAATTTTTTCTAGGTCTGCTAGATTCTGGTAACTTAGGTGCGTCCATATATTTTCTAGTCCGTAAGTTGCTACCGGGACTATTTTCAGCTGAAAGAGTTTCAATGCTGTCTGTAGTGACATCTCCCGGAGGGCCTAATGTCGCTCATTGTTCTTACTGCAGCATTCTGTCTGTCTTTAATATGTGCTGTGAACGTTGTCCCTGTTGTCTGCATCGTTACTCCAAGGTATTTGAACTGTTTTACTGATGTCAGGTTTTTCCCTTTGTATGTTAGGTGTGCCTCTTTACCTCATTGTAACTGTCTTTGATTCATTGAGGGTTAGGTCATTTCTTTCTGCCCAGTCCGCTACACCGTTGAAGGCTTTCTGTAAGTCCCCAATTTTTGTGGATGACAGAGCCATGTCGTCTGCATAGAGGTAGATATTTACGTATATTGGGATTGTTCCTGTGACGTCAGCTGTGGCCAGGGTGAACAATAATGGGCTGAGTGAGTCCCCTGCTTGGTAGCGTAATTGGTAGCGCACTGGGGTATCAATCCAGAGGTCCGGATTCAAGTAAGATAAATATATAGTAGTTATTTTCCTTGATTTAATGTATTTCTTTAAGGTACTTTCACATGCCTCACTAAGTCCAGGACTTACAGGAACGTATTTTGATACTGAGTTTTATTTCTAGATCATTTATTTTTGACCACACCGCTGTGGTCTCGAGGTAGCGTGCTGCCTTGTCACGCAGCGGGCCCGGGTCGATTCACGCTCCTGGGTGAGTTTTTTTCGGGATCTTTCCTTACCTGTAAGACAAATGTCAGGAAGCTCAGGGCCCAACATTCCCCGAAAATTATCCGACCATCATCATATTTATCACTATCATCATTATCCTTCACCGGCGTGGAAAGCAACGGGAAGCTACCACACCTTATAATTCCCTAGTAAAGCTGCAAATCTTAGCGTGAAAATGCTATGATTGCAGTGAAATATCTTGTCCTCGGGCAGAATTACTATGGATGGACATAATAATATGAAGAAACTCTTCGAATGTGTAGTCAGCTCAATGTCATTACCATCTCCGAGACAACACGATCACCTAAGACAAGAAATGCTATTAACTCGTGCATTGGTACTAAACAAAGCTAATGTGATTATGATTGCTAGATGGTGTTCGTTGAATATTTACCTGACACTTGTCTCATAGTAAAAAGAACCGAAATGTCCCGACCAGAGATCAAATCCGGCCTGGTGGGTCTGAGGCAATGATATTACCTCTAAACCAAGCAATGGGAATAATAATAATAATAATAATAATAATAATAATAATAATAATAATAATAATAATAATATACTATCAGAATTGAATAATATGTATTCCATAAATGATAAAGAGAAGTGTGTTACAGCCCATCTCCTGTCAAGTGGTAGCATGATATAAAATATAGGCCGAGTACAATAAATGAGACGGGCTTAACATTAAAACAAGGTCAGGATTTACCTAACGTTGCAAGGGATAGCAAAAACTAAGGAATCAGAGGCATTCACATAAATAAAGTGAATATTTTAACAATAATACTATATTTAAAGAAACAGATTAAAACAATAATTAAAACAAAATAAACAAGAACCACCATCGAAATTAGTTAAAGAGTTAAACATTATTCTATCTTTAAATTTACTACATTAAACCAATTGCCTCAATTGAATACTTAATGAACCTGAGCAAATAATAAACTATATTTAATAAGTAAATGTCTTTGACCGACTAAGTTAGAAAACTGAGTTTATTCCAGCAAACCAAATGTATAAGACATATATTATTTATGTTAAGTCAAAATAAAGAAGCAGACTTACAAATGATTATGATAGGTGACATCCAAGTAGAGCTGGTTACAACTGCGTTGAGATCTCGTACGGGCTAGAGATCGCTAGCCACCGACGAGATGATTTAGGGGTTGAAACCCCTAGTTTTTATATACTTAAAGTGGGTCGCTTTCACCTGACGTGGAAGCGGTTGTAAGAAATCCTTTCGTGCCAATACGTGATTGGTACACGTCCATCGGATATGCATTTATAATTAAATAATTGTCTAAAAAATCCTAATAATTATAATATTAAATGTTTATAGGGGAATAATCAATTTTTAATACCCTTTTGATAACTATAATTTCCGGCTATCACACTATCAATTTTCAGTCTAATAAACAAAGAAAAAACCTCCAAATTTTGGGGCATAACAAAGTGTATCAAATGGAACACACATGTTGAAAGAATTGGTAACCCTACTAATAGACTTCCAAAAGTGAATACCTTATTATAATACAGTCCACCGCTGTGGTCTCGAGGTAGCGTGTTGCCTTGTCACGCAGCGGGCCCGGGTTTCATCCCCGGTCGGGACAAGTTTCCTGGTGAGATTTTATTCGGGGTTTTTCCTCACCAGTAAGATAAATGTCAAGAAACTTTAATGCCCAAACGGTCCCCGAACATCATCTAGTCATCATTATCATCAATATCATATTCATCTAATTAGTTTAAGTTTAGTTTAAGACCTCTCCTGGCACGTCATTACCACCATCATCAACTCGCATATCATCGGGGCAGCGTAACTCCGCCTTCCAGGCGCCCCAACCTCAGAAGTGGGTTACAAGTACGCCATGTCAGGAGAGATCACCAGAAATGTCGAAATGACAACCTGAGGCATTGAAAAAAAAATACAATGGGCAGAAGAGTTGTACGAAGACCCTTCAAAAGGTAGAAAGATGTGATCGCAAACAGGGCTAGAGCCTAAAATGTTAAATGAATGAGAAAATAATATATTTACCTGATGAAATCATTGCAGTAGTGGCAAATTATATAGGCCTATTTGTATTTTTTATATATTTCAAACATCGTAAATTGTGGGCATATAACGAACAATTCAAGATTTTGTTAAAGGTATTTTTAATACTGTTGATCATTTCTTAACTGAACATCTAATCCCACACCATTGCATACTTGTGTTTAGGCTTTTTTTATTTTATATATTTAAACTTGTTTTATATTTTCTTCTTTTTATTAATATTTCTTCCTTTTATTGATTTTCCATATTTATATTTATGTTGTTTAGTTTTATTTCTGTTTTTCACACAAGTACAAGACACACACATGTCTGTCTGTTAAGGTCTACCAAAGTGGAGATTTAAAATCAGCTCCTGCGCTAAGAATCGAAGCCTGGTCCCCGAAGAGTAAGCGACTACACCATGGCGATGGATATTGGAATACCGAATTGTATAAAATGTAAACACTTTTAAATAACTGTATAGTCTCTGCGTCCATTATTTGAAATAATATTTGTTAATATACATTATACGAAACATATCACTCACTCTCCATTTTAAATAAACTCAACTTTATTTTAAACAATATAAACAATAAATTCGAACTTGCCGCCATTTTATCCCTGATTGATGTGAGGGCCTGCTGGAGTCTCAACTAAATTATTTTCGGCATTTACCGTATAAACATTGTCCAGGCTGTTAACGTTAGTAAGTTGTTTATAATGAATGCAAATATTTCCAATAAAAATGTTATTATTTTTTACTATTATTTATTATTTTGAAAACACCATCGTGCAAAAAAAATGTACGACGCACCTTTGTGAAGTGTTTTACAGAATCTCGAAAATTAAGAACCTCGCTATCCCTCAGTTTTTAATTATTTCCTCGCTTCTGTAAAATCCACTTCTCAACCTCGCATTGTATTATACTATTTTGAAACCATTACAACATAAGTTATTTTTGATAACTGAATGAGATTGGTTAATATAGTATTAAGGTAGGGGTACATGGAACACTCAAGGAATAAGGAATAAATTTGATGAAGATAGAGATAAGAAACAGGATCAATATAGGAAAGTATGCTATATCTGCCCTAAATGGAATAGTATGGGACAAACATATCTTCAAAGAAACAAAAAATAAAAAACTATTTTTAATACAATAATCAGAAGCATTATTACCTATGGAGCTGATGTGTGGGCTTTAAATGCACAAATGAAAAGAAAAAAATACTCGCCACTGAAATGGACTACCGGAGACGTGCTGCAAGAATGTCCAGGAAGGATAAAATCATAAATTCATATATAAAAGAAAAAATGCAGGTACAATATTCAATATTAGATTTTATAAAGAAGAAACAATTAAATTGGTACGGACACATTAGAAGGATGGAAGAAGGAAGACTACCTAAGATAATCATGGATTGGGAACCACAGGGAAGGAAAAAGAAGGGTAGACCAAATATTACGTGGATTCAGGAAATCAATGAAGCTAAGAGGGAATGGGAAGTAGAAGAATATATATGGATGAACAGACAAGAATGGAAAAATGTGTTGAAACAAATGTATAGTTAACTGTGAACATGGGTACCGGAAAAATGTATATTCATTGTAAAAGCCGGAATAATAAAAAAAAGGTAGGGGATATTATCGAGTCTAGTTATATATTTCAATACTTGATACAAAAAATATATATCCGAAACGTATCACAGTCAACACAACTGTTTGTTGTGTTGCCTTATTTTAGGATAAGCCATAATTCAGATTATGTCGATTTAAGAATTCTCTACTAGCAGGCACTCAAGACACGGTCTCACATTTAGAACGTTCTGGCTTCAATCCCTAGTACCAGGTAAATTATATAAATTGTCTATATATCTATAATAATGACAAATGAGGGAAATTTTGAAGAAGTGTATGAATTCACATAACCGGGAACAACAAACAGCAGTAAGATGCAGAAAGAAATTAACTTAGTTTCAGTACTAGAAATGCATACTATTACGCATTGCAGGGACTTTTTATCATCCCAACTTCTGTCAAAAACATTAAAGTGAAAATATATAAACAGTTATTCTCCCATTTATATTATATGAATGGGGAACATGAACTCCTACATTAAGGGAAGAGAAAAGATTACGAGTATTTGAGAATATAGTTCTTAAGAAATTTTGGACCGAAGAGAGACAGACACTTGAATGGAGAAGACTACATAACACTGAGCTACATGAATTTTATGGGAAGCCAAATATAATAAGAAAAGTTTAGTCTTGTAGTCGCGATAGACAGGACATATGGCTCAAATGTGGAATGAAAGAGAGCCTTGAAATCTTCTTATAAGAAAATCATAGGAGAAGCGCCCAGTAGGTAGGTCAAGAATAACATTAACCAAGATTTGAGGGAAGTTAATTATACAGGGATGATTGGGAAACATTAGCTCCATGCATCCTATCCTGAAATAATATTTTACAATCATCCCTTGTATAAAATACTTTCCTCAAATAATAATAATTATTATTATTTGAAGAAAGTATTATTAGTAATATTATTAATGCTATTCTTCCACCTCATTCTTGCCTTACCTATTGGGCAATTTCTCTCTGGTTTTTCTATAAGAGTTTGCATGCCCCTTTTTCATACTCCAATCGTCCCACTTGTCCTACCCATCGCAGTCTAGGAGACTTAACTTTACTTATTATATCTGGTTTCCCATAAGGATCATGTAGCTCATTCTTATGTAGACTTTTCCATTCGCCTGCCAGCTCATCTGTCTTGGTCCAGAAATGGTTTTGAAGCATTAGTGTCATAAGTAACAATTTACAACTATAGTTTCTTTCTCCTTT